>OW387144.1:44828020-45428020 GCA_936440205.1 Lepidonotus clava
GTCATAGGTCTGGGATCCACCACAACCCCCCACACCCCCCAACAACCCCCATACCCCGATATATACACATCATAAAGAGAACATGGGGCACTGCTGGGGAAGGGGGGGAGGGGGGGAGGGGTGAATTAACGACCACTCAGCACTATAGATCTGGGACACAAGAAACAATTCAAAAACCTGAACATTTTCCATCACCTCCTGGTGTTTCGGTCTTTCCCTATGTTCTTGTAAATTCACCAAAATGCGACTCTAATGGCACATTCAAAGTGTGATGACAATATGTGTCCTGTACAACACTTCATGTAAAATAACATTTATAGTATCTAGCCCGAACGCTTAACTATTGCTTTGAGACAATAAACGGAACACGAAATGAGCTATTTCTTGCTGACCAGATCTATAGGACTATCTGCGAACACCCCCGCCCCTCTACATCCAGCCTACTGCCCTGGAGAGGTGGGGAGTGAGGGTCAGAGTTGGGTTGGGGTCACAAGGGATCAAAGGATAAAAGAACAATTTGGAAAAAAACAAGAGATGGGCAAATGGGGAGAGGGCCGGTAGATTGGGAGGAAATTGTGTGATAATAGATAGACTGGGTCGACAGGGCCCAGGGGGGTGAGGGTCGACCATTAAGGGGACTGGAAGGGGGGGGGGGCGATACTGATGGAGGGGCTGACCATTAAGGGTGATGGTACTTGGGTGCTGGGGGGGGGGCTCAACTTTTACATCAAAATTAATTTTGCAATAATTATAAAAAGGGGTAGACACTTTTTTTTAGGAAGCCAAAGTTCTGATAATTACCTCAGTTCCTATAATATCCTAGTACAGGAATTCTATCATTTTGAATTATGAGAGGATCGAGAGATTGGGAGATCACATCGCGGTGTTTTAGGTAGACTATAGTAGCGAACGATGATTTGAATTACCCTTTCAGTTTCTTTTTTTCTTTTTCTGCTAAAGTAAATAATTGATCATGGGGAAAAATCGATTCCTAGAAAACGTACTGACATGAGATAGGACCACTTTGGGAAAAACGAAACAGAAAGTGAGTTAACTAACACGGACTTCGAACAATACGGGCTGGGGGGGGGGGGGGGGGGGGGGCTGTGAAGTCTCGCGGGGGAAGTGGGTCGTACGTGATCACGTGAGATCTGAGGGAAGGCCAGGGGTTCGCCCGGTGCATTCTGGGAGACTTAATGAAGTGTGAAGGCTGTCTGTGACGTCATCAGATCCTGCAGGTCGGTCCAACAGATCAATGAGATGTTTCTCTTTTCACCTCACCCCCCCCCCCCCAGACCGTTGTCAGGGAAACAATGTAATATTTCTAACCTTTTTTTGAATAATGTATCCTGATTTCTTAACGGCTAAACACTTTGAGTTTCTGCTAAAGGAGTGGGTCCCCCAACAACCATATTACACTGATCCCAGGGTGGTCAGTTCGAACCCGGCTAAGGGATCTAAGTAGAAGCTAAAACGGAGAAAGGGAAAGGAAAATCGTATTTGAAACGCCATCTACTTGAAATAAATTTTCCATCCTGAATCGGAGTCTATAAGAAACTCTGTGGGAGACATTTTCGTTTTATAATCGGGCTTTTTGCACGTGCTTTAGAATTGAGATTCTGTTTTGGCTGTTGGTAAAAGAAGTACAATAAGTTGCCTCCCCCCTCAGGAGAGAAGGGGGCCCCGGTGACAACACGATGGGGGAGGTGGTAGGAGAGGTCGGGCTTTTTAAGGCCGGGGAGGAGGCGCCTGTGGTTTTCTGGGGAGACGTTTTTAAGTTGTTGACATGGGGAAAGTTTATAGACGGAAACGTCAAATGATGGCCGCTGTAAGACTGAGGTATGGGGCAGGGGAGGACGCTTGAGTGTTTGGGGGACGGGGGGGTTGGAAGGTGGGAAAATTGCGGGGGGGGGGGGGGGGGGGGGAGGGGGGGTATAAAATGTGTCCTATCTCCTTCTGCAGATCTGTCTCGTCTACAATTCAAATGGGGCGACCCTTCTGGCCCAGGATGCAGTTTCTCAACTATTTCTGACTAAATACGTCTATTTTTCTCGAAAATGTGTGAAAATTACCGGGGGAAATTACCTGGTCTGACCAAATTTGACCTATTTGAACTAACACGGATCACTGCCACCCCCCCCCCCCTCTCCCCGGACGGATCAGAGGGTCGTACGGTGGGGGCAGTACGCACCGCATCCCACAGTCGGTCCATACGGACGCCACGTTACATACCGCCAAAAAGATACATGGCAGCGGTTAATAAAAAACCCGCCTATTCACCCCCCATGTGACCTGCGCCCAGTACCCCGCCTCCTGAGGGCCTGGGGACAGGGCGGGGCCCCATACCACAACAACCACAACACCCCCCCCCCCCCCCCGCCCACCTAACAAGACCCCCCCCCCCCCCCCCAACATTACCAGCCCGTCCCCAGGCCGTCCACCCACGCCCGTAGCCCGGGAAATCCCGCCGATATATCACCGGGTGGGGAAATGGGCTGACACCGACATAAAACAGTTAAATGGGGGGAGCGCGGGGAATGGGGGGGGGGAGGGGGGCCACTTACCGCCACAACAACAGCCGGCCCTGTTTTCTTCAATTCTCACTGGTTTTTCTCTTGTTTTCTACGATTCTCCCCTGTTTTTCTCTTATTTTCTTCAATTACTTCTATTTTCTGCTCTTATTTTCTTCAATTCTCACTGGTTTTTGTGTTGTTTTCTATGATTCTCACTATTTTTTTCAATTCCCACTGGTTTTCCTCTCTTGTTTGAGTCGATTCGGATATCCGAAGGTATGGAGGGGGGGGGGGGGGCGTTGGGAAGAGGGACGTCCGAGGAATGTACGCCACAGCCACAACAAACAAATTATGGGGGAACTTTTTTCAGGAAATGTGTTGAAAACAGCCTTGCCCCCTTGACTCCTACAGTTTACGATACATAGGGGTGGAATAAAATGAGCAGATACTTACTTTAATACTGGAGGTAGTTGTACATGGAAAAACGGAGGGGGAGGGGAGACTTTTACTGACTAAGGATCCTTAGAAATAGCCTTTTGGGTGTTCTGAATATTCTTGCATGATTAAAAGTAGTGAAATAACATGCTATATAAGGTGTGCTTAACATGCGCCGAGCGTGCAGCATCAGACTTAAGGCTGGTTTCCACTAACCAATTTTGCTCCCGATTTAAAAAGTCATTAATTAAAATTTCGATTAATCATAGACAAGCTACACATAATTAAAACGGGATTTAAATTCTCTTTCAAATGATCTGTAGGATGCATAGTCCTTTGTCATATTACCGGTGAAAAATGATGAATTTCCAAAATTAAGGCGGTCAAAATCGGCTAGTGGAAACCAGGCTTAACTGTCCTTTTTCTTCCTTACCCTGAAGTTACCTTCTGAACCTGGAGGTATTGGAGTCGCCTCTGTGACTGTGACAAATAAAATACCACCTACCTGGACTACAGAGTCCTACCTGCATACCTGGTCAGAGAGAGGGGGGCGGCCCTCTCCCCTTCTCCCCTTCCCCTCTCCTCACCTGAGGGGGGATGGCGCAGACAGAAGAGTTCAATCCCCGACAGGACACTGACACTACTAACACACTGGAGATGCCTTGGATGAGGCTGGGTGGTGGTGGTAGGACGTATCAAACTGTTCTCTGGGGCCTGGAAGTAGCTTCCCTGTGGTCAGAATTTTACAAGACATCGAGGAAAAACTCCAGTAGGGGAATGTCAGGTGGGCTTGGCTGGCTGGTCGAACTCCTGGGTCCTGGGGGTCCTGTCCTGGGGGTCCTGGGTCCGTCCACAGGGTCCGTCCGGCTTGGAGAATGGGTGGGGTGGCTTGGACGTGCTTTGGTGTAGATTGGAGGTAGATTGCTGCGTTTTGGACGTGGTTTGGAGCTGGCCTTCTGACGACTGGCTGTGGTATGGTACATATTAAAGCTGCCCTGTGGTTGGTTGAGTAGGGTTTGGACGCGGCTTCCCTATGCTGGGTATGGCTTGGTGGTGGCTGGGTCCAGCCTGGACGGTCGGGGGAAGGCTTGGTGGACCTGGCTTGGCTTCACTGGAATAAGCCTTGATGCAGACTGAACCTGGCTTGGGAGTCCAGTGGAACCTGATATGTGCCTTGGTGTAGATTTGACTTGTTTCCTGGGGTTGGGGTCGGCTGGTAGGAGAAGGCCGTATGGATGTAGTGTCGCCGCTACCAGCGCGGTGCTGGTGCCTCCCGGTGGTAGGCTTCAGTCAGTGGTCGGTACCGGCCTGCCTCTCCCTGCTGGTATCTGCATGTAGTATACTGTAGGCCGGCAGGTCCCTCTTACAGCCCGGGGATCGGGGGTCTGTCCGGGTATCTGGGGATGGGGGAGGTCGGCTGGGGGACCTCTAATGCTCCTTACCCCTGCCGCGGAGGTCCAGGTGTGTCCAGGGAACGTGTCCAGGTAGAACCACTGTCTGTGGGTAGGTAGGTAGGCTGGGCGAGCTGGGGGTGGGGTTTCCTCCTGAAGATAGGCTGTAGTGGTGGTGGTCCCTCCAGTAGATTGGTAGGCTGGTAGTGGTGGTGGAGACGGTAAGGTGTGCGCGGGTCCCCTGTCTCCTATTGCTGGTGGTAGTGCAGGAGGCGGTGGTTTCTCCTGTGGGTAGGCCGGCTGGCTGGTAGTAGAAGTAGTGGTTCTGAAGCAGGAGGTGAGGTGTGCCCGGGTCCCCTGCCCGTCGACGACTGACGGCTCCACGTCGCTGTGCTCCAGGAGGGAGGGGTGGTGGTGGGAGGTGAGAGAGGCAAACCTCCCTCCCACCTCTCCTACCCACCTCCTCCCTCCCTCCCACCTCCCTCCAGGGTCGGCACACACCACACCCGACTGGAACCCTTCTTCTCCTGTAGGCCTACCTACGGTGGCCCAGCAGTACCCTACGGTGGCCCAGAAGTACCCACCTGGTACCGCCGCCTACCCCTGGTCTGGAGGAAGGAGAGGGTACAGGGGCCGCCTACCAGTGGGCTGTGGATCAGGCACTGGAGGACGGAGAGGGGAGGAGAAGGGCCGGCTCCACGGTCTCTCAGTGCTGGTGTCGGTCCGTGGTAGCAGTGGTTGGTAGTGCGGGCGTTCTCCCGGCGTCTGTGTAGGAGCGCCCGGCGTCCCTCCGTCCGCTGGTGTCTGGTAGGAGGCGGTGGTCGAGGTAGGAGTGGTAGGCAGGTCTCTCCTGGAGCGAGGATCGGTGAGAACTGACGAGAACTGACGACAACGGGAGGGGGGCGGCCCTCAGCTAGAAGGGGGAGGGGGTGGGTCCTACCACCCACTCCCCCTCCCCTCCCGGCGTCCTCTCAGCGTCTGTGTGCCGCACACACCGTGGAGGGAGGAGGTGGTAGTGGTTTTATGGATCCAAACCGACCTACACCTACCCCCTCCTCCTCCTTCCCTCCCTCCCATAGTCCCTCTCCCGCCTAAGCCTCCAGCGCCCAATGAGCGGCGAGGGGGGCGTGGTCACGGAGAGATGATTGACAGGTGAGGTGAGGTGGTATTGTGGTGGGATATGGGAATAGAGGTGGTGGTTTGGAATGATGGGGGGGGGGAGGGTCATACACCTCACCCCTCACCCAAAACACCTAAGGTCAATCCACCCCCTTCACCCCCACTGACCACCCCCTCCCCCCCCCCCCCCCCCCCCCCCACACCCGCTGGTAACGGGAGGGTTGGCTGGGTGAGAGGAGACACACGGGAGGTACCGGCGAAGTACCTAGTTACCTGTGAGATGTAGGGGTGTGTGGGGGGGGGAGTGAGGGGGGGGGGGACCTGGGGGGGGGGGGTTACTCCCAGGCAAGCAGCGACGTAACAAGCACATTCTGTGACCATACATTTTTGGTTAGTCTGTAACCTGCCCAATTTTCACGGAACAGTTACGTTATTTAGGTAAAGTTGAGACTTACTAACTAAAAAAGATTGTTACAGTAACGTTATGTTTTAGTGAAGTTGAATCCTTACTATTAAAGAATGTTATGATAACATTAATAATCACATGAAAGAACATTACAAGAATGTAACAATAATGGTACAATGTGACATCACAATGTTAGGTTCTGAAGACATTTTTGGTGGCATCAAAATAACATAACAAGCACCAAAGCAGAACTAAACAGAGCGTTATAATAACGTCATATTTTTGCTTAGGCCATTTGTCTCATGCTGACACTGCATCTCTGCGAACGTGGCCAGGCGTGTGACAGGATGCAAACATTAGTGGATGTTAGACAGTATGCCAAACTCAGGGTACGCTATGGACATCTTGACTTACGAAAACAAGGTACCAAAAAGTAAACAGTCCTGTGACTCAGTGAAATTCAATATGCCATATTACGTGTGGTTTCTGCGTCAAAATAGGTATATGAAATGCCAGATACAACAAATCTAATTGAGTTGAATATGAGCTTTAAAGAGAGGGGTGGGAGAGTGTTCCCTCATGGTTCCCCATTTAGAATACTTTAATTTCAAAGCAGCCTTACACTGTGACAATGTCTACAATAGTCATGCACGAATGCAAAAGGGTCATTCTGGAGCCGACGCCCAACTTGAGCTTGTTTTTGCTAAGGGTAAAGTGAAGGACAAGGAAGGGAGGTGCCAGGGGACAGGAGCAGGGAAGATAAGGAGGAGTGTAGGGATAGGAGGGGAGGAAGGAGGGGAGAAGCCCTTGGACAGGAAAGGAAGGAGAGGAGCCTAGAGCCCAGGATAGGAGGAGGGTAAGGAGAGGAAGAACAGAAGAAGGAAAAGAAGGAGTGAAAAGAGGGGAGGAGCCAAGGAGCAAGAGGGAAGGAGGGGAGGGGCCTAGGAACAGGAGGAGATGAAGGAAGGGGTGGGAGTTTAAGGACATGAGGAGGGGGAGGAGGAGGTTTAACCCACAGACAGACAGGGGAGAAGGGCGCTAGTAATAGCAGAATGACTACATGTACTAGAAGTCTGTGCAGGTATTTTGACATCGGTGCAACATCCTAACAACACTCCCTACCCACAAACCCGTTCCCCATTTCCCAACCACACCCACTCCGTTTTACCTGCACACCACAAAGGGTGTCAGTGTGGAGGGAAGCTGTGCAATACCCTGAAACACCTGACCTAATTTGGTCTGGCAGAATTCAACATTTGACTTAATATTCAGTATACATTCGGAATATTCGGTATGCAGACAAAGGCGATTTCATGAGAAAGAATAAGAAAGGCATTAATAATCATATATATACATGTATATTAACTCCATAAACTACCAGGTTTCCTGGTTTTTTATTATATGCACCCACCATGTGCAAAGATCCTACAATTATGCACACGGATATATTTCTGTGAGTATATACAATATATACCCTATATACCCTGCATCCTCATCCCAATTGCGAACTATGGAAAATGATACCCACACCCTTATTCTTCTTCCCCATATCTACATACCATACTTCATCCTTATTCCCTCTACACACACATACATCACCCCTTATCCTTATTCCCTCTACACACATACATCACTCCTTAACCTCACTCCCCACACACACCACCCCTCACCCTTATTCCCCTTACACATCCCATTTATAATCAATATTTCCTATACACACCCTTATTCTCATTACTCCAATACACCACCCCTTACCCTTCATTCCTTATCAAACCACCTACAATTATTTGCCTGTTCCTCATCCTTCCCACTATCAACCATACCCCTCCAGCCTACCACTGGAGCAAGCATGCTTGGAGCACCCTTACGCAGGAGAATAGCGTGAGGCTGAAAAATCAATCGAGCTTTCTGCCTGCTTCTAGTCACCGATAGATTATGTTAATTGAAAGCATATCAATCGAAACCCGCTTATCTAGGGAACAGCCAGCAGACCATTTGCGGCAGCGCCAGTCCATAACGGTAGCAGCTTGCATTGTAGTGCGTATGGCAACAGTCATGGCAACTCCCCGCTGCAGCAATAACCGTTCACATAACATTCAGCATTAGTCATATTGTCTGAGAGCCTCACCAACTGAGGGGATTTCATCATCACCATTTCACATTAGTGCAGCCTGTATGATGTGGTAAGGAGAGCTGTCTACTGCAGGCCATTCACAGTCCACATGTTATTAAGACATCCTGGACTCAAAGTGTTATCAACTGTATCACTGAATTTATACCAAGACAGATAGAAGTTAAATTTGATGGGTTAGATTTGATAGGACAGTTTTCTCTGATTACTTGTCCCTTGTCCATTTAGGTTTAAAGACAATGCCTCAAGCTGACCATGTCTATGTCATGACATCACATGATATATAGTTAAATTCAGGCGCGGATTTAGGGGAGGAGGGGTACTAGGCACATATCCCTCCTCCTTTATTTTGGCCCAAATATTACATTTCTTAATGTAAAATTCTTTGATCCGAAGGGAGCGGCCGAATATTTTGCTATAGCAAGTCCCTTTTTTTTCAAATTCCTGGATCCGCGCCTGAAATTAATCGTAGGGATGAATCACAAAGCAATTATTATAATGTTTCAGAAATTAAGTAAGCATCTTTCTCTGGTGGCTTCAAATCTTATTGTTTATTTCAAGGGCCAATAGTATTATGAGCAGCTATTTGAAAATCTGGACATACTTTGTACAATCTTGTTGTACTGCATGTACTACTATAACCTGAAAACATATTCAACACAATTCCCTGCAATGTGTAGACTGCTGTGGTATTGCTAACAACCACTTGAAACCTGGCCTGTAATGAGGCAAAGAAGGCTGGCCCCTAATGGCCCTGATGGCTTACCATAACTGCCCAGAAATTACCACGAGAGCCATAACCCAGCTAATATGGCACTTATTGCCCACCACAGCCATTACGACAATTGGCCTACGCAACAGTAGTCTGTCGAGTTCAAACCCACTGTTTCCCAAGGTGGGTCTGTACACCGGCAACCATTTTAGGTGGGAATTCCCACCCAAATCCCAGCATGGTTTGCAGCCGCTGGTTTATGGCAGGTGGGACTGTAAATAAGCCAACACCCCAACAACCATCAAAGGGGTTCCACATGCCATTTATAGAGGCCAATAAAAGAACTCCTTGCAGATTTTAGGTGGCCACTAGTAGCCGTGGGTGTAAGAACCTATTATGTAAGAGGTATCTAGGTCATGGAAGGACTACAGCAACAGTCGCCAACCGCCCCGCTGCCAGGACCAACCTACCCCTCCATAAAAATACTAGTAATGCCAAAAGTAGAAACAAGATTTAAAATCCAGTTTCATTCATTGATAAAGCAATCCGTGGAAATGGCTCCAGGAGCTCATATTACTCTGAATGTAAGTATATTTGCGATGCAAGATATTCACACACTTAGCGATAAATAGCATTTTTGCACATTCATAATTGTGTGCATTTAATAGCCAATTATATTTGCTCTATCATATTCCTAATATTTACTCGCATCATATTTTTGTGTATTTATAGTGGTGAAAAAAAAAGTGCTAGAATATGTACAACGCGAAAATAATACGCATTATAGTATCTTATTTTATGCCTCAAACACTTACCTGGTTATCTTTTTATGCTTTTAAAATTGTGATGGTTAAATGATTAACATTTCTGGTGGCGATCCAAGGAGAATATGTGAGTCACACATGAAATCATCATTTTGTGTAGGTCCAAGTGGGAACAAGTGGGAAGGTGCGCACACACAAAAAATGATATGAAAAATAACATTCGTATATGAATTTCAAAAAAGGCCTTGTAAATTTACAAATTATATTTTGTGAACTTTTTTCAAAAAGCATTTTAAACTTCACCAACCAACCTATATCTGCACATATTAATACACAGATGTGCACACAAATTTTCATGATTTTTGTTTGTATCTTATTCTCCAATCTGAGAACAGTATATAAGATGTAAGGTGTTCAAGTTCCTACCGAATACACAACAATAAATACACATATAAGAACACAATAAGCAATGCCGGAATGGAGAAATTGTATTGGGGACTGTCTATCTAGGATGTAGATTTACATATAAACTATATCCTATAGACAAAAACTGGACAATATTGCTAATAACGGAGTTCACTTCCCTAACTACAACTACTTAATTCCCAAAGATTTACAATGAATTAAAAATTTAATTAAATTTTGCAGTAGAAGTACAAGTACAATATTGGCTTCACCTGATCTGACTGACCTGCAATAAGTTGGCTGATTTTCCTGATAGAACTAGGTAGGTGCACGGAGTGTAAAGGTGACCACACCCTGCCTCCAAATGGCTCTCCCCCTGTACCTAGTCCATTCTGACCCAGATTAGCTATTGCATAATGGATCCGTAAACCCACAACAGTCCATGGCTTTCATCGGCCAGTTCTTATCAGTTAAGAATTTTTTTATTGGCCCTCTAAAGGCTTTATGAATAGCATGGGGAATCCCTTTGATGGTTGTTGGGCTGCTGGCTTTATGGTCCTACCTGCCATAAACCAGCAGCTGCAAGGCAAGCTGGGATGCACAGTGGATTTCCAACCTAAAATGGTTGCTGGTGTACAGACTGTCTTTGGGAATTAGTGGGTCTGATGCGACAGACTACCCCTGTACCCAGCCCCCACTGCCCCCCACCCATCGATCAGTTATTAGCTGTGGTGCCAGCCCCGCGGGGGGTCTCATTGTGAGGTACCAGGCAGGGTCCAGAGGTGAAGGTGGCCCTTCGATCTGCCCTCACTCCAACCTCCTCCTCTCAAAAGGATGGTCAGCAACCAGTGTTCAATTCTTTATGAACCCCAGTGCGCATGTGCCAACCGCCTTGGCTCGGAGCGCCACCAAGCGGCGGGCATCGATACCAGGACGAACGGAAGTGACCCCTCTCCCCGTGCGCACGCACCTTATTCAGGTTCCTGTCGGAAGCAGGTCATCGAGGCGTGACGGCGGACACACAGACAGACACCTGTTGCCATGACGACCTGGTAGGTCCCCATGGTAACCTGGAGGGAAGCCAGGTAAATCATGCATGGTCCAGTGACCACAGGCCGGTCACGGCTGGGTGCACACACACCCACCTCACCCCTTGTAAGTGTACCCGATGCACCCAACCCCCAATCCAGGCATCTTGGACGTCTTAGGCCACGTAGAGTGAGTGAGTGATGGAGGTTTTACGTTGTACCAACAGCCAGGGTAATTTTCACAGCGAGAACAAGTTAAGACAAATTCTGACTTTGGTGATCGAATCTATGACATGAAGGTGACAGGGCAGGCAAACAGCAGGGGATCAAAACCTGGAAATTGTTTTTGCTGTACCTCATCCCTTAGTGAACCACAGCACCAACCGGGAATGGAACCCTTAGAACCACTTGGTCAGTGTTGGGTTCCCCCTATCATTGCCTCACACGATCAGCAGGGGCTACTGGGGGCTTATACACTGTTAAAACAACACATAAACACTTTCCTAAACACTTCGGCGCATCCAGTTTTGGAACACTTTATTTCCCTAAACATGTTTAGAATTATTGGTGTTTAGGGTTAAGTGTTTAGAAATGTGTGATGTTTAGCTGTTTACCCATGAAGTGTTAAGGTCCTTAAGGTGTTTAGCATCAAAATGCTTATGCTTTTTTGATGTTTAGCTGTTAAGTGTTTAGAAATCTATGATGTTTAGGTGTTTATCTATGAAGCATTTAGGTTTTCAAGGTGTTTATAGATTTTACATATAAAACACTGCTATGGTACTATGTCATACAGTTTACACCAGATGTAATGTTAACAGCATTTAAAGTTTTATTTTTCCTGTAAACACACTACAGGATCATTGAGCCAATAACCAAGTATGTCCTTCCTTCTTGGTTTAGCCTTGCATGGGTTGTTTGATTGTTGGAGGTAAAACCTTCAGGGTATAGCTAATAAAGTTCTTGAACTAAAAAGGTGTCTACACGTTAATCCTACTGAAAAGGTGTTTTAAAACGTTTTGTAAATGTTTTAGGGGTGTTCTGGTTGGTTGACCATACCTAGAATAGCAGGCCAATGAAGTAATTATCTTAATGACGCTACAAAAACTAAAAATCTAACATTTTTAATCACAAAGTTCCAAATTCCTAAGTGTATGAAAAAACCACTTTACTAATCATGGCCAAAAATATGGACGGCATGTTGCAAACCACTTATAGTACAACTACTTCAAAGTAGTAATTTGATAACTTCAGTAGCCGAGATTTGAACCCGGGGCCCCTCACATATGAAGCCTATGCTCTACCACTGAGCTATGGAGGCCTGTAGGTTGACACAGCCCAGCTTTGCTACTTAACTGAATAAGTAGGGGTATGAGAGTATTGAACTCTTATCTGTCGAATGTTGAATACCTGTATAGTAGTACAGATCCTACTCATTGGTGCTGACTCTGCCAGTGTGCACTGCATGCAGTCCAAGTTAGCTCAGTTGGTTAGGCTTCTACCTTGAATGTAGAGAATGTGGGTTCTAACCCCAAAGTATCCATTTTTTCTTTTCCATGGTATACAATTGTTATTATGTGTTTAGATTCTAAACATGTCCCATTCAAAACATGATTAGAGGTTACAAGTGTTTAGCTTTTAAACACAACTGATGTTATGCGTTTAGATTTTAAGCATAGTTAACCCAACACATGTTTAGAAGTTACAAGCATTTAGGTTTTAAACACATATGGTTTAATGTATTTAGATTATAAACATGTTTATACCCTAAACATATTTAAATTCTAAACACCATTTTAACAGTGTATTCCTCCCAGGAGCAGAAACACCACCCTGGGGCCAAGTAGAGTTCTGCAATAAGACCCTTTCAGAGAACACCCTACAGATTATACATAACCTTTTCATGAAAAAAATTAATTACATATTTTTTTAAATACACTATGGGACTGTTTCTACCTGGGAGTCAAAATCAAATATTTTCTTTTTCGTGCCTACAGTATGTGCTATTTCTACCTGATGTCTAGTACAACCTATTTTCTGTTTGGTACCTACGTATACCTTTCTCATAAAGATTCACAGTGGACCCTCCATAGACACCCTGTTTCCATTGCTCCAATAGGAATCCATATCCAATTCACTTGGTTCAGACTACTCCGCTATGACTTTATTGTAAAACTATGTGGTCATAATCACCACTTGGTGATCACCAAAACCATATCTGCACATGGTCTACATTCTGTTCGGTGTCTACAGTCTATGGGTTACTTCTACATGCACGTCTTATAAATCTATTTGTAAAATTTCTATGATCTACACTATGATTGCTAATTTTCCTTCCTACACGGCAAATAGTCACTATTCTGTGTTTTGCCTCTAGTAAAGGGGGTATTCCACTACACGCTACCAACTGCCTACTATATGAGAACCATATCGTGCAATAACCTTGTGTGTATATATCGCAGCAATATCGTAGCCTTATCGCACCATTTAGGACATTCCATGACATTATGGAACATGTCAAATACATTGGGTTAAAGCCTACAACATTTCCCCCAAGAGTTTACTGCAATAAAAATTGTATTGTATAATTAAATTGGTAGCCGACTGCGACTTACCCTATGACACTACTGCGACATCAATAATATTGTCCATGACTTGACCATGATATGATCATATCACAGCCGTATCGCACCCAATATTGCAGCCAAAGTAGTGTAGAGGAATACCCCTTTTAAGGGCATTTCTACCTATACACTAAAGTCTGCACTCTGATTCAGACCTATAATAATACAGTAAGGGGCTATTCTAACACAGTCCATACTCTGTTTGGTGCCCACAGAATGGGGTTATTTCTGCTGACAATGATATAGCTCCTTTTCCCCTGTCTCTATATATCTCACCGCCCCTCCATTCTGTGCCAATGTGCTATACGCCCAGTTAGACATGCAAAGGAGAGGAATTCCACTTAAGACATCCCCCCCAACCCCTTTTTCTCCTATTCTTTACTTTTCTATAGAGAGGGGTCGGACATGGAGCTATTATATGCTATTTAGGGAATAAGCGTGAGAAGCGACTCTCTTTTTTTTTTTTGACGTAAGTTATAAAGTGTTTGCTAATGTTGGTGGAAAGTCGGTATTTCACTCATTCAACATTGTGATAATTGTTTTCTAACAAATGTTAACACTTGATATGATACATTAATATGTTCTTCAAGTATATATCATATCATGAATTCATACAATGTATATCGGTAAAAGAAATTGTATGTGGTCCTTTGTGGATACCAGGAGGAGAAGGGAAACACAATAATGTATATGGTACAACCTACTTTCCTTTTTCATACATAAATTTTCAAATAGAAAAACCCCCTTCATTGTGTTCTACCTTTGGTCTAGTCTCTTGGTGCAGTTTAAAGTTTATTTCATATATCTAATTTGTAAGCAACTGTGAACAAGGAATTAAGAACAGAAAGCTATGTCACCGGTAAAAACAATTGCAAGTAAACGTAAAATGTTGTTAAAGGCTATATTCCACTCTGTGTTGTTAAACATACATTTGGCGATTTTACTTACATAGACAGACAGAAATGTAAGCAATTTCAATGAGCGCATAGTGGAATATAGTATTTGCATGTGTTGGAGCAACAAGTGCATTCCTTTGCATTTTCTATTGGGAGCTTGCATTTGTTGATAACAATATATGTTAGTCGCTGAAACACAAACGCCTTGCCGTCAGAAGGGAGAGGACCTTTCGTCTCTACACAAACGCCTTGCCTTGGTACCTAAAGCGAATGCAAATGTTATCCAACACCTATAGATCTGGTCAGCAAGAAACAGCTCATTTTGTGGTCCTTTTATTGTGACATATCAATATATATATAGTTCTGGCTAGATATTACAATTGTTATTTTACATGAAGTGTTGTACATTAACAGGACGCATATTGTCATTACACTTTGAAAGTGCAATTAGAGTTGGATTTTGGTGAATTTATTGGAAGAACATAGGAAAAGAAGAACTAACAGGAGGCGACCAAAAATGTTTTTTAGTTGTTTCTTGTGCCCCAGATCTATAGTAGAATGTGGCCTTAAAACACCCTCTTGTAGGCCTGTGTCCATGGTCCTGGGGCCACGAGCAGTAGGGGGAGGTGGGGACTACCACTTCTCTGTAGGAGGAACTATTGTTTAAGACTCTTTGGGGATTTGACGCAATACCTCTGCAGCAATTTTTCCATAAATTGTCCATGGCCTTGGGCTTACAATTACACTTTTCTGGTTTTCCATGTTAATCTTTGAAGTTTTCAAATGCATATATCTTACTATGGATTGGTAGTATTGTTCAGCAGTAAAAATCTTCAGCAAAAACCAAACTGATGATCGAATATCACTTATGTTGTGTAAATAAGCGTTAACAGAAAACTGCTTTTGCCCATGGAATTTTAGCATGGGAGTTTTTCAGTTATGTATAGTGACCCTTTGTCACTCCATTCACTGTAGGCACTTCATGTGGACCTAAGTACCCCCCCCCCCCCCCCACTTTGGTCTCTCTCTCTCTCTCTCTCTTTCCCCCAATTGGCAGCCAGGCCAGGCTTATAGTAGTACCTACTGACCTAGGGGGATGGGGGGAGGGGGCAGAGAGGATCCAACAGCCTCCCCCCTCCCCCTCCCCCCTCTCCCCTCCCCCCTCCCCCTGTTGAATCCTCACCATGAGGTCACGTGGTCCTTGGTCTAGGTCACATGACCCTGACTTGTCTGATCCCCAGTGATGAGAGTTGTTGGGCTTCTCGGGGGTGGGGGGGGGGAGGGAAAGACTTTGGCTTGGCAGATATAATATGCAACTCTTGTCGGTTGTTCGAATCACCATATGATCTTTTTTTCCTAGTTTTGTTCTATTTTAATCTAACATTTGGCTGAAAAGTAATCAAGGAATTAAAATTCCAATAGCGGGCCATGCCACCCCCCTTTTTCATAATGCTGGCCCCGCCAGTGAAAAGTATTTCCTCATGTCACGTTTTGTCAGATGTATTTAACAAAATGTTACATACCTCATTATTTACATATTTTTCAGACGCTAGCAGAACTCGTAGAAATGGTCTTGTCGTATGTTAAGATACAAGCAGCGATGTAGGTCAGGGTTGTTGAAAAAATCTTAAAACTCTCTTAAATTTTCTTAAGATGCTGTGAAACTAGCGAATTTATTTTGAAAATTATCATAACAGGGCATGATGTGGAAAAATCTGAAATCAAAAGAAAATCTCTAAACTTGCATCCAAATACGAGAGTGGAGATCCTCAACACCTGTCTGCCTGACTCTGACCAGCCAAATTGGACTCAACAGAAACGTTCTGCAACCATACTTTTTAGTCAGTTTGCTACTTACTAAGATGGCACGTAGCAATAACGTTATTGATGGTGAGGTTTCAACCTCACCAAATCAGAATGTTTTTATCACATTTTGTTTTGGTGAGGTGAGGATGAAACCAAAACAGAACTTTATAAGAAAATTCTGTTTAGGTTTAAGAACATAACCACAACATTACGATAACGTCACAGTGCAACGTCAGAGCAGTATGTTGCAGCAACATTATTGGGAGCCAGCAAAATAAGGTAACAGGAACCAAACCAGAATGTTGCTGCAACGTTATAATAACGTCACATGTTTGGCTGGTTGACCACTCGTGTGTGCGGTGATGTGTACTCAACGTCCCCCAGTATGCCCTGGGTAGCCTTCTGCCAACTATATTTTTCTTCTGAATATACTTTCCAAATGAACTTAAACTATTTCACTAAAATAATTTTTATTTTCACGATGCCTATCAGAGATCACAGAGTCATGTGACTCTGAACGCATGATCTTTCTACGTGGACAACAAGTATGGGACTCACATGGTGAAAAACTTCAGCATTTTGTCAATTTCTAAAATACCTTTAAAACATAATAGTTAGCTTTTACAGTAAAGGAGCTAGAAATCACTTGTGCGACAGCTTCTAATGTAAGATCTCACATTTGGCATGCCTCATTTTTTTTGTCATTTTTAATCATCCACATCTAGCCTTTTAATCTTTCTATATACTTGAAGTAGGAAACAAAACATATAATATTGCCTGTAATTGCTGAATCAGGATGAATAGATAGATAGGTCGGCCCTTTTATCTTAACAATAATAATAATTTAAAAAAGAAAAGAATTCACAATCAGTAGGAACATGTGAGGCTCATGGCGGCTAGAGAGGCAATGATTGCCACCAATATATCATGTGATCTCATGAATATTAATTAGATTTCCCCCGATACGATTCGTACATGTTCCTAAAATATATATATTGATATAATAATATTTATATTTATATCAAACATAAAAACTCAGTTTTTACATAGGGGCCTTCCCTTAAGTATGTACGCACCAAGGGGGGGTGGGGAGGTCTGGAATTTCTGAAAATTTGCGTACGTTCCTGTACAAATCCATTGCATATTTTAGGCCAAGGGGGATGGGGGGGTCTAGAATTTGATAAATTTTGCGTACATACTAAATGGAAGGCCCCATACAAATCCATTGCATATTTTAGGCCAAGGGGGATGGGGGGGTCTAGAATTTGATAAATTTTGCGTACATACTAAATGGAAGGCCCCATAGTATAAGATGTTCATGGTGGCAGGCCTGACTATGTTCACTCATCTGTAAGATGATGCGTCCTTACTGCACGATCCCACCCTACGCATCACGTACTTCCATACATGACCTCTTTCATTTTCTTAATATATTTCTTAAATGAACTTAAATGGATTTCTTTAAGGGGATTTTTACAATTTAAAAACTGTATCTGTTGCCAGAAAATCTGATTTAAGAATCAATGAATCCCCATCGAGGGGTAAAAGGGGGAGAACTGGTCAGGGTCTAAAGACAACCAAAGACCGTGGTAGTCGGATTGGACGGCCATCTTCAAAATTTACATACTTTTTAAATTGGATTTCTTCATAATGTTTCGTCCCATGGGCATGTTATGCAATTTTATATGGTAAACTTGCAGCAGTGAAAATGCACAGAACATAACAAGGACAATCTCGGTGCACACTGAAGATTAGATGGAGGGGAAAGTCAAATTCAATTACATGTATTTCGATAGATGTATTTCCAACAAAGATGTACCTAATACTATATTGTTATAGATGGCTTATTTTTTATATTAAATGAGGTTTTCTTAACAGAAATTGTTTTTGGTGTCCTGACAACCTGAAAATGGACGTCCGTGTGCGATGACACACACACAAGCGATTATATTTTTGTAATTGCACAATCCGTATAAATCTGTTTTATTACATTTTTTTCTATAAATCATTCGATTTTGCTTTCGATTTTCCATCTTGTTTGTGTTTAACGTTATACACAAAAACACACTCTGCATAATGCACTAGCTTTAGACAAAGACTGATTTTGAATTAGAAAATTTTGTATAAAATTGTGGGGGTCGCAACATAATGATAATTTATATTCACTATTCCATCTCTCTGAGGCCAATTACTTCTCAAGCAATTTGTATTTTGAATAATGAGTTTTGTCACGACTTGTACGTTGAACTCATAGTATAAATTACGAAGGACACATGTGGTTACTCAGTAAGAGGGCGCCATTCTTAAGTTTTTTTACTCTTAGTGACAGCTAATGCTGTTTTCTTTTCTTACTAGTACTTGTATCTGTACCTGCACTTGTAACTTAATCTAATTTAAATTCAATATGATTGAATTCACATCATATATATAATTATTCTGTTATTCAATGTCTCTAGCTTCCTAAATCCTGTATCCTTGATCCAGATAAACCATTCCTTTTTGTGAAGTGTCTCATATGACCTTGTCATTTGAGTCGAGCGATTATGATCATTATCCTTAGAATGATGCATCGTGAAAACTGTATGACATTAATTGTTTTCTTCTCTAGTTAAGAATTGTTAACTGTTTTACTGTTCAACAGTGTATATGACGAATGATTGTAAAACATCCTCTGTAAACCCAACGAAAACCGGCGCAAGCCAATGGATTTTCAGAATAAATAAAAGAATTTAAAAAAAAAGGGGCCTGTTTTGAAGAAACGTAAAAAATGCATATCGCCAAGGAAGCCCTGCAAGCTTCAGGTCTTACGCAATCTCACTTCTCAAATACTTCCCTGAAGCTTGTTCTTATTTTTTCATTTTCCCAGTTTTGTAAACAAAACAGGTTTCTAATGATTATCTCCTACTTTTTAGTCAGCAGGGAATATAAGTTGTATTGTATATTATTCATGCATGAGAAAGGATTAAAACTGCTACACTTCCTATTACCAACCCTGTATTATCCCTGTGTAACATATACGGGGAAATTAATAAAATAATCATAACAAGCAGGAAAAGAGAAATTATCGATACAACATAGGAAATGTTTGAAAGCAAATAAAAAGATACTATGATACAGGAAATCACAATGGCAGAGGTAAAGGTTTAAGTGCTCAAATTGGTGATGTTTGCTGTTATTAGAAATGACAGGAATAATACTGGGGTAGTCAGTATAGGCGTGTAGTCCACCGTTCCTCTTTCCACCTTCACTGACCCATGCCCACTACCCAGGACCTTTGGCCAACCTGTACCCACTAATTTAACGGGACATGGGTTCAGAACCACGGCTAAATACTGAACGGGGAACTTCTCAGACTGTGACATTGAGGGAAGACATAGAGCCCCACCGTCCCACACCCCCAATACACCCTCAAAAACCACGTCTAAATGCTAAACAGGAGAAAACTTCTCAGACTGTGACATTGAGGGAAGACATAGAGCCCCACCGACCCACACCCCCAATACACCTTCATAATACCACAGCTAAATACTAAACGGGGAAACTTCTCAGACCGTGATGGGGAGGGAAGACAGAGAGCCCCACCGTCCCACACCCCTCATACACCTTCATAATACCACAGCTAAATACTAAATGGGGAAACTTCTCAGACCGTGATGGGGAGGGAAGACAGAGAGCCCCACCGTCCCACACCCCCTATACACCTTCATAATACCACAGCTAAATACTAAACGGGGAAACTTCTCAGACCGTGATGGGGAGGGAAGACAGAGAGCCCCACCGTCCCACACCCCCTATACACCTTCATAATACCACAGCTAAATACTAAACGGGGAAACTTCTCAGACCGTGATGGGGAGGGAAGACAGAGAGCCCCACCGTCCCACACCCCCTATACACCTTCATAATACCACAGCTAAATACTAAACGGGGAAACTTCTCAGACCATGATGGGGAGGGAAGACATAGAACCCCACCGTCCCACACCCCCTATACACCTTCATTATACCACAGGTAAATACTAAACGGGGAAACTTCTCAGACCGTGATGGGGAGGGAAGACATAGAGCCCCACCGTCCCACACCCCTCATACACCTTCATAAACCACAGCTAAATACTAAACGGGGAAACTTCTCAGACCATGATAATGAGGGAAGAAATGGAGCCCCACCCTCCCACACCCCCAATACACCTTCACACACCACGGCTAAATACTAAAAGGGGAAAACTTCTCAGACCATGATGGGGAGGGAAGACAGAGAGCCCCACCGTCCCACACCCCTCATACACCTTCATAATACCACAGCTAAATACTAAACGGGGAAACTTCTCAGACCATGATGATGAGGGAAGACATAGAGCCCCACCGTCCCACACCCCTCATACACCTTCATAATACCACAGCTAAATACTAAACGGGGAAACTTCTCAGACCATGATGGGGAGGGAAGACATAGAGCCCCACCGTCCCACACCCCTCATACACCTTCATAATACCACAGGTAAATACTAAACGGGGAAAACTTCTCAGACCATGAGGAGGAGGGAAGACATAGAGCCCCACCGTCCCACACCCCTCATACACCTTCATAATACCACAGCTAAATACTAAACGGGGAAACTTCTCAGACCGTGATGGGGAGGGAAGACAGAGAGCCCCACCGTCCCACACCCCTCATACACCTTCACACACCACGGCTAAATACTAAACGGGGAAACTTCTCAGACCATGATGGGGAGGGAAGACATAGAGCCCCACCGTCCCACACCCCTCATACACCTTCATAATACCACAGCTAAATACTAAACGGGGAAACTTCTCAGACCGTGATGGGGAGGGAAGACATAGAGCCCCACCGTCCCACACCCCTCATACACCTTCATAATACCACAGCTAAATACTAAACGGGGAAACTTCTCAGACCGTGATGGGGAGGGAAGACATAGAGCCCCACCGTCCCACACCCCAAATACACCTTCATAAACCACAGCTAAATACTAAACGGGGAAACTTCTCAGACCGTGATGGGGAGGGAAGACATAGACCCCACCATCCCACACCCCTCATACACCTTCATAATACCACAGCTAAATACTTAATGGGGAAACTTCTCAGACCGTGATGGGGAGGGAAGACATAGAACCCCACCGTCCCACACCCCTCATACACCTTCATAATACCACAGCTAAATACTAAACGGGGAAACTTCTCAGGCCGTGATTGGGAGGGAAGACATAGAGCCCCACCGTCCCACACACCTCATACACCTTCATAATACCACAGCTAAATACTAAACGGGGAAACTTCTCAGACCGTGATGGGGAGGGAAGACATAGAGCCCCACCATCCCACACACCTCATACACCTTCATAATACCACAGCTAAATACTAAACGGGGAAACTTCTCAGACCGTGATGGGGAGGGAAGACATAGAGCCCCACCGTCCCACACCCCTCATACACCTTCATAATACCACAGCTAAATACTAAACGGGGAAACTTCTCAGACCGTGATGGGGAGGGAAGACATAGAGCCCCACCGTCCCACACCCCTCATACACCTTCATAATACCACAGCTAAACACTAAACGGGGAAACTTCTCAGACCATGATGGGGAGGAAAGACATAGAGCCCCACCGTCCCACACCCCTCATACACCTTCATAATACCACAGCTAAATACTGAACGGGGAAACTTCTCAGACCATGATGGGGAGGGAAGACATAGAGCCCCACCGTCCCACACCCCTCATACACCTTCATAATACCACAGCTAAATACTAAACGGGGAAACTTCTCAAACCGTGATGGGGAGGGAAGACATAGAGCCCCACCGTCCCACACCCCTCATACACCTTCACACACCACGGCTAAATACTAAACGGGGAAAACTTCTCAGACCGTGATGATGAGGGAAGACATAGAGCCCCAACATCCCACACCCCCAATACACCTTCATAATACCACAGCTAAATACTAAACGGGGAAACTTCTCAGACCGTGATGGGGAGGGAAGACAGAGAGCCCCACCGTCCCACACCCCCTATACACCTTCATAATACCACAGCTAAATACTAAACGGGGAAACTTCTCAGACCATGATGGGGAGGGAAGACATAGAGCCCCACCATCCCACACCCCCTATACACTTTCATAATACCACAGCTAAATACTAAACGGGGAAACTTCTCAGACCATGATGGGGAGGGAAGACATAGAGCCCCACCGTCCCACACCCCTCATACACCTACATAATACCACAGCTAAATACTAAACGGGGAAACTTCTCAGACCATGATGGGGAGGGAAGACATAGAGCCCCACCGTCCCACACCCCCTATACACCTTCACACACCACGGCTAAATACTAAACGGGGAAAACTTCTCAGACCATGATGATGAGGGAAGACATAGAGCCCCAACATCCCACACCCCCAATACACCTTCATAATACCACAGCTAAATACTAAACGGGGAAACTTCTCAGACCATGATGATGAGGGAAGACATAGAGCCCCAACATCCCACACCCCCAATACACCTTCATAATACCACTGCTAAATACTAAACGGGGAAACTTCTCAGACCGTGATGGGGAGGGAAGACATAGAGCCCCACCGTCCCACACCCCTCATACACCTTCATAATACCACAGCTAAATACTAAACGGGGAAACTTCTCAGACCATGTTGAGGAGGGAAGACATAGAGCCCCACCGTCCCACACCCCTCATACACCTTCATAATACCACAGCTAAATACTAAACGGGGAAAACTTCTCAGACCGTGATGGGGAGGGAAGACATAGAGCCCCACCGTCCCACACCCCTCATACACCTTCATAATACCACAGCTAAATACTAAACGGGGAAACTTCTCAGACCATGATGGGGAGGGAAGACAGAGAGCCCCACCGTCCCACACCCCCTATACACCTTCACACACCACGGCTAAATACTAAACGGGGAAACTTCTCAGACCATGATGGGGAGGGAAGACAGAGAGCCCCACCGTCCCACACCCCTCATACACCTTCATAAACCACAGCTAAATACTAAACGGGGAAACTTCTCAGACCGTGATGGGGAGGGAAGACAGAGAGCCCCACCGTCCCACACCCCTCATACACCTTCATAATACCACAGGTAAATACTAAACGGGGAAAACTTCTCAGACCATGAGGAGGAGGGAAGACATAGAGCCCCACCGTCCCACACCCCTCATACACCTTCATAATACCACGGCTAAATACTAAACGGGGGAACCATTCTGACCATGATAATGAGGGAAGAAATGGAGCCCCACCGTCCCACACCCCTCATACACCTTCATAATACCACAGCTAAATACTAAACGGGGAAACTTCTCAGACCATGATGGGGAGGGAAGACAGAGAGCCCCACCGTCCCACACCCCCTATTCACCTTCATAATACCACAGCTAAATACTAAACGGGGAAACTTCTCAGACCATGATGGGGAGGGAAGACATAGAGCCCCACCGTCCCACACCCCCTATACACCTTCATAATACCACAACTAAATACTAAACGGGGAAACTTCTCAGACCGTGATGGGGAGGGAAGACAGAGAGCCCCACCGTCCCACACCCCCTATACACCTTCACACACCACGGCTAAATACTAAACGGGGAAACTTCTCAGACCATGATGGGGAGGGAAGACATAGAGCCCCACCGTCCCACACCCCTCATACACCTTCATAATACCACAGCTAAATACTAAACGGGGAAACTTCTCAGACCATGATGGGGAGGGAAGACATAGAGCCCCACCGTCCCACACCCCTCATACACCTTCATAATACCACAGCTAAATACTGAACGGGGAAACTTCTCAGACCGTGATGGGGAGGGAAGACAGAGAGCCCCACCGTCCCACACCCCCTATACACCTTCATTATACCACAGGTAAATACTAAACGGGGAAACTTCTCAGACCATGATGGGGAGGGAAGACATAGAGCCCCACCGTCCCACACCCCCTATACACCTTCACACACCACGGCTAAATACTAAACGGGGAAACTTCTCAGACCATGATGGGGAGGGAAGACATAGAGCCCCACCGTCCCACACCCCTCATACACCTTCATAATACCACAGCTAAATACTAAACGGGGAAAACTTCTCAGACCATGAGGAGGAGGGAAGACATAGAGCCCCACCGTCCCACACCCCTCATACACCTTCATAATACCACGGCTAAATACTAAACGGGGGAACCATTCTGACCATGATAATGAGGGAAGAAATGGAGCCCCACCGTCCCACACCCCTCATACACCTTCATAATACCACAGCTAAATACTAAACGGGGAAACTTCTCAGACCATGATGGGGAGGGAAGATAGAGAGCCCCACCGTCCCACACCCCCTATTCACCTTCATAATACCACAGCTAAATACTAAACGGGGAAACTTCTCAGACCATGATGGGGAGGGAAGACATAGAGCCCCACCGTCCCACACCCCCTATACACCTTCATAATACCACAACTAAATACTAAACGGGGAAACTTCTCAGACCGTGATGGGGAGGGAAGACAGAGAGCCCCACCGTCCCACACCCCCTATACACCTTCACACACCACGGCTAAATACTAAACGGGGAAACTTCTCAGACCATGATGGGGAGGGAAGACATAGAGCCCCACCGTCCCACACCCCTCATACACCTTCATAATACCACAGCTAAATACTAAACGGGGAAACTTCTCAGACCATGATGGGGAGGGAAGACAGAGAGCCCCACCGTCCCACACCCCCTATACACCTTCATAATACCACAGCTAAATACTAAACGGGGAAACTTCTCAGACCGTGATGGGGAGGGAAGACAGAGAGCCCCACCATCCCACACCCCCTATACACCTTCATAATACCAAAAACTAGTCAAAAAGGGCTCAGATGAATGCAGTTATATAAGGAAATCTTACACAATACATCGTTTATCATTTTACCTAAAATCTATTGATGATAATCCATCCCGGGACACCCCAATATTGTATAATTCCACTAAACAAATGATTGTATACATGTTATACATGCGATTTACGAATTAATCCAAACATGTATTTCTTTTATCAAAAAAAAGTATTCAAACGATTACCAAACCTTGTCTATATTCTAATGCAATCAAATAAGAGTTCCTGGATATAAGACATCCTTTCCTTGATAACTCGTGACCTCAATTAAGAAAATACAATCACAAATTTACGGGTCGTGTATACTGGTCTCTTTCCAAACAGCTGCCGATATGTGAAAGTGATTATTGTAATGGGCAGTGTCTGAAATTAAGGGTGCAGTATGAACCTAACCAAACATTGATTACCTCATTAACTACCGGGTGAATGCCATTTGAAGGTATGTACCCAGAATAGGGACACCATCTATGGAAAAGCTTGCAACCGCACACTCCCAGATAAATAACCCCATCCCATTTCATGTGTGTCCCAGGGTTGGACAAGGGTTGGACAAAAAACATCATATGAGCCATCCAAGTCTCCACAAGATTAGTCACCGAAATAGGTAAATCCTATTTTTTTCTATACTATCAAATACTTCTAAAACAGTATAACTTCTCAAATTTGATTAGTTGACAGATTAACAGGTTTGTCAACCAATCAAAACACAGTATTCCTAGATAATAAAGAGTTGGATATTACGGGTTGAGCTTAGAGGCTTTAGCATTGGTTCCTATGGAAAAAGGGCTATTATTATTAAGTTTGACTGTAGTTGTCATGGACCATTTTGGCTGAGGCTACTCTCTTTGGAGAATGAATCAGCATTGATATTTCATTGTAAATCTTCATTCTGATGTAAACTGGGATGGGCTTATTATGCAAGGTCGACACAAAATAAAAACTTGATTTTGGGCATCATCAAATTCTGGGATTACAGGTAGTAATATGTTACGCTAAAGATAGGACCAAAAATATTAAAGCTACACAAAGATATGAAAGTGGGGCCGTCGCTTACGGCATTTTCGTGACCGTCATTTACAGGGGCGCCCCCTACAAGAGTCCGTGCAACCCGTTCCACGGCAACTTCAACTTTTGCCGTTTTCGTGACCTCACCACCTCATTGTTTATGTATATGACATCACCAAAACGGCAAAATTTGACGTCGCCATGTAACGGGTTGCATGGACTCTCGTAGGGGGTGCCCCTATCGACGATGGTCGCGGCAAAACGTCACGAATTGTATCTCTTATTTTGGAGGCTCGTTGATAGGACTGACATTATACTCGATAGCAAGAAGACAGTGTTTTTGAGTCAAGCCTCTGGCCCCATACCTGTTGTCTGTAAGTCGTGTCCCCACTCTACCTGGGCAGAGGGAAGTTGTTCTTAAAACAGCTCATAAATAACAAAGGAAAGGGTCAGAGGCAGCCCACTCCTTCCCTCTTTGGGAGTCCTTATCTTTTTTTTAAAAAAAAGAAGAAAGAAAATAAGGGACAAAGACACTATAAATCAAATTACCTAAAACTACTCAAACAACTGGGAAAAAAATAGGAAAAAGATAATACAATCACCTGTGCGTCCGACGAGTGGTACGTATTAACAGCGGTGTGTATTGCCAGGCCAAAGGTACCGCTCTGCATTATCAGTTGTTTTAACGTAATTATTTTGAATAATGCTTCGGTGATAAAATAAAGCAGGACCTTTGGGGTCATCCTGGGGTGGTTGAACGATCCACGTTGGGGATCATACAAACCTTGAGTTATGCCCTCAGTATGTGACAATCCCCTATGGGTCGTACAGCTACCCTCGGATGCCCTTCGCAGTGCTTATTATAATACTGCCACTCCAAAATTGTAATCCCCACTTCACTATTCCTTTCTGATGTACTTTTTTATATCTAATTGAGGGTGCAAGATGTTGACTCATATAAACCTAATATTGCTTTTGGTTCCCTTTAGTGTAGTGCCTCAGTCAACAGGAACTGCAAACATTGTTACGAAAGTGGCCATGCATTGTATCAGACAAGCCCTTCTCATGTATATTTTAGTATAGACGAACCGGGTTTACAACTAAAGCACCATACCCACTAGGCGATTTTGGCTGAGTTGGCTGGCTCATTGGCCCTAAAATTGGTCAATTCTACCAGAGTAATCGGTCGATTTTTGCACCAAATCAAATCACCAATCATTATGCTATATTAATCGGTGATAAAATCGGCTGATTTTTCAGGTAAAATCAGTTGATTTTAGCACCAATCGGTCAGCAGACTTTTTTTTTTTTTTTTTTTTAATATTTTTATTGAATATCTTCAGATGCATTTGTTCTTCCAGATATTACAGTGAATTATACTGATAATCTTAAATTTTGATATCTTTGTGGTCAATTAGTCAGCAATTTGTTTATATGAGATGAATATATATAAATGAAGTGATATGTAAATAGAATGGATGTAATATAATTAGGGATCCTTCATATTTGCATTCATCATCTAGGAATTCCCATAATACATAAACAATTGTTGGCAGATAATTATCCCGGTTGCATTGAGACCTTCAGACTGACTTTAGTTACTTATAGCATACAGGCTGGCAAGCACCGCAAGACATGTCAATTTACTAAAGATACATATTCAAATATACACAACCATTCCCTTTCACCCGAGGTATTTTTTCACAGCCGCCTTAAATTCATGTTTACTCTCTATAGCTTTTATCTCCTTTGGAAGTCTTAACCATAAAAGTGCACCTCTATAGAAGGGTGACTTTCTGGCTAGTTCAATCCTTGGCTTCTTAACATAAAATTGCTGTAAACTCTGATTTCTAGTCACCCTATTCTGTGATTTCAACCATATGCCCTTCTGCTTAAACCCATACATCAGATTCAATAGATGGCACTTCCGTCTATATTTCAACTTTCCTATTTTAGATATTCTTAGAAGTTCCACTCTACTTATATCCCGTGGGTTACGTATGTTATGCACTATTCTAAGAGCCCGATATTGTAGTTTTTCCAATTTATCTATATCGTGTTTTGGACAGCAATCAATCAAGAAATCACAATATTCTAGGTAGGGTAAGACAGTTTGTTTATAAACAATAAGTGCTGTTTTTTGTGACAAATATTTCCTTAATTTTTTTAGTTTGTACACCTTTTGATATGCCACCTTATAACCATTATCTAAATGTTTCAGCAATGTCAAACCACTGTCCAACCACACTCCTAAATATTTGTAGCTGTCTGTTTGCACAATACCTTTCCCTGCATTATAGATACTGAATTTGTGCTCTTCAGTATTGTTCATAATCATAAATTTGGTTTTATCGCTGTTCAGTTTCATTCCATTATCAGCACACCACATATTTGTGGTATCTAACAAGGCCTGTAAGGATGTTTCTAGAGCTACAGCATCATTATGGGCTTTGTCAGAATTGCCTAGTGGGGATAGGGCTTAAGTGTACTGGGGGAAATTACTTACTAAAGTGGGTCAGCGAGATTTACCGAGCAAACACTAGGCATTTTGTCATGTATAGTTCCCAAATAATTGTATAAACTGAGTAATATTGGTAAACAACTCCACATCAAAGAAACCTGCCGCCACCGACACCAAAGAAGACTACACACAGGATGTCAGAAGGTTAGCCTGCAGACAAAAACACGAGGAGTAATAACAATAGTCTGCAGGGGAGGAAAAGAGGACATTGTTACAGCAAAGTGTTTGATCACATAACATGCAGAACCGAGGAATGTCGGAGTCTATATCATGTAACCCACCAGGTCCCCTATCATGTCGCTATCGCGGACCTACCCGATCCATGGAGAATAGGCATGGGCAGAGATTTGACTCTATCATATTTATGGCCTGTTAAACTTTAAGTTAAAGGGACCAAAACCAATATGATAGGCAAACTTTTCAAAACTCTGATAATTATAGAAGTAGGTTAGATGAGTCTAGTTAAGGTCAGTGGTAAAGTATTAGCTGTGAAAACTAGCTCAAACCAAAGTCGAATTCCACGAGAAATAGTAATAGAGCAGAGATTAGACTCTTGTTATATATAGTGCCATTTGATGATGCCAATGATGTGTTGGAGTTAAAGGTCCACTCAGCAATTTTTCAGCTATATCGACACAAACTCACAGTTTTTGAGTCGTACAAAGTACTTCTGGTCGAATCTATGGGGGTGGCAATGACGGCAGGGTGAGGTGGTCCAACAGGCAGCACCAAGGGTCAAACCTGGGCCGGCTGTGTGCAATACCAACATGTTAACCACTAGACCACCCCACCCCCCGGTATTACATTGAGAATCACGTAGAGAATCGTGTCTCTCATGATTGGCTATAACCTCCCCCTCTACTATAAGGCCCCTGCCTATCCTAAGTGTCGAAAATAATCTAGGGCCTAGTTTTGAACGGCTATGCTACTCCCCTTTTTCCTTTTTTCTTTCCTTCTTCTTTTTTTTTTTTTCTCCTTTCCTTTTTTATTTCATTTTAAGGGTGGGCCAGGACCTGATACTCCCATTACCCAAATTTTAGAAATTCAAACAAACTGAATCACATTTGAATCAGGCTTTCTCTCTCTCTTTATTATCAAGTTGGCGACCTAGAAGTCCAACGTGTACCTGGCAGACGTCCCAGGCCGTTTACCCCAACCAGAGTCTCCTCTTTTATTAGTTTCAAAACGTTTCCAGTTAGATACACCAGTCCCTCCCCCTGCTAACGGAACACATTACACCACTTATATGTACTCCCCCCTCGCCATGGCAACCGTCTGACCGACTGCGACTTTTCCAGGTCAACATAATATTTGCACAGCTCCAAAAGGATCCATAATAGTCTACTTCAAAATTGAAAATTTCCACAGTTCGATCTTAACGGTATTTTTAAGTGGGTGAGTTAAACGTATGTTTAGCGGGGATTCCCCCATTGTACCTCCACCCATCCGCCCACGGACACTTGTACTTTTTGGGGTTGTTTTTCAGACGATTCTGCCCCTTTTTTTCCTTTTTATGCTGGGTTATGAGCACATATTAGCCCCCTGTATTATCCCATCCACATTTCATCGACAGCCGGCTTGGTGCCGCTGGGTGTCGGCCTGTTTTGTCTAACAAAAGAACAGACAAATACAGGGATGTCCCATTAACCCTTTCCGGATACAAGCGAAAATAAAAACCCACCATATTCTTTCCCAATTTCTACAGCTTCTAACGAACCAAAACACAACATTTCCAAGAAACAAATATATATAATTCCCTTTCGTAATTCCCGATATTATTTTTGCCGCTTTATCCTTTTTAAGTGGGGCAGAAATCATGTTTTATGTTTTGGCGGGAAAAGGCAGACGACATTTGAGCGGGGTGGATTTGTCCAAATATTGGGCTGGTTTCGGCGGGCGGCGGTCCGTCACATGGCTACACACCCTCCTACCCCACCCACAGGATCCTACCGAGCAGACTAAGCATTTTAACATGCTGGATATAGTATTTGCATCAGTATGCGAATTTTTATTGATATATTACAGCATTGTACGGTGATCAAATCCTCACTTTTCACATGTTTAATGTAATACTTTTAATTTCCCTACAGATATCAAAGCAATATCAATTTGTATTATTCATTGTAAGATAATGTTTCATATGTCCTCTCCCCTCCCAAAAAAGAAGAAAAAAATAAATGAATTCAATACTGTAACGTTAGAATTCCTATACGCGTCCCCTACCGCATCTCTCTACTATATACCTTGCTATAGTCATTGTGAAAGCGGCAATTATAGATAAAAACAGCAATTTTGGAGACATGACAAAACAAACCTCCCCTGGGCGTTTAACGAATCATGACTGATTTCCTTCTTCTATTCTTAAGGAGTCTATATTTAGAAGACATGGTGACATTTTCCTTTGTACTCTATTTTTCTTGTCTCAGACTTCAGTAGAGACGTGTCGTCTGGCCGCTTTAAACCTCCCAAATAAAGGACCTCGTCGATCCGGTGGGAACTTTGGCGGGGGTGGACACGTCGGGGGGCCAGTAGCCCGGGCCCGGGACGAGTGGAAAATGGGACCTATTTCATTCATGTATAGTAATAGAATACAGTAGGAGGGCATTTTACACATCAGACATTCTGACACACAGATCTGGAGCTTGACAATCTGAAATTGATGGCCATTGACTTGCGCAAGCCCCCCCCCCCCCCCCCCCACATTTAATTTGTTTAATGTAAACTTTTTGGTACCAGGGGAATGTTTACATAAGTGCGGCCCTCCGCCGCCCTTTTAAAACTTTGGATCCACCATTTGTAAAAAAATGACCATTCGATCACAGAATATTGCCACTCCAATCAGTAATGCAGAAAATTAATTTTTATTTCGTTATAATTGTTCAACACCAGAGTATGTTCTCCAACACCAGAACGTGTCTTTTTCCTAAGTAAACTATATATTCCTCTGCCTCCTCGTAGTGTATGATTTGGTGTCATTTGTGACTCTAACTGGTTCCCTGAGGTCCCAGTGCTGCCCTCTGTACACCTACTTCAGAACTAGAAGTGGGAGTGGCGCCCCCTGGTAGGCAGACTCCCCCTAGTGTCTGGTCGGTGTACTAAGGGTTGAAAAGGATTCAGCCTTACTTCACCGTGTTGGTCGTTGGCCTAGGAAACGTTGCACTGGTTCACCGTGGTATTCCGCTACCCTCCATGTTACTTTTTTTCAGATTTTTGTCTAATTTCAGATTGGTTTTCGCAGCATCACCTCAAACAAAAACTTTCAAAATCAATTTCTTACTAAGACCAATGGGATCTAGCCCGGGGATAAGGGTAAGGAAACGTCTTCATGTTCATGTCAGTTTATAATTGCCATAAGGTTGAACGGACAGGGATTTCCTCCATTTTGGCAGATGAAAATAGTAATTCCGATATGAATATGTATGACTAATGTAAAGCAGTCCTAAAGTTCTATATAATTATGAACGTAGATTAGTGCCTTTCACCAAATTGTGTGGCCCTTTGTAATGTATGTAATGTATGTGGTAGATAAAGCACGAGTCGGGAGGGTTACGCGAAATAACCCACGAGGCGGTAGCCGAGTGGGTTATTTCAAGTACCCTGCCCGACGAGTGCTTTATCTGACATATACCACGGGTTTAATTGTTGTTTGTCTGGATCTGGGAGGGCTGGGGTGGGTGGGGGTGGGGGCACCAGAGAGCTATAAAAGGGCTCTGATCAGTCACAGATATTCAGTCTGTAGTGGTCAGCCATGGTGTGTGGATCAGCTGATTTACAACAAGGTAAAGTGTCAATACTCATATTATAGATATTAAGTTGGCTTTTCCATGGTTTTCAATGTTATCAGGGCCAATGTTGTTTGGCCGTCATTTACGTTTTTTGGGCCGTCATTCCCAAGGGGTTTTTTTTGGCAGTCATTTAAGCTATTTTCGGCCGTCATAATTTATATGAAACAATTTTTTAGGTGCCCTACATTATCATGATGTCCAACGTTCATGAGCTAGCATTGGATATCTTTCTAAACATTTCAGACATTTCGAACAAAATTCTCTTTTTTTTTGCAAGACGTCTAGGTTATGTCCGATGTTTTAACCGGAATATCTGACACCTTAAGCTTGGCCTGAAACTTTGGACATGCTCAGTAAAAATGTCATTTACAAAAACGTTATTTAAACTATTTTTCTGCCCCCCCCCCCCCCCACCCCCCGCCCCCACCCCCACTGCTAACCCCCGCTACCCACCCACACCAACTCATCCCCCCACCCGCTAACCCCACCACTACTCTCCCTCCCCACTCCCCCTCTCCCCACCCGCTACCCACTGCAGACTTCATGGCACCACTCAGGCGCCGTGAGATTATGTGGAGGCGTTCCGCTTCATTGCAGGAATACGCGTTATATTCACGGCCTAGTTCTATTGTTCTCAGTGCCAACCGTGGTATATGTAAACATTATGCGGGTTGTAAGTCAGGGTTAATGAAAAAAATATGAAACAAAAAAATTGAAATTATCTAAAATGTTATTAAAACGGGATAATATTATAAGAAAATGATTTTGAAATTATTGCTTGGGGTGATGATGCGAAAACCAATCTGAAATTAGACAAAAATCTAAACACTTACATCCCTGATTATGACCAAAAAGATATGTGCTGTGACTTTGTTGAACCCCAGTCCATCTACAGAGAGTCTGTGGTTGAACCAGGGCGGAGCACAGCGGATGGTCGTCTGTTGTAAGAATCTAGAGTTGTCAGCGTGTGGATGTCTATGAGAGAAGACTTGGCTTCCATTATTTCTTGGGTTTGGCTTAGCCTCGAACACTCTAACTTTCACACATGAGGTGACCATTCTACCCGCTACGCCGTCGGGCTCACGCCCTCTTACTGTAAACTACATGTCCGTTTTGTACCTCTGCCCTCTTACGCTGGTCGTCCCCGTGTGACCGTGTCCTCACCAGGTACCAGCAGACCTGGGGGGGGGGGTTGAGGATTAGGGTGGGATTATCCTGGATTATCCTGGGTACAGGTCTGTGGACGGTAAGGGCGCTTGACACTGAAGCCCCATCCGCCGTAGGCAATTTTTCACTGCCACCTAAAAGTAGCAAGGAAAATAAGATATAATTTTGACTAAATAATCTCTATAACCTTATACTTACTTTATATGCTACAAACATATTTTACAAAAATGACAAGTCTAAATACAAGAAGACTGCAATTATATCTCAAGTCGCAATAAAAAAGTGCCCAAGGTGAATAGGGCTTTAGGTGGTGATCCACGATGCGACAAAACGCCAGCCAATTTTTTCTCATGTATTTTTCACATGTTTATGAATATATCTTAGGTTGAACATTTCCTTGTTGTCAGAGTAATTTAGGACTAGTTCATAAGTGATAACATATCTCTAAACAATAACCATTATCTGTTAAACCGATTTCTTAAATCGGCCCATATTCGGTCCAATATCGCGCCGAGGATCATCAGCCCAGGTTAGCTGGCAGTCGCCATTCTGCTAGAGGCATGGGAGTCTTTTTCTTCCAGAAAACTTAATATTTGTAAAAGAAAAATGCCACTTTTGAGAAATCCAAGAAGGATCAAGCGGAGCAGCTAACTATGTGCTTCCCTTTTTCATTAAAGAAAAAAACTGTCCAAAACTCCGTTTTTATACAGGGAGACGTGTAATTCTCTGCATGGCCGGTAGGGAGCGTATTAGGCCAGGGGTCGGTCTTAGTGCGGATAACTGCCACAAGGGGTCGACACAGGAAGACAACTCTGTCGGCTCCTCTGTTCATCAAATCAAATTGATCTAAAATGTCCATATATACGTACTTGAAGCTAATTCTATATGTTTAAAAGTTTTTTCTATCGACTCACTTAAATAGGTCTTGTCGGTGATCATACGGCAGCTACAAGCAGTACAATTATATTGGACTTAGATTGGAATATAAAAGATTATCTGAAAAAGGATTCTAATAGAGCAGCCCCACTGTTCTCATAAAACCAATTTTTTGACTGTCCTTTGGGAAAAAAAACTCCCAATCCCTAAAATATAGTTGAAAAAGAAAAAGAGCATAGTCTCAAAGGTGTCGTGAATGATTGGTGGACCATTGTTTGGGGATGGATCCCGGGGGGGCTACTCAGTCTTTGGGTGTAGGTAACCTCTGTGGGACCTCCCGCCCTGCATTTTGGGGTTACTGGAAAGCTGACCGCTCCCCAAACAAGGTAATTGGAATCCACCGCCCATTGTTTTTGCTCCCTCAGAGCTTATGCTCCAAGTAAAACCTGTGGAAACTGGTCAATTAGTACTTATGTTACATAGTTTCAACACTTCAGCTTTTCATTGCAGAAAGCATTAATTAATGCAAGAACAGAGAGAAAATCTTAATCATGATGCATTACCACCCCTTCTTTTAGGCTTTCAGGGGGGGACCGCTCCCCAATGTTGTCAGTGTACCGCTACCGCTTCATTGGGTTGTGCCCACAGTGGATACCAAAACTATATCTGAGTACCCCCCCCCCCCCCCCCCCGGGGGGATGGATATAGATCTCAAAAAGGGTCGGGGAATGGCGCCCCTATAGGCCTATAGAAAAAAATAAAAATATATTAGGGGGGCCGCGCCACATCCGCACCCCCCCCCCCCCCCCTAAATCCGTCCCTGACTGATGGGCGTTTACATCTATATGTAGCCCCCACTATATAGATCTAGGCAACAAGACACAACATTGGGTAATTTGATCCTCTTATGGCCAAATTGTTAAGATTAGTTCTGTATTCAGTATCTGACTTTTGGGAATAGGTCAGGTGGCAGTTTTGATAGGCCCTAATATCTTATGGTAAATTTTACTGTTGATGTAAACTGGGATGGGCTGGTTGACCTGATATTGAACGTAACTTGATATATACAAGGCATGCGGCACGATTGATACATTAAATTTGCAAGAACATACTCAACGCAACGTCAAAAGACTGAAACATACAGACTGATCACTTCCCCATAAGCCCAATACCCACTAAGAGAATTTGATCAAGTCAGCCGACTTGTCAGCCCTAAAATCGGCCGACTCTACCAGTAGAATCAGCCGGTTTTTGCACCAATTTAGATCACCAATTTGTATGCAATATTGAAATGTACATGTTTGATATAAATCAGTGCTGAAGCCAGCCGATTCTTCTGTCGAATCAGCCGACTCTAGCACAGCTCAGTCCGTCTGAATTTCCCACTGGATATGGGATTCTTTATGCTACATGTTCTCGGTATGAGGAAAACAAACCAAGTGTGACCAGAAAGAGGACATTTTTGCTTGGGGTACTTCATTTGCAATGAACTGTGACCAGATTTCTAATATGACTGGAAAACCCCTGAGTCTCCAGCCTGTATTATAGCATTATTATCATCTATTGTCTGTGTCAATGCTGGAGAATGGCCAGAGGAACGAAGATACATCAGGGTACCAACCAAAGTCCCATTTTCAAATTCCCTGTGTTTTCCCTGAGATTTCCCTGTCCCGCGGCAATTTTTCCCTGTGTCATATCCAGCAAGTTGTTACATTTTAAAAGCCTCTGCGTCCAGATAAAATTTGGACAACCCAAAACAACAATACGTTGAATCCCTGATATCTTGAGAATCAGGAATTTCAGAACCTGGCCAAATGATATTCCCTGTTTTCCCTGTGTTTTGGCAAAATTTGCAAATTCCCTGTGTTTTCCCCGTGGATGGAAGGGGTTGAGAATCCTTTTTTGACACTTTTTTATTGATGAACCAGCTATGAATGGCAATTAACCTTGAGAATAATTAACAAACTATCCTTGTATGGCGTATAACCTTGAAAATGATTGCCCTACCCATTCTGGATGATGGTTCTCCTTGTCTTCAAGTACCTCATTTTGCTCTCCACTACATCTCTCCAGCTAAGCACCACATCCGGCCGTCAAAGTGTAAGGGAAATGACCTACCTGAAATATAGAAAATGTAAAGGATGTTAATAAATGGAACAACCTAAAACAGGAGCTTTAGAAATAACAAAGTAGAAGATTCATTACGTAATGAGTGTAACAACATACAAACCGTATCGCATGTATTATCTCACTGCAAAAACAGTGAACTTACCTCTAACTGGACTCTATTTGAGAACAATCGCTGCAGATATGTTCACTCTTATAAAACGTTATCTGAACAAGAAAAGTTTATGATTGTCTTGGACCTCCGCTTAGCATGTAAAAAAGAGGATGAAGACAGTGCTATAGAATCTATATGTACGTTTGTCAAAATAAATATCAAATTGTACAGCGTTTACCTCAGTGACATGAATGTAATGCTTACATTAGTCAATGAACTTACTCACTTACTAACCATTTACAGTTTGAATTACAAAAAGAGAAATTCCACAAAGGCCAAGCTTGTCAGAATATGAGGTTTATCTAACACAGATACTTCAATACAGATCCAAAGATTATTGACCTATCCAGCTAGTACAGCTAAGATTATAGGGTGTTCCTTGACCAGCACTTGCTAGTCCTTTATACATATTTCGAGCGCAAAGGTACTTTGGTATGCATCATAATGTTTCATTACATGAGTCAACTAGACCAGGCTTTTGAAAGAAAAGCATGGTTTTTATAGTTAGTATCTATATTTATGTCTAAGTGTAATTGCCCCCTCCCCCCTGCATAGGTTGACCCAAGGGGAGGGAGTTCAAGGGTCCTGACTATCCCCCACACACCCCACCCCACCCCCTTTTCTTGGTGGACACATAAATAACACAAAGAGGGGAGAACACCAAAAGTGTGTGTATGAATGCACAACATTTCAGTACTTAGCCATTACATTGACAGTCCCATTTAAAAATCTTGGATCGGCTACAGATCTATCAAGTGTGACTGGTCGGTCCCGCAGACCTGATTCGGTATGTAGACATCCGGTTAAGGCCTACTTAAGACCTACTTCAGGTCTAATCCCCACATCAAATGTTATAACACTAAAAGCAATGTAACACTATATGAGTGTGTGCATACAATTAGCCTAGATCTGTCAATAGTCACTCTACAAAGGGTATGAATTGGGTTTATCAATAATAATGTTATTTTGGAGCTCTTTTCTAGATTTTTTTTTTCTTTTTTAGATAAAAGAAATCTTTTCTAGAGTTCTAGTCATGGTTAAAAAGAGAAAAGTTTCATATTTTATTTGTTTTTCTTCAAAACTAGAAACACTTTTTCCATTTTTATTTAAACTTCATTTTGCTAACACAAATTTTCACATTATAATCTTTTACAATACATATAATCCACTTTGTGTTGAGATCTCACTCAAAATGAACTGAAGACTCAATAGAATAATAGAATTACAACAAAAAAGTACCTTGGACTATAGTAGGAGGCCTGTAAGTGTAATAATGGGGTCAGGACTTCATAACAAGGGTTGTCTACTTGTCCCAGACAAGTAAACATGAGTTTGGACAGGTTAATACTGAGATATATCTGTCTAAATTGGCAGGTAATATTTTTGTTCCCTAAGGTATTGCAGAAACATAGAAATGTACAATAATTCTAGCAACATGAACTACTTGTCCAGAGAAACTCAACTATTTCTATAGGTCTGCAGGGCAAGAAAAGACTGAAAAATTTGAAACATCTGGTCCTTCTACTTGTCTGAAAAACGTAGCGTTGTTAATAACGTTATGATAGAAATAAAAGTGGTATATATTTAGATTCAGTATATCTTTTTCTATCATTCAATACCAAAATTGTTTGTCAGGCACAAGTATTTTGATAAAGAAATGGGAGTAGAATCTGAAAAAGACGGCACAAGTTTTCAAAATATGAGCATCTTCCCATGTGACATTGCTAATGAATATAATAATTAATAGGAACAAAGGGGAAAAAATATAAAATATGTTCACATGATAAATGGCCACAAATGACATGCAAAATATGTTTAGAAAATTCAAAAAGTCATCAATCATGAGCTCCCTCACCAGTAAACTTATGTGATTGATACAAAAAAACTTACTACAAATCTCTGGAAATTAGAACTGAAAATAGAGCTGTAAAACAAAACCAGCCCTTTCTTAACCTGCAGACCTATAGTGTATGATTCAAACAACTATTTGTGTAGATAAAAGGTTGAGCCAGATGGCACTGACAGTCACTCCAAATTTTTCAATTTCCAGGAAAAGTGCACAGAGATTTTGTAAGAATTTCATATTTTTGGGCTTTGCTTGTGCCTATCATGATTAAAATTTAAAAGCAGAACATCCACTCGGGTCTGTGACACCACTCCTGATCCGCTCTGCGCTGCTCCTCTAGACATTGAGAAGAGCCACAGTTTCAGCCTAATTTTTCCACCCAGCTGATTGGTTGAGGAGCGACACGGGACTTCCAGTTGGTCAAAATCTGACAAACTGAGCAGTAGGCTGTACCTGTGGTCTATCACCCCAGGTCCCCCTACGAGAGACTGGGGAACCAGCATAAGCAGAACACGGCAACCATCAGCAGGGACAGATCCCGAGATTTAAAAAAAAAAAAAAAAAAGGGGGGGGGGGCTCCCTAATATAGGATTTGAGGTGTCCAATCCGAGGGCTAGAATTTTACATTTAAAAAATCAAAATTTGGCAAAAAAAATGGGGGGAACACCTCCCCTAAATCAATCCCTAATCAGTTTGTGAAATTAAGGGTGCACCCTGCACCCAGGATGCATGTTTTTGCAGCAGGGTGCATGATTTTAAAAAGTGTGCACCCGGCAGATGCACACATTTTTCATAGAATAAATAGCCTTATATCACTAAGGATGCACTGAAAGGCTCCCGGGTGCATACATTTCAAAGCTACACACCAGAAGGGTGCTTAGATTCAAACCTTAATTTCAGACACTGCTGATCAGCCCCCCGACAAAATGTATAGAAGGGAGACAGCGTGATGCAGACCTCTCAGTGATCAACAGAACCTTGGAATGCTTAGACCTGACCATGTCTGTGGTTGAATAGATCAAAGACATGGTTATGCTTAGATTGATAGATTGCTTAGTGAGAATGTAACTTGGCTCTTCTGTTGCCAAGAAGAATTGAGTTGGGTGCTTTCTTCATGAAGTCGTTGCAAAAATGATTTATTTTCAGATATTTTAGAGTCTAAAATTGGGTAAAACCCTCGTTTCTCACATTGAAAATGTTTTTGATACCTAAGTCCTTATTTTAAGACCCATAGACTGTTCCAAAGTGTGTGTGTCAAATGTCGGACATTTAGAGTTTTTCAATATTGTTACAAAATTGTTTTCTAATGAAAGTTAATTTTCTGAAATAATCCCTTTGCCCTCTTCAGGCTCTTACACTATAGATCTGTACAGAAAATGATCTCATGCATGACAGGTAAATTTTACAGTGTTCGAAATTACGGATTTATTTTAACAAATTAAAGAAAAAGATCCTCAGATCAAATGTTTTTTATGGGTCCCAAGTTCAAAGACATCTGACTCCACCTCAAAAATCATAAACCTAACTTTAAGCCTTAATTAAGCACTTACTGGCTAAAACATGACCCCATAAGGTATAACATTTTATAGGCCATCAATTCCAAATCGGCAATGAAAAGAGAATTCTCCATATTTTATATAAAAAATGACTGAAACGGAACAGTTTCTAATTTTGATGTATCTCCTACAATTGACAATTAATTAAGCTTATCCCACATTGGGTACATCCCAGGGTTGGACAAGGCTTGAAGGGTCGGACAAAATTTCTTTGTAAGCCACCCTTTTCTAGAGCTGAGGTTACTGAAATAAACAACAACTTCATTTTTCTATATCCCCAAGTGTTGCTAACACATTATGAGTTCTTAAATTTCATCAATTAACAGATTTGCAAGTTTGCCCTGTTGAATTTAAGATTTGATCATGCCGCCCTGTCGAATTTAAGAAATGATCGTGTCGCCCTGTCGAATTCTCCCAACCACGGCTAGCAAATTTCCTGAGTTATACCTGCAGGTTAGCCTAAATCAGGATGCATGCTGGGTAATATGTCGACAAGACTCAATGCTTTAGCATATAGATTTTCATAAATGTTATCATTATTTGTAAGTTAGTTAAACCTAATGAAAAATTTGCAATCACATTTTTTTAAATTTGTATCCATATACATTCAATATTTTGTAAGTCGTTTGAAGATTCACTCATTATAGGTGGATGTACAACAACTAAAGTTATTTGATCATTTTCTATAGTTTTTCTAGGTGTTTTGTCGACAGAATCAGTCAAAATTAGCCTGCAGGTGCATAAAACAGTGTTATTTAGCTATCCGTGGTAGGGAGAATTTAAGAAATGATCATGTCGCCCCGTTGAATTTAAGAAAATGATCATGTCGCATGTCACTAAGCCCCAAAAAAGGCCATGTCGCCCTGTCGATTTTAGGGGTCTACACCCATCATGGAACAAGCACAGAAGCAATTTAGAAAATATTTCATAGTAAACGTTAATGTTTGTGTAAACTGGGATGGTGTGACATGACATGTTTTTGACATTGATTGGGGGAGGTGGGGGGCCAGGATTCTCTCACACTTGGTCACAGTTACAGTAAGAGTCATATCATGATATAAGACATAACCAAAGTGGAAACTGACAAAATAGCGGAATCACAGTGAGTAGGGACTCGGCCTCGGTCTCCCTGAGTGAGAGAGGAGTTAGGTTAGGGCCAAGTCAGGGCAAGGCCGAGGCAAGGAATTTTAGGATCGTGTTCAAGGGAGTAAACACAAACCAGAATCATTCATGAATCATGTCATCAGACACCACGTAAGTCATAACAGGCTAACTGGTCAGATGCTGCATCTCACCTGTCTTTTCTTCTTGTACTTGATGAACGCATCTTGAAGATTGGAATTCTGGCTGACATCATTTTCAAAGTCTATCACAAAGCTTGCTGAAGCTTTCCCGCCGAGTGCCAATCCAATTTCGGGCAATTTTTCCAGGTTTTCCAAGTCCTGAAGGGGCGGTCTTTCCTCCACCAGGTCCGCGGCCGCCATGATTTGGGAACAATCCTCAGTTGAGAGCTGTCAATATAAGAACTCTGTACACGAAGCAAACACTGAAACTGTTGGAAAATGGCAGCTGGCGTTCGACGATGTGACCACGGGTATTTCCGCGTGAGTACTCTTACTCAAATACATGAATTACATAATAAAACCTCAAAGAACCGTCCCCCTGGCCGGCCTCGACATGTGGTCGTCATGGCGACGTCCACAACTCGACGTCCCGACGCCGGCTGAGAGGACGTCTCTGATTGGTCAACGAGATGAGCCGACCAATCAAAGACGTCGTAAGGGTCTTCGGTATCCCGCCCTGACCTCTGACCTCTGACCCCGGCCAGAACAACAACAAACGCACGTGGCTTTGTTGACACCCGTCAGGTGTGTGGTGTTCAGCTTTAATATTATAAACGGTGAAGGTATCGCACAGTGACATCAAACATATCGTTTGTAAAATGAAAAAGAAGACGTATCGAATTAAAATGATGCCACGAAGGAAAAAGGATATTATGATTATCAAAATGGTTACATAATCTAAGTTTGATGATTAAATAGGTTACATAATTATTTAGAGAGTAACGTATAGGCCTATCTATGAACGAAGCACCCTACTGCATGTCCGTCCTGGACAATGCGCCGTATTTTCGTGGACAATTGGTCCTAGGTATTGCTCTGGATAATGTGATATGTATTATAGACCTTGTGCAGACATGGTGACCACTTTTTGGTGATCACCACGTGGTGATCAGGACTATGTGGCTACAGAATTAATACAAATAAATCAATTCAAAGCACTAATAGTTGATAACTATTATTCAATGGGACTAATTGTAGCATTAAATCATATCTAAAATACGTTAAACTTTAGAAAACAAAGGTTATTAATTGATCACCAATATGGCTGCCAACCATTTTGACCAGTTATGACGTTACCTGCACAACATCTATACAATTCAGCGAATGTCAGGGACGGATTCGGGGGGGGGGGGGGGGGGGTGTGAGGCTGAGGCACGTGCCACCCCCCCCCCCCCCCCCCCCAACTTCCCTTTTTTGGCCAAATTTAGATTTATTCAATGTAAAACTGTAGCCCTCCGAGGGGGGGGGCTGTACTCTGAATTCTCTAAATTCTCTGGATTCTCTGCATATCCGTCCCTGAATGTGAAAAACGTTTTTAAGTGCCAGACATTAGAATTTAGAGGCGGTGCCTCTTTTCTTCTCTATCTCTCATGTTTAGGGAGCATTGACAAAAAAAGTTTTTCTTCAATGATTATGTCCAGGGAGGGTATTGCAATACGTAGAGAAAATTATTTTATTTTTCCACTTGTTATTATGTTTTTATTCAATGTCCCATCCTAAGTGTGTCAAAGCTGGCCCCTCTACTCTGGAGTCGATCCTTTTTCAAACTCAAAGTGAGTTGTATAATATTTTGACCTATACCATAAAGAGCTGAACTTTTGGCTAGCTATTGGTAGTCGACATGAATCGTAAGATCTATAGTGAGGTTTACAACAGGTCTACTCCAGTGTCAGATTTAGATGGAGGGTGGGCATTTAGGGGGGACGCAGGGGGCCAAATATTAATTTTTTGATATAAAATTCTGGGACATGGAGGGTCCAGTGGAAAGTTTACAATCGGCCTGGTCCTGCCCCTGTAAAGTTTTGACCAATTCACCACCACCTCACTCCCAAATGTCTACATAACAGCAATATAGTTTACTAGAATAGAGGGTAGTTTTATTTTCAAACTGATACACTATTATTTACAGAAAGCTCAAGATATCAGGATATTCCAATACTTTGGTAATAATCATCTTTTAGAATAGCACCGTTATTATGTGTACATGAGTCTAGAGATGTACATGTATGTTAATCACTTTGATAGCCATTTAATCACTTTTATAGCATACGAGAATGCATACATGACACTAAGCATTTCATAAAAATCTAAAGTTCATTTAACCAGAGAGATGCATTACGAAATATATGTCTATGATTGAACGCAGAAGAAAACTGCAATTGACACATCATACAATACCCAAAAATTATCACAAAATAGTATGCTTAACGCAGTACTCTTTTGGGGAATTAATTTTTACAAATACAATACCAAATGATGCGAGGAACTTTACCCAATGTTTCCTTTTTTTATGACAAATTAACCTTTAAATCTGAATTCCTTTGTAGATTACTTAGATTTGACAGCTTGTTGTCTTTCTTCAATATCGACGCTAACAATATTCCTTGTAGCCTCAAAGAGTAGTACAAAAGAGACTCCAGATTTGCCAATGGCGACGGGGAAGGAGAGGACACACAACACCTTCCACAGGCCCACCCCAAGCACCGGCACTGAAAAAAAAGGGTTTTTTGCATTAAACTACTATAGAAAGTATTTGTTACATTGAAAAAGTCCTAAAAATACAACTGATACGACTGATAAAACAACAGTGTTCCTACAGCAGGCTGTAGTTATGGCAGTGGCTGTAAACTGAGATTTTTCCTCAATGTTATTTACAGGGAGTAGTAAGTCTAAAGCCACGTCCCCACTTTGGCGACCAAGGACGGCTACTAACATTAGTCGTCCGACAATTAAGAAATTAGTACGTCGTCGGGCAACCAATTAGATGTTTGTGGAAAATGAAAGTTAGTCGCCATGTTGGGACACTCTTGTAGTTAGTCGCTGGGCGACAAGAGGACACTTTCGTACGTCACCCGACGACTAACTAGTTGTCCGTGGCTATAGAAAGATATTAAACATGTCAAATATCTTGCCCCAAACCCAGGGCGACTAGTGGTTTGGTCACCAGACATCACGGCGCCAGTGGGGAGTTGGTCGCCGGGCTACTAAGAACCCTAGTCGTCCACCGACTAAGCGAATCTCGTCATCCAAGTGGGGACCAGGCTTTATTCTCTCAATGCATGATTCCATTAAACCACGAATCAGCTCTCGATGTAGTGCGATCATCAAGAGTTGACAAGGACACTCGCATAAAAGGATGTTTCTTTGCTGTTTTCCAACACATGTGATATACTTTACTAACTTCCCATTAGTATTTCACCAGTCCTTGGGCTGTGACAAATCCCTCTGGGTTGTACGGCCACCCCTGGATGACCCGTGTGGGTGTTTTTATATTAGTACTTACCAATGGGTCCTTGGGTGAAGTACATGAGGTAAAGCATCGAGTAGAACACTTCGTTACCCATGCACATAAAGGACAACACTGCCTGGACAAATGGCATTAAAGAGATGTTTATAGTAGCAATAAGAACATATGTGATCATGAATGATAATTATCTCATGTCAATGGATGCAGATATGGGAGTCAAGAAAATTTTGAGAACTATTAATCAGCTGTCAAACACCTATAATTTAAAGAGGGAGGGCATTTTGGACCATGATGTTTGTGTACATTAATGATAAATTTTAGAGACATTGTTTCTGATGATATTTCTACTCATATACATTTCATTGAATATAGTATTCACATAAGAATTGGTTGAATGCAACAAAATCTAACAAAATTGAACTTTGGAGGTCTTCTTTAATATCACAATGTGTATTGACACACGATAAAGTCCTGAGTACAGATCATGCAGGGGTGGATCCAAGGGGTAGGGGTCCAGGGGGTCCTGACCCCACTGGCTCAGGACCACCTGAAGGCACATGTTGGCACAGAGGTCAGTCACCAGGTCCAGATTAGCACCAAACCTAGAGCCTGAGGTAGGAACAATAATATACTTAATATTTAGTTACATAGAAAGGTCAGATGCTACATTTGCCTTTATTGTAGAAAAAGTTTATCAATATTAGTCCATAGTTCCATCAATCAGGCTTTGAAATAGAAAATATCAGTTTCAAATATGGTACTTTTCACATTTAATTTGCATAATTAGCCAAGTTTTCCCAGGATAATTTGTCAATTTAAAGGGTAGAAATTGCTTTAGAATATCTTAAACTCAAAGGAAAGTTCCTCAGTACATTTATCTCCCATAATAATTATATGCCAATAATTGATGATACACATTACAAAACCTTGGAAAAGCTTAATAATGTCCTTTGATTGTGATTTACTGCAATGATCTATAGACGGCTGTCATTCGTCTGGACCACACAGGAAATTGTTAGGTCATCTAACCCCGTCCACTAATCTGGCTGTGATGGCAGTCAAAACAGTGAATCGAGTAATCGAGTTGCCAATCACTTTGCCCAGGAAAAGTAAATTCTCTTCTGATAGATCTATAAAATTCATACCTAAATGGATAACCAGTCCCTTTTCCACAGCTTGTAATGGGGAAGAAACAAAATCCCTCTCTTCTGATAGATCTTTAGGAGTCATAGATAAATGGCTAACTTGTCCCTATTTATGGGAAGGAAACTAAATATATATCCCTCTGTTCTGATAGACCTGTGTTAATGGTTTGGCAACTGGGCCCCAATATAATCACTGAACAAACATTGCTGCCCAGGGAGTGGGGGGATTAGGATGGGTGGCATCCTAAAGTAAACAACTGAGGATTAGCTTTGGTCCAGTCAAAAATGACATTATCCTCACAGTAACATATAGTAATATACCATATCAATTGGACACTGGTATGGAAAAGAAAAATAGACACTTTGAGATTAGAATCCACATTCTCCACATTCAAGGTAGAAGCCAAACCAACTGAGCTAACTTGGACTGCATGCAGTGCACATTCTCATAGTCAGCACCAATGTGTAGGGGGGGCACGGGGTGGTGAAGTGGTTAGAGCGTTCGCTTGGCATGCGGGAGAGCCGGGTTCGATTCTCGGCTGGGCCAGGCAGGGCTGCTACACCCCTCTGTGTTTCTCCCAGTGACAACGACTGGGATATCAAAGGCCTTGTGCCACCGGCTGTTGTGTGTCTGGCACTGTCTATGGGACCAGGCACATTAAAGAACACCTACTTCGGTAAATGTGTAGGGGTATGGTCTCTACCTTCTCATAGATTCGATCACCATCACCGCCCTTGATATGACCCTGGCAGTTGATTAGGGCGTAAAGCAACCAATAACCAACCAACCAATGTTTAGGATCAGTACTACAATACAGGTGTTCAACATTAGACAGACATTAGGTCAGTACTCTCATACCCCTACATATTCATTACCACAACTGGGCTCTGTGTCCCTACAGTCATCTATAGCTCAGTGGTAGAACATCAGCTGCATGAGAGGTCCCGTGTTCTAGGCTCGGCTAGTCAACTTGTTAAATTACTTCTATGCAGTAGTGGTACTATCAGTAGTAGTGGTTTGCAACATGCCCTCTATATCTTTGGCCATGATTAGAAAAATAGTTTTTTCATACACTTAGGAATTTGTAACTTTGTGATTAAAAATGTTAGATTTTTAAGTTTTTGTAGATAATCACCTCATTGGCCTGCTATTTTTGGTATGGCCAATCAACCAGAACACCCCTAAAACATTTACAAAATGTTTTAAAACACCTTTTCAGTGAGATTAACATGTAGACACCTTTTTAGTAAAAACCTTTATTGGGGGTGTAGATGGGGGGGTCCCCATGTCGCCCTGTCGATCTCAAGAAATGGCCCTGTGCCCCTGTTGATTTTAAGAAATGGTCCTGTCCCCTGTCGATTTTAAGAAATGGCCATGTCCCCCTGTCGAATTTAAGAAATGACCATGTCCCATGTCACTAAGCCCAAAAAAAGCCATGTCGCCCTGTCGATTTTAGGGTTCTACACCCATTTTATTAGCTATAGCCCTGTAGGTTTCACCTCCAACAATCCAAGAAGAAAGGACATACTTGGATATTGGCTAAATTATCCTGTAGTGTGATTACAGGAAAAATAAAACTTTCAATGCTGTAAACATTATATCCATTGTAAACTGTATTGGATATTACCATAGCAGTGTTTTACCATAAATCTATGGGTTTTTTTAACACATTGTGGTGTATTATTGTTAAATTTAAACGGTTTTCTTCCATAAGAATAAAAGTACACTGTACATATTACGGTATATTACTGTTTAACATATTGGTGTTCACCTGTAAAGAAAAATATGATCACATATAAATACAGTCACCGTTTGAATTTTTAGTAAAAGTTCGGCAACATAGTTGCCAGTAGTTTACCATAAATTTGACATCTTTTTTTAACAGTGTGAGAAACGGCATATGATGATTATTCCTGACATTCAACAGGAGAAAATGAATATTTGATCTGTATATCAAATGAAGAAATGTTGATTATGGCCAATTGCATGTGCGGAGATACCGTTTATAATTTTTGAAGACAACAGATTTGGTGGATGAAATGAGGAAATATGGAGGACAAAGATTAACTGTTTGCAATATTTGTATATACTGTTTGCATTACTTCTTCCTTTTGGATATTTTCATGATATATAATTTTTATTACTTACAATTGTACAGAATCTTATACTTATTAACAACTGCTACTTAATTCAAATCAACTTCTGGTAGATGTACTTTTGCAAGTGGAAATACTGGTTAACAATAGATGCATAAATCCCCATGTTAAAAGGGATTTCATCCTGTTGACACTCAACGTTACAAGGGTATTTTACATGTTAGAATACAGTTTCGTTCCCTGAAACCATATTCAGACTTCAAATGTCAAGGTTTTTAAAGTGAGAAGGGCTCAAAGTAAAAAGGGTCGACTGTATTGCATCATTGAATTTTACAAACATCTTTCTTTCTCACTTGAGAAAACACGAACACATTTTTAAAAAGCATTAGGCCAATCATTATATCATTTCTATAACAATAATTGGCGAATAAAATCAAATTTCAAAATCTACTTTGTAACATAATTTTTGAATAATCAACATGTGTTTAGACTACTTTAGCTGAAAAGATTTTATGGTGACCTCTGCAACAACGGCCTTAAAGATCTAGGAGTGACCTGTTTCATAATATCCATCGTAGATAACAGTTTGAAGAATCCTTACGATATTCTTATGACTGTTCATAAAAGTTCTGTCGTAAGTCAGCTCAAAACCATCATAAGTCAGTCCCAAACCACTGTAACTCTCTCTAAACCATCATAAGTACCATCCTAACCATCGTAAGGAAAACCAAACCTTTGTAACTAAGACAAGGGTAAACCTCGTCTTCAGGATATGAAACAGAAATATTTTCTAAACCAATTGTAGATGATTATGAAACACCCCTCATGTCTACAACATGAAAGGGCCCTTACATTGGTTGAAGGACCTAGCGGTAATTCCATCCAGTTCGTCTAGTACAAAACTGACGAGATAGCATGACACGGCCAGCACACAGTTTGTCTGAGCGAAGTAGAAGGAGATGAAGAGCAGTGCAATTCGGGTATAACCTGGGGAAAGCAGGATGAGACTGAGGACTTGTAATCAGTATAACAAGACTGAAAACTTGTAATCAGTATAACAAAACTGGTAACATGTAATCAGCATAACAAGACTGAAAATATGTAATCAGCATAACAACCAAAAAGCATTTGCTCCTGTTTATCCTTATGTTAATGAAACCTACATAGTTAGAGAGATCTCATCAATACAAACTCAGACATATGTACTTTTGTATATATTGGATTAATATTCCCCCAGAAAATCATGAAAAAGATGGCAAAATAGGCCATTTTGGCCATGTCCAATTGGCATAATCAAATTTACAATCCTCAATTAATACCTTTTAAATCAGTTTTTACTTTACAAGTCTTTTGTTTTGGGTGAGTGTACAAGCTTATGCTTCCAGTAATTGATATGGTTAAAGTCACTACAAAATTTTGGATTTTTGGGGAATTAAAAACAAATGTCCAATTGGATGGTGTGACCTATGTTATCTGCAAACATGTACGTATTAGTAAAATAAGGAAACTTAAGATATCAATTACAAACTTTTCCTCATAAAGCCAACATGTGCAGGTATTCAATTCAGCAATTTCCTTTTGGTATGATAGAGCCTTCTGGTCACCATAGATGAAGCAAGTTGCAAAAGTGGACAGTCCTCGTTAAGGAATGTGACCTATCATTAAAAAGCTAAATACTATACTTTACTGCTAATGTACTGATCTACACTACAGGCTGTCAAGAAATAATTTGTATCACAATATTTGGTATGAATTCAGGTGTATGCTGGCCAATCAACCTAGCAAGTATTATAACAATAGCTGTGGTTAACTGTTTTAATAAAGATTTTGCTCATTTGTGTATTTAAACTTACCAATGAGGTTAGGTACAAACAGGTATATGTTGTCAGTCATCTTGTCGGGTTGGTGAATCCAGCTGATGTGATCTCAGAGCTACCTTATCCCTGTAGACTCAAGAGAGTCATGGTTGAATTGTTGTCACTGGGTCCTTTAAGGTCATATGCTTTTCAGCCTCATACACACTGGACGGAATCGCTGTATCAAATATGAGAATTGTAATATTAGTCAGCCAATTTATACTGTGATTATCATCAAACCTTTATTTTCTATGTGTAATATTATAATCACTATTATCATATTAGTTCATAATTTTGGAAACATGTATGTATCTGTGTGGGAGGCCATACTGATTAATGTTCATAAGAACGTGTAAGTCATGATCGCATGATACTTTTGGCAGGAATCATTGTGAACTATAGGGTTTTACTTCATGGTTATGCATAGGGTTGCCAATTACTATTGTTCCATAATAATTATTCCAGTATGCTAGCTCGTGCATATCACTGTCTTCCTTCCTGTCTCGACGGTAGTCATCTCAGAATGTATCTCTTCATTAAGAGGTGACAGAGACACTTGAATGGAAGGATAATGTTTATTAGATCCAAACATGTAATATAAGTAGCTGCACTCCCATTGATACCATCAGTCTAGAGAGGCTTGCCCCCTCAACCACATGCAGCCAACACCCCTAGCCTAGTCTGCTAGCACGGCACCGCTCACCTGCCCAACAGTAACCTGGGTTCACAGTGTCGTTTACTCCATGAGGATATGCGTATCAGCTTTCTGACTACATTCTGAGGCTGCAATACAATGTCGGATATTTTGAATATAATTAATACATTTTTATATGATTTCTTTTGTCTGATGTTTCAATGTTGGACTTTTCTGGCAAAATCTCTGTTTTCAAAAATCCTGTAATATTTTTGCAATGAATGGCATGTCCTATGCAACTAATTGTCTGTATGTATGTCTGTATGTATATGACATAAAAGGATATTCTTTATTTCATATGACTTACATGTGAAAAGGTTACAGCAGGCAGTGTAGATAAGTCAATTGATATATAGACTCGATCCTTTTTCAACTCAAGGTGAGTTATATGGTATTTGGACCTATATTGTTAAGAGCTGAACATTTGGCTAGGTGCAGTCCATGTGAATCGTAAGATCTATAGTGAGATTTACAGGTCAAGACTAGTGTCCGTTTTAGAGGGAGTTGGGGCAATTTGCGGGGGAATGCAGGGGGCCAAATATTAACTTTTAAGACCTAGGGGTTCCAGCGGAAAGTACAATCAGGCTTCCCCCAACCCCCCTATTTTGAAAATCTCTGGACCTGACCTGTACACTAAGTCTTGACCCCTTAATTACTACCCCCTCCCAACTGTCTATGTAACAGCGATATAGTTGACTAGAATAGAGAGTAGTTTTATTTTCAAACTGATACACTATTACTTACCGAAACCTCAAAATATTGGGATATTCCAATACTTTGGTAATAATCATCTTTTAGAATAGCACTGCTATCACATGTACATGGTGTGGCAAACGGCAATGTTCGCAATGTACATGGGAAAAAGTAGGTCAACTTGTCAAAGTGAATCCAAAGTTCTTAGAACCAACTTACCTCTGGGCTGTCAGAGTTGTTCAGACATATGTCATGATCCTACTCATCCTGTATCTATGCTTAGTTTCCAGTGTCAGGTTTGTACTTTATAGTAATCAGGTGTTTCAATTTTGTCAATGTAAACAAACACTCTGATCTGCTGACACTCTTCTTTTCTTCTTTTCTCCATGTGTGTTGCCTGGATTTCTGAGCCGCTCTCCCTAAGGTGTCACACCACTGTTTTGTGGTGTCGCCATGGGGGTGCTACACCTCACGATTTTTTGATGGTGCTTTCTATTAAAATGATGTTTTTGGCTGCTTGTGTTTTTTTTATTTTCGGTCGTTTAGTGAAGATATCTTCTATTCTGGTAATTAGGGTCTTTATGGATTTCAGGACATTCTTCTAAAATATGGTATTGTGTTTCCTCTGTTCAGCTGCAACCCCTGCAGGTGCATCTGGGTACATTTTCTTATAGTTTCCTTTTGTTTTTAGGGAGTGGCCATCTTGAGGTGGTGTCTCAAGGAATGTTTGCACAAGGAAAATCTATGAAAGATCTTATGACTTTCTCTAAAGAACTTGATGTTTGTCATGGTTTGACTTGGGGTAAAATCATTATCATATATTTTATGAATAAGTACATGATCAGTATATCTGTATTTACACTGTAAGAGAATAATTATTGGCCAAAACATGTAGTATGGTGAAACCTTGCTGTGACACTCAAGGTGCTTTGCATTGTGGGAGAGATGATGTAAGCAGAAAACAAAGATGAAACTCCCAAGATTTGACCAAAAGAAAGCCAAGATTAAGACCATTTGAACAAGCATGGTTGGGCTTGGACAAACCAAAAGGTATGTAAGAATATCTAGAAAACTGTATGAACCATGATTGTCATCATGACATGTGAGATAAAAAGATAGTTGTGCACAGGTGCATGTGCTCTGTAAAACTGGGCCATGTGACTAAGTCCCATAAGAATCTATAAGGCTTTATGCCTAAGAATTTATTATTTATGTAGAAGAAATCTTAATTAAGGTCAAAGGTCATTATGATGTGTCAGTAGTATTGACATTATGTTCTAAGTATGTACTTTGAGTAGCATATTAAAGAACTACAGAGTAAAGGATTTATGTAAGCTTTGATCCTATTCTCATGCATATGGTAATGAGTCAGTGTAAGAACTATGAGAGACCAAAAACTGTGTATTATTATACACTTTTATGGATATAAGTAACCATAGAATTATGAGTATAGATCCATGTCCAATATCTGAAACTAAATACCCTTTTTGTCTATTTTCAGTTTTCAACGTTATTTATTCACTTCTAAGAACAACGAAGAATTTTTATGAAGTTATTTATTTGCTACTATGAGGTATTTGATACAAACTAAGAATTAAGAATGAACAATTTAAGAACAAAAATCTAATAACAAGAAACTGGAATTTGTGAACCATATATTGTTCTACAGTTTCCAATGAACTGTATATATTGTTCTACATTTTCCATATTTATCCAAGAACATTAAGTAGTAATAAATATCAGTTAAGAAACCACGGTTTATGTCTTATATGCCATTGAGCCCAAAAGCTGCTACACATGGGTCTGGAGATGTACGTGTTAATCACCTTGATAGTCATTGAATCAGTTACATAACATATGAGAATGCATACATGACACTAAGCATTTTATAAAAATTGGAAGTTTATTAAACCAGAGAAATACATAATGAAATATATATCTATGATTGAAAGCAGAAGAAAACTGCAATTGACATGTGTACAGCAAACAATATTCAAATATTTTAGAAAATAAGTATGCCAAACACACTACGCTTTTGGGGAATTAACTTTTACAAATACAATACTAAATGATGCAAGGAACTTTACCCAAGATTTTATGACAAATTAACCTCTAAATCTGAACTTCTCTGTAGATTACTCAGATTTGACAGCCTGTTGTCTTTCTTCAATATCGACGCTAACAATATTCTTAGCAGCCTCCAAGAGTTGTACAAAAGAGATTCCTGATTTTCCAACAGCGACGGGGAAGGTAACGATACACAACACCTTGCACAGGCCCACCCCCAGCACTGGCACTGAAGGAAAAGACAACATTAAACCAGCATAGAAAATTTTGTTACATTAAAATGGCCCTAAAATTCTGCAATAAAGATACTTGATGCTCAGTTTAATTGCAACCCCCCTTTTTTGGCAAAATTTTGATTTTATTAATGTAAAACTGGAGCCTTTGAAGGGGGCAACTATCCCTTTTTAATATATGTGCACCTCCTGTCCAAAGTTTCTGGATCCACCCCTGTCTTAGTTATTTTTTTGGTGATGACCTTATGTCTTAGAGATTGTTTACAGAAAAGATAACCAATTTTCACTATTTGTGAAAGGGGGAAAAACCTATCATGATACATTCCCACTAACCATTGATTTAAATGGCACAAATCCATTTGGTACATACTAAGAGAACCCCAGACAAATTCTCATCAAACTTGGAAAATATTCAATACTAGTGATTACAAAAGTATCACAATACAAAAAAAATGAGTTTCACGATCTTTTGAAATTCAAAAGAGGCGCATTTTGGTGATTGAGCCATTGGCCATGCAATCGAGTTTTATTATTGACAAAGAGAAAATGTGTTTTTCATTATTCTCCTAATAACTGTATGCCTATTAATGATCTTCCATATGTTAAAACATCAATGCTTTCAATCTTTACCCAGAACCCAAATGTTCACCAGGAGCGGATCCGGGGGGGGGGGGCATGCCCCCCCCCCCCCTATTAAACCATGTTTGATGGGGGGCCCTCCCCCTGTACATTCATGTTTGTGGGGCCCCCCTCTAGGAATTTCTGGATCTGCCCCTGTTCACCCCTAGATATCATTGAAGACATGAGTGAGCAAAAGCCAGAGGCCGAATATCAGTTGAGATAAATACTGGTATATCAACTCATACATGTAAATCGGTTAAATTTGCTGAATTTCCTTCTAGTTTTCATATAAACATCTATATGGCAGTCCATCATGCACCTTTCATCCACTTTCAACTAAAATAATAGCCATGTTATGATTTTGCCAGAAAAACCTTTGTATTATGTTACATTATAATTCACTATATTATAGTGAATAAATGCACTATTCTATTGTTTATAATGGGTAACGTATTGTCATCTTAAATAAAAGTACAAGATAATGTGACGATGATAAGTAAACTTGCTGATATGGTGAAAAAAAGCTCTTTGGTAGAACTGCAGAACTGAACTTACCAATTGGTCCTTGGGTGAAGTGAATGAGGTAAAGCATGGAGTAGAACAGTTCGTTACCCGCATGCATAAAGGACAGCACCGCCTGGACAAATGGCATTAAAGTAAATGTCTATAGTAACAATAACAACATATGTGATCTAAGATAATTCTCTGCAGTTTTCTGCAGCTGATTAGTAGTGTTTTGGCCTACCTAAAGGCTAAATCAAGGTACATTGTGGCCTACCTAAAGGCTAAATCAAGGTACATTGTGGGAATATGTTGACAAGTCTATTTCCTGTTACTTCCTGTTATTTCCTGTTACAGGCATTTAACAAATCATTATTAGTCAAGCCAAAAATAAGAAATTGTTGTGTTCAGGTAATCCTACCTACCCTAATTTTTTGGCCCTACCCGAACTTTTTTTTAGGACATTTGTAACTATTTTTTTTCAAAGTCCAAAAGAATTGACCTAAAAGTGCATGGAAAACCATAAAACAACATAAAGATGCTCAGGGCATGTATTTTAGGTGCTAAAAATGTTTTGAGGGGATATTTGGATTATTTTTTTTAATTTTCCAAAACTGGCCGGGTCTCTTTGGTAAGTTAAAAAAAAAAGAAAGAAGCGAAAAAAAAAAAAGATTTCGACCTACCTACCCTATTTTCTTTGACCTATGTTACCTGAACACACCTTTTTTCTTTTGGCTCCATCCAATTAGTTATTAGTTTTCCTTTGTTTGAGATCACAAAAAGGTGGAATTAAGTACTTTTTCTTTTAGTTACTATATGTACTTCATATATGTATTTCTGAAGTTATTCTAAAAATATGTTCATTGCATAGTTTTATATTGCCATAAGGTGCATTATTTGAATTGGTTTTCCAATGTTCTTGTCAACAAAGTATGCCAAAATTAGCCTACAGGTGCATAACATATGGAAAACTTGGAACTGTGTCTGCCTGAATTATACTGTGTCAACGGGGGCAAACTTGGAGGGTCAAGAAATTTTTTATCTATAATTAAACACCAATGATTTTGAGAGGGGCATCTTGAATGATGCTACTTTTGTACATGAATGATAAATTTTAGAGACATCATTTTAGATGATATTTCTGCTCATATACATTCGTTTGCATGCACATGATGTTTTTCTGTTTGGCATTTTTAAGTCCCCACCAAAAAGGGGGGGGGGGCAGGGCCCCCTGGACCCTCTTCACTCTCTTCACATAGCAGTTTCACATGGCTAGATTCAGGGGCGGATCCAGGAATTTTTAAAAGGGGCTGTGTGCTATAGCCAAAAATTTTCCTGGGCCCTCCTGGCCCAAAAGTTTTACATTAAAAATATCTATATTTGGGCAAAAATAGGGGGGCATGCGCCTGGCATGCCCCCCCCCCCCTAAATCCGCGCCTGAGATTAGAGTCACTTACTCTGTTGTCATAGTAAAGCTGAATGATTGGGTTCCCAGAGCGATCGATATCCTTGTGGCTTTTACGTTTTAAAGTTGCCCTGAAAATATATAATGGTCATTATTCAACCACAAAGTATAGTAGAATCTGACTGTTTGAGGAAGCTCACCGCAGAAGTTCACATTAGTTTCACAGATGTTGTTTTGAAGGATTTACTTAGTGTTGCTTTCTTACTAAGTACCTCCATTACAGTCAAAATATTTCATTGTTGGCATCCGCAGACCACTACACTTTCTTGAGCTTTAAGGACAGACAAGTGATATCTAGCCAGTATTAAGCACCTTATTTTTAAGTTACTCTATAGATAATTTCACCATCCCCTCATCATTTTCATAGAAGTACTCAATATTACAACAATTTTTGGTCAATTCATATCGCCTTGGTACTTTTCTAAAGCTAGGAATATGTAGAATATAGGTTAGGATTAATTTTGTTCCAAGCAAACATTTCAAATGGTCTGGAATGTCTTTCAAAATGCCACTTGTCATGTCATCTATTTTTTCTTCCTGTCACTAAGCTCGATGTCACATGTCAAATTTAAGAAGCGGCCATGTCACCCTGTCTATTTTAGGGGTCTACACCCATAATCAAGAAACTATCAAACTTGCAAGAAGTGGGCAACTTACATGGAGAAGTGGAGCCAGTGACTGGAGATATCCAGCATAGTGATGAGCTGGAAGACAAACATCCACCGCGGGTAGAAGTGGCCTAGTACCCCCTGAATGCACATGGTGGCGCAGAGGTCAGTCACGATGTCCAGATTGGCACCGAACCTAGAGCCTGAGGTGGGAATAATAATAGGTAGACAGGGGTGGTCACTTTTAAAGGCCGCAATTTGAAAAATAAAGGTCGGATAAGGGAGAAAAATGTAATTTACAATTTTATCTAATTTCATGATGACATTTTGACCAAAACCACATGTTTCTTTTTCCTTTGTGCTTGGTGCTACTACCTTTAACCCTTTCCAGACCGCCGGGAAGCCACTTTTTACATGTTTTACATGGATATATGAAATCATAATGCCTTTAAAAGCTTGTTTTCCATAATAAACTGCAGCATATCATATATCAATGGAAAGCTTATAGCCTCAGGATTCTAAATCCATTATTGAAATTATGAAATTATAATTTCCTGGTCACGTGACCCGGGTCATGTGACCTGACAATTTTTAGAAAATGTGAAAATTCTTTACCTAATTTTCAGAAAATCAGGCAAAAAAGGGTTAAATATTGATTTTTTAACAAAGTTCAGTATTGAGAAAATAAAGGAGATGCATAATGCAAGAAAATGATGCATCATATTCCTGGGTGCATAAAGACAATAGTATGAGTAATTTGCAATGATGAACTACAGGTTTGGCATGAAAATGTGGGAAAATAGACAAATTTTTTATATTTTCAGCAATTTAAGGTGACAAAACATTAAAAAAATTGCCAAATGAATATTGATGAAGTATTTTCAAGGTCTTATTATTGAAGAAATATGTCTGAGCTAAATACAAACTGATTTTGAAGGATGAGTAGTAAATCATCATGAAATAATGTGGTAAAAATTAGGAGCTATGTTTAATGTGAAGCCTACCTTTTGACTACATTTGACCTTTTGACCTTTTCATTGAATATCTGCATTAATACTGCTCAGTTTTGGGCCATATTTATAAGTTATGACTAGAAAAATCAACAGTTTTTGATCTAATATCATTAAAGTATAACAAAAAGATCTTTTCTGGGTAGGTGTAACAAAAAATATTTTGATGTGTGTAATATCTTATACAAAAAGTATAATAAATTAATGAAAATTCACTTTAAATATTCTGGATAATTTTGTGATCAAGATAAAATATCAACTTATGCATATTTAGGGGACGGAAAGAAAAGCAAAATTTTATCAATTGGCTTAAAATGATGTTTGTTATTTTGGGCTGTCATCTGGGCAACCAATTAAGCAGAAAAAAATGAAAGAATTCATTAAAAATTGAAAGTAGGATGAAGAAAACCATTTATGGTACATATATGTACCAAATTTGCATTGACGGTCTGGAAAGGGTTAAAGCATTTAACTTTGATTTTACTTTTGGATTGAAATCAATGACATACTTTCCAAGACTGTAGGCAGGGATGGGTCCATATGGTTTTCTAATCACTCTTTTTTGGTTTTAACAGCACCTAAGAATTGTAGGTAGGGCCCTAGAAAGGACTTTTTGTCTAAACCAGATCAGCAATAATCTGAGATCTCAAAACATCTATTTCTTATGTATTGTAAGAATACTATCTCCGATGATGGAGGCACATAAGAATTGAACACTCATTATATATTAATATGAGCCATGTCACCAATAAAATGCCTCATTTATCATAGATTCACAACAATTTCCAGTGTTCAGTCAAGATCCTTCATGAACCTTTTGTCCTTTTTACAATTTTTTACACTTACCAGTCACTTGAAATGGCAAAAAGGACTTTAAAGGTCACACCGGGGAGAATGAAGGTTTTAAAGGTCCAGAGGCAAAAGAAAAGGTTTTGACGGTTTAAAAGGTTCCGCTTTGAGACCTGTAAAAGAATCTTATTACTGGAAATATATTCAGAACTATGACCTAAAGAGCCTTTAGTCATGCAAGTAGTATTCTTAGAAATTAAGACTATAGTTATTATATTATGGTAATTATCGGACACTAAGCAGAAATATTTACTATTTCTGCATAATGTCCTGGTATCATAAAATACTATTTAAGAGAAACAATAGCCTAAAAGATCTAGCAGGTCTGTGACATGAAATGGCCCTTACATTGGTTGAAGGCCCTAGCGCTAATTCCATCCAGTTCGTCTAGTAGGAAACTGCTGATGTAGCAGCACAAGGCCAGCACGTAGTTTGTCTGCATGAAGTAGGAAGAGGTGAGGAGCAGCACAATCCGCGCATAACCTAGGGAAAAGAGGATGAGACTAGAATTTGTAATCAGCATAACAAGACTGGAAACATGTAACCAGCATAACAAGACTGGAAACATGTAACCAGCATAACAAGACTGGAAACATGTAATCAGCATAACAAGACTGGAAACATGTAACCAGCATAACAAGACTGGAAACATGTAACCAGCATAACAAGACTGGAAACGTGTAATCAGCATAACAAGACTGGAAACATGTAACCAGCATAACAGGACTGGAAACATGTAACCAGCATAACAAGACTGGAAACATGTAACCAGCATAACAAGACTGGAAACATGTAATCAGCATAACAAGACTGGAAACATGTAACCAACATAACAAGACTGGAAACATGTAACCAGCATAACAAGACTGGAAGCATGTAACCAGCATAACAAGAATGGAAACGTATAACCAGCATAACAAGAATGGAAACGTGTAATCAGCATAACAAGACTGGAAACATGTAACCAGCATAACAAGAATGGAAACGTGTAATCAGCATAACAAGACTGGAAACATGTAACCAGCATAACAAGACTGGTAACATGTAATCAGCATAACAAGAATGGAAACATGTAACCAGCATAACAAGACTGGAAACATGTAACCAGCATAACAAGACTGGAAACATGTAACCAGCATAACAAGTAACAAGACTGGAAACATGTAACCAGCATAACAAGACAGGAAACATGTAACCAGCATAACAAGACTGGAAAACGTGTAATCAGCATAACAAGACTGGAAACATGTAACCAGCATAACAAGACTGGTAACATGTAATCAGCATAACAAGAATGGAAACATGTAATCAGTATAACAAGACTGGTAACATGTAATCAGCATAACAAGACCGGAAACATGTAACCAGCATAACAAGACTAGTAACATGTAATCAGCATAACAAGACCTGAAACATGTAATCAGAATAACAAGACTGGAAACATGTAATCAGCATAATAAGACTGAGAACATGTTATTAGCATAAAATGCTAGAAACATGTAATCAGAATAACAAGACTGGCAACTTGTAATCGGCATGATAAGACTGAGAACATGTAATCAGCATAAAATACTAGAACCATATAATCAGCATAACAAGACTGGAAACACATTATGTGTATAACAAGATTGGAAACATGTAATCAGGATAACAAAGATGAAAACATGTAATTAGCATAACAAAATGGCCTTTAAAATGGCCCAATTAAGACTCTTAGATTTGACATCAGGACATGGCCTACTTTAGGGTTTAGTGACATGTAGAAACGGGGTCTACAGCCATCAGTTTTGGGCCATAATTAGTTAACATAAGAATAAAAAATAATCTTCAGAGGCCAAACCTTTTTTCTATGGCAAGTGTAACATACCAGATTCAGTAGCTCAGCTGGTAGGGTGCCAGCTTCAAGTGTGGGAGGTTGTGGGTTCAAACCCCGGATGAGTCATACCAAAGACTTTAAAAATTGTAGTACATGTAGTTGCTGCTTGTTTAGCATTGATATGAAGTTAGAGCCACAAAACATAGGCCTAACTGGTTGACTCAGTGTCAGTATAGCGTGACTGGGTTAGATATCATGTGGGCCTATGACACGATATCTCAGTGAGGCAGAAGTATAAAGAGGGCATTTGGTCCCACTGCCCTTAATATCACCGTGGCAGTTAATTAGGTTAATGAGTTTAAAAAACACCCCAACGACCAACCAACCAAATGTAACACAATGCCAAGATGGGTAGCTTGTATCAAGAATCAAATCTTTCAAAGAGTAATATGTACCTGATACAGGGACATGTAGCATGGTGATATAGGGACATGTAGCATGGTGCATGAATTATAGAAAAATAGTCTAAACAGATTAAATAAACGGTAACATGATATTCCTTCGAGCGCTACAAATCAAAAATAAAATGTACCATTCAAAAGTACACTAGATCCATCATGTTATGTGAATACTATGATTTCAAGTGTTTCAAAGCTGAGAATATTGTATCAGGTTACCTAGCAGTAATGTCTTATATTACAATTTTACAAGTTCATATTACAGTATCAACATTCTGTCTAAATTCTTAAGAACTTTTGCAGAACAATTTAAAGCTTTGACTAGGAATCAACCAATATTTGTTATATTTTTCCACTCGAGTGTGATTGCCCTTTTTATTTGATTTTTTTTGTTTTTAGGTATCAGCCAATCAACCAATAGATGTTTGAATTCAGGGGTGGATCCCAGGGGGGGGTCATGGGGGTCATGGGGGTCAAGACCCCCCCCCCCCCCCTTTTGGTGGACCCCTAAACTACAAAAAGAGAAAATACTACACGTGTATGCACAAATGCATAGAAATAGAAATAATTTGTATCACAACATTGGCATTAATCCAGATGTATGCTGGCTAATCACCCTGCCAAGTATTATAACAATGGCTGTGGTTTTAATAAAAATCATGCTCATTTGTGTTTCAGTAAACTTACCGATGAGGTTAGGCACAAACAGGTATATGTTGTCGGACATCTTGTCAGGTTGGAGAATCCAGCTGATGTGACCTCAGAGCTACCTTATTCCTGTAACCTCAAGAAAGTCACGGTTGAATGTTGTATGTAAGTTAATATATGGGGATTTTAGGTCAATTTTGAGTACCTGAGTGGTACGGGCTTAAATCTTACTATCTAGTGTGGATGACTGATCCTTTTCATCGAGTGCCGATTTCTCAGCTACTCATGCCTCTCTCCCAGTTACTGTAGGGGGTGTGGGGCCTCATAGGCCACCCAACCATGACTGAGGGAGGGGGTTATGGGGGAAGGAAGATTCGAGATTTACCGTAAAAGGTCCCTCATGTAAACCCCTTAAATATAATATCTCTTCTAACCTAACATTACTTTTGGTCAAACTGTGGGGCCACATTCTGGTGCAGTTTTTTAGGTTGTACACTTTTAAGCACCATACACACTAGACTGAATTGCTGTATCAATTGTGAAAACTGTAGTATTAGTCAGCCAATCTATATGGCAAAAAACAATCAAACCTGTACTTTTTACATGGAGTAATGTCACCTTAAGGACATGGAAGCTTAAGATAACTACAGCAGACTCATTTTCTCTCTCATTGCACATTTTACGGTTATCTAAAGTGATGACAAGGATTTGATCTTCCAGCTGATGGGACATTGTAAATATGAGGAAAATTAGTTTAAGTTATGCCCATATTACCCAAACAGGACAACATGGGTAAGCCTTATTTCAGGTTGATAAAAACGCGTGTTATGCTCACATAACGTTATGCTCATTATGAAAGAAATTCAAAAAGCCATTATAAACACTTCCTTCAAACACAAAACTATGCATGTGCCCTCAATACCCTCCCCATACAGTAAGTGAGTTCTATGGAGTTTTGACCAGTGCCCTTATTACTCTATGAATAGTTCAGCACCGATCCGCTATAACACCCAGGAATGTCTAAGTCCCAAGTCACTATTTTTAATCACCCTTGATTAGTGTCACATGTGTAATTCAAGAACTGCCTCTGTCACCATATCAAATTTAGTGGTCCACTCCAATTTAATTGTGTATATGTTTTGTGTCCCAATTCTACTATATACATCCTGCTGGAGAGTAAAAAGAAAAACGCAATCTGAAAAGTCCTAAATGGTGGTAAGTGTGGGTCAATTGTGTCATTATGATTTAATGACTTGCAAATGGGTCATTATGATTTTTAAGTTCTACAAGTAAATATTGGTTTTTACATTCAAGAATGCATCATGCTACAACCCACCAAGTGCCCCAAAAGATTTTAATGATGTATTGAGTTGGCAAAGAGCTGCGTAATAGATCTGTCCACTTTTGGATGTATGGCTGGCATGATACAGAGGTCGGACATAATTGCAGTTTTTGCAAAGTTAGGCACTGACACAAATCTTAGTGAATGAGTTAGTACTTGTGTTTTCTAGGTCAATAAGTCAATTAGGTAATTACCTCCACTTTAGGTGAACTGAAATAAGGTATATATTTGTGATTTTAGGGTTGGACATTGTGAGCAAAACTGAAGGGCTTTAACACTGTTCCCTATGGGAAAATGCCATTTTTTGCTTTTCAGTCCTACAGCTACATATCTAACATCATATTGAAAGTAAAAGCTTATAAAGTTTAGTTTTGGGGAACATACTAGGAAAATTACTGTGAATCAACTATGATGAAATTTTTTCTAAAAATGTTGATATCATAGAAATAAGGGGTGTGCTAGCTGGCAAAGTGGACAGGTCATCAGCTAATAAAAACAGGTAAATTGAAGCTGAACCCATCCTAGTTTTTCCACTAATCTGGTCATATTTCACTTACATTTTGGAGAATCACTAGGGGTTCCTGGTTGTCTGGCTATACTACTAGCGCTGCCTATCTTTTTTATATGTGCATTTTCCTATGGACTAGCATCAGTTAGACTTACTAGGATCATGACAACCAGCCAACCAAACAACAGGTTGATAGTGTTACTCAGTGAATGTTGAAAGAAAAAGGGTATGCCCGTATCCAGGAATTTCTCTAGGAGGGTGACCACAGACAAAAAGTGGACCTTTTTTCAGAAACCGAATTTAAAGTGTAGGAAGAGCGTACTTATAGGGCCAAAACAAAAAGGAAAGGCTGTTGTGTTTAGGTAACATAGGTCTAAAAAATTAGGGTAGATAGGTCAATGTTTTTCTTTGTTTAATTTGTTTTTCCTTTTTCTTTTTACTTACCAAATATCACTGATAATCCTATGACTTCGGAAGTTAGTCAGGTGTGGCTAACCCATGTTAGTCAATGGTAGCTTAGCCCTACTGACTAACTTTATTAATGATGTGTTAGTCATTATGACTACATTGTTGGTCACTACTGACTAACAGGTCACATGACCACATAAATGATCACATGACCACCAGGAAAAGGCATACACAAGGAAACAGAATCCAAAGGCTTGGCGAGTTCCTCTATGCTCTTTATGGCCAGGAGGGGACCCTGACAGCTGAGAAGGTACTATCCTGAAGACACATAAGGGATCCTGACAGCCAGGATACATAAATTAATGGAATCCAGAGCTTGGTAAGTTTATTGATTCAAATCATTAGCTCAACATGGCCGGGATGGGGCCTTGATTGTTGCAAGGGTACCTGAGAACCAGGAGGGGACCTTAAGATTGGTGTGGGTGAAGGTAAACCTCCTTGGAGAAGGAAGTGACGGATCCAGGGCGGGCCAAAGCCCCCCCCCCCCCACCCCCCTAGACCTAGGGGACAACATTTTGACATCTTAAAATTGGAAGATCTGTGTAAATCTGGTGTTTTTATTTTTCGTTTCTTATAAGGGGGGTCCCCTTAGACCTCTGAGTCTGTCCCTGAGGAGGTTATGCCATATAAGCTCTGTGGCTACAGTGTACCACAAGGGTGTAGGAAATACCAGAAGGATGATTAACTTACATCGTCCTTTTTAATATTTTTCCAGGAAATGATTTATTGTAATCCAAAGAGGCTAGGCCCGTACCCAGGTTATTAGCCTAACAAGCGGACCAAAGTACACCTGCATGCAGAGTTCCTTAGGTTTAACCCGGACAAATATAAAACAATAGGCTCTCCATGTGCACACTCCCAAAACCCCTCCCCTCTCCGCCCAACCCATGGCTCTCCCTGCTCCTCCTCCTCCCCCTGGCACCTCCTTCTCCCTGCTTCCTTGCCCCTCCTCCCCGACCTCTCTACCCTCCCTATCCCCGCCCCTCATCATGTACCACCTAGCCTGGCCCAGCCCTCCTGGCCCTTCCCGACCCGACATGTGGTCTGTACCGCCTTGCTCATTTGCTCCTGCAGATACCCAGTATCTAAGGTTTATATGATAGCGAGTCAAAGTGAGCTACTCACCTCTACAGTAAGTATGTAATAAAACGAGTCAATGCGAATTGCTCATCTGCACAGCAGGTACATCATAAAACAAATCTAAGCAATTTGTTCACCTGCATAGCAATTACATAAAAGAGTCAGGGGGCTGGGGTGGTCTAGTGGTTAGCGTCTTGGCATTGCAATGGCCTGCTGGGGTTCGCCCCCTGGTGCTGACTGTTAGATCATCTAACCTTGCCATCATTCTCACCCTGTAGATTTGATCACCACTACTTTGTATACAATCCAAAAATCTTGAGTTGCTCCTAATATCGATGAAAAATTGCTGATGGACCTTAGGCTCCAACAACAATCATCATCATCATATATATAAGAGTCATAACAGATTGCTCACTTGCACATCAGGTAAATTATAAAGTAAGTCTAAGCAAGTTGCTCACCTGCAGAGCAAGTATATATAAAAAAAAGTCGAAAACAAATTGCTCACCTGTATGCGGGCCTCAGTGAGTCCGACCTTGTTGGTGATCTGCTCCCTCAGGGTGCAGTCTGGGTAATGTGTGTGCTGAAACACCGACTCCAGCTCGCGGAGCTGCTCCGCTGTGAATGTTATTGGAACGTTCCCTGCACAGCCCTTCCCTGCTCTGTCCTCACTACCCCTTCCCTGCCCCAACCTGCACTACCCTACCCTACCCAGCCTTGCTTTACCCACCTTTATACCCTACATTGACCTTCTCTGTTCTTCCACACCCTGCCCTGTCTTACCCTGCCCTGCAATACCCTCCCCTGCCCTGTCTTTCACTGACAACCTGACAGTGTTTAGAACTGTCATCTAAAGAGCCTTTTTTAGATTGGTCATTAGTGGCTATATTATTAGTCAAGAGGACTAAGACATTATTCAATTTTTTCCAGGAAATCACAATTACTTTAGTCTTTAGAACTAACCCTTAGACATGTTGAACTATTGTTAATGTTGATTTAAATACTGCATGATGCGTATGTAATTAAGTATCCATGAGTCGTTTGTCCAGAATGTCTGAGTTAATCAGACTGCGTTTAAAGTTAGCTCATCCACTTCCCAATAGTTCAAAAGAAATGAACGATGAGGGAGCTCTTAATATGAAAGGGTTTTTATTCAGTAAACATCTCATCCCGAGTCAAAGCCACTGTATATAAGTCTCCATCAGTCCACCTCCCATCTCCTATCAGCAATCAACCACATTTAGAAAACAAGTTGTTCCAGCACGTTCTAGACCGCTCTCGCGCTTAGCTCTATCACAATCCTATGTCCGAGGTAGTTGGTATAGGTAAACTCCAGTCTGCTACGCGGGAGTCGATGTACTTACTCCGAGTAGCTCCTTTGCTAAACTCACTCAGCTGACATTCTCACTAAAACTCTACTAACTGCCTCGCGCCCTACCTTGCAACGCCTTTTATACTGGTTAACAGGTGGCGCTGGGAGCGTAAGATATTTCTTCTAGAAGTAGACTAGACGTAGACTTGCTAAGCCTGATCCTTGATAGATTATATAACATGAGGATATATTAAAAGTGCTAAGCTATTAGTACATTCGACGGCGGTCAGGTGTTTGAGTTTAAGGAGGTGGACGACATAGCTCAAACCAAATGGAGATTTTCAATCAAATATGATAAAGTTTCCAATTTTGATGATTGGATATATTTGTTATTATTGTTTCCTAATATAAAGAAACCAATGTGGGGTGGCTTTGACTCTCGTGGTACATTCAACACAGTGTCAATATAATCAGAAGTTCTTTTGTTCATTCAGAAGTATAAACAAAGATACATTCATATGATCGGTTTTGCTTTAGTACATGGTACATTTTGCTGGTAGTCCCAGGTTGAGACTCAAGATCAGTGAAAACATTCATAGGTTTCATGGTAAGTTCATAAATAAGATTATTTATCGAGTTGACTTCCACAGCTTGAAGCTCAAGGTTAGCGGAACCCGTTCATAAAGTGGCAAAGTAAGTGTTAAAGAACGATAACATGATCATTTGTATGATAAAGTAATGGTGACATAATCATGGTGACAAAGTGACAAAGTCAGTTTTAGAGAACGAAGAAATATCATTATCAGCCTATATTAAGGCTTAAGAATTGCGACACCCGTGCATAAGGTGACAAGGTAAGTTTTAAGGATGGTCAGCCATAATGTGGCTTAAGAATTACGACACCCGTGCATAAGGTGACAAAGTAGTTTTTGACTTAGTACATACCTGTACAATTTTTTGATTTATACGATTTGGAACACAAGTCAACAAAACTCAACATTTATACAGTATGAAGTTGTCTTAACCTTCTAAGAATAACAAACACACAATAAATCCAATTTCAGAACGAGTTAACACAATAAAATCAATACGGAGAATTTGGACATTTTGAACGAACGAGTTTCATTGTACAATGCGTGTCACATTTCAGTCAAATTTCAACTAAAACAACATTATTTACAATAAATACGAGGTCCATGCATCTGATCTAGCAACATTAAGTAATTGGATCCAGAAAATATTACCATCCACGTCGCGCGCCCACCAGTTATGCTTAGTACATGTGTACTTAGCGGGACGCTTGACTGGAGTTCCCCTCCAGGGTTTGACCTCGATTTGATTCCTCCAGGCGCGAAGCGCCCGGATGGCAAATTTCTGTTTCGAACAAATTTGCAAGTTTGAAGGCTCGACCTGACATTTTGGGCCGATATGAATTAATTCTGTCGCTTGATTACGTTGGTTGGGGACCTAAGCTTTAGTTTAGCGTAGATTTTGTAAGAAATTATACGATGGTTTGATCATGCTAGCCGATTTCAAAATTTGGATCCCTCGGATCAAAAAGGGGTTTCCCAAATTAGCCTCGTTTTGACGTCATTTTAATCAGTGCCGGCGGTAATTTCAACGTGTCAAGACGTGTTTTCCTAGTTAGCTCTTTTCCTTTATTAGTTCTTCGCAACATCATCCATCATGGTTCGCATCGCCATTTTTTGTACCGAACGGGAGGTTGGCGTACAGGATTATCCTGATTTGATCCAAAACCACACAGAGCACATCTACGTGGTCTTCCCGAGTGAAGAGGCCACGACGGCGGAGCTGGCGGGCTTTGCTTTTGCTCACCATATGATGTATCCTGATGACGTCTTAATAGTGATTACGAACTTACTCGACATTCTAACCTGGGACCCAGAGCTACGCTTGTATCTTCCCTTGTTCATTAACCCGGACGCCGTTGTTAACTTCTACTCAGAACTTTTTAACCATGCCTTCATGAACCTACAGGCCCACCCTGCTCCAGCGACCCTCATCCTAGCGACCCCCTCGGGCTTCGATGCCCGCAGTTGGGCGCGCACGGACAGCGATGGATCTCTGCAACGGTGGATTAACCGCATCATTCCCCGGATTAGCCGTGAAGTCAAAAGGGCGAACGACTGGTTCGATGTGCCGACGGTCAACACCGGTCATGCCCTCCACCTCTCAAGGTAGTGGCTGACGGTGTTATGACCGTCAATGACTTCCGTGAACTGGAAGACGGATACATGCCGTCCGCCCGGGTGTTGCGCCGTTGGGCCCGGGCCTTGGGCCGGGTCTTTGTTCGGTTGCCTGTTTTACATTAGACCGCCGGCACTCCCCCCCCCGTGTACATAGCTTAATTCCGGGGTGATTCCCACCAAGTAATTTGTTAGTCCAATTCCCGGCCTGTGATTAGGACACTTAATTCCGGGTTGACTTCACCAAGTAATTTTGTTAGTCCAATTTCCGGCTTGTGATTAGGACACTTAAGTTTATATACTCAAGAGGAGCAGCCCACACGTTCTGACGGAGCTCCAGATAGCAAGACTGTTCACATGGGAGGACACAGACGTTTTCACCGCCCTGGCTTGTCGTCGGACACCGCCCTCCTTTCGGTTCAGCTGGACCTTCATCTCGTCCGCCCCCACGCCTGGTGAGTACTGTTCCCAATTTTCCTTGTTATTAGCACGTTAGGTAGGCCACTAACCCGTAGGATTTTAAGGAGATTGTTGGCCAGGAATTAGTTTTCTCAGCTCGCCTTCACGTTGTTGTATTCCGGAAGCTGATGTCATTCCCGGAACTAGAAACTGTGTTTCGCTGGTGATTTTTGTAACGGGTAGCGTGGGCGGCCACCTGGTGTTTACTTTTGGTTCCAAGATGGTGGACGCGGCTGAGAACTAGGACCTTGTGTACTAAACCCATTATCTTTTCCAGGTCCTGTGGTTATTGATGATATTATGAACAGCATCAGGTGGTGATGTTGGGGCACTGGGAGACGTCAGGCTATATGATTTTAGTGGGAGGAATTTTTTAGGCGAACATGACCAAACATTTTACCGCGCGTGTGGTTGGGCGATAATAGGTGATTTTCTGACTAAAGGTTTGTTGACATTACCGATTCAGGCAGGCTCTCAATATATGGGTAGACTGTGCCGCGTTGGCCTTAGAATGTTATTTTATTACTATTAACTACTAGTTGACTGACACTGCACCAATGGAGTGGTGTGGATGACCAGGGATTCCGGTCTGGGTTGTACAGCACTAGATTTGCTGTGACAGAATTCTTTGTTTTGACGTTCCCCGTACAAGGTGATGGAACACTCTATCTGGTGACTATAAAGCGTAAGCGCTTCATGTGGTCACCCCAGGTAGAGTCGTCCGACTGACCGTCGGCGACTCCGTGGTAAGTTTTGAGGAACTGCTGGTGACCAGGTACTTTGGTCCAGACTGCATAGCTTTAGATTGGCTGTGGCAGAATTCTTTGATGAGTTGTCACCTTTATAAGGTAAGGCCTACCTTGAAAGATATCATGAGTGCCCGAGATGTGACGCAAAACTCACCCGCTCGGACTCCCTGACAGACCACATGAGGTGTCACCACAAGGTGTAAGGACTTCATGGGGATCCCTCCAGGTGAAGTGAGTTAGTCTCCTGTAAGAGTCCCATGGTAAGTTCTGGGTCTGCAGCAAAGGCTACAGGCTCCAGTTAAGATCTAGTTTCACGCAATGGACTGATACGTCTCAGAAGACTTCGTCAGTGCCATGGTGTTAGAATAAGTTTGATAACTAGTATTACTGTGCAGTGGCGTCCAGATGGGGAATAAGAATGATGATAGGAACTGGGTTTATTGTGGTTTATTTAAGAGACTACTTGGTTTTCTGAGAGCCAATACCTGAACGGTAATTCCCTTGTTATTCTCCTTTCCTCATATTTATGTCCATTGTGTTAGAATAATTTACCAACACACTTCAATGGTTAATATTAAGACAAACCTTTTTTCCTTCTTTTGTTAGTACAGGTGGTAGCTCGGCGTCCAACCCCTAGACTCAACCTGGGTCTGAACACCGAGTTCCACTGTTATACTGGGTAGTTGGCGTCCTTCTACGCAGTAGGCAGTCGCGCCCCTATCACCAGACAATTTCATAAATATATATTATACATATTTTAACAGTAATAATTTACCGTCTTATTTTGTACAACACACTATATAGGGAAAATTGTGGGGTAGTTTTCATTCCTTAAAAGTGTAGGTGTCATGAAAGACATTAAACATTAACTGTACAAAGGGTTTTGAGGTTATTCGTTACTCATTAGTTATCACCAGAGGATCGGGTCTCAGATTCAGGTTCATTTCTGATCCGATTCCCGGTCCTCATTAGTTACACGTGGTTTGTCGGTACCCCCCATCCATAGATCCAGAATGGGCAGCACCGAGTTTCCCATTGTTATAATTGGGAGCAGACTGCATATTTTTTTTTTTTTTTTAATATGCAGCCTACACCCCCTTTAAATTATAGAGATGTGTAAATGCATCTCTTCAGATCACTTACTTCCAGACAGTACCTAGTAAGTCGGGCTTTTACCGAAGTACAGTACAAGGTTAAACCCGTCCTTTGTTCAGGTCTATGCCCGTTTTTCTTGTGGAGAGTCAAGACTACTCCTGAAAAGACTCCGCCCCCAGCTTATCCTAACTATGCGCACGCGGGGCAGGAATATCTATTAATGTTATAGACAGTTTTAGAATTTTAGTTTCTTTCTAATAGACTGGGTAGACTATTAGCTATGGGTGTCAACTAAGTTTTTGCAGCCGTTCGTTAGGGAATTAGTAGACCGTGTCCCCCCTCTTCAGCTCAACTGTTGAGCGGGGACCCGGTTACTTTTAGCGCCCATCGGCGGTCAAGACTAGCATTTCATTTTTTTTTTTTTTTTTTTTCTCGACGGCGGTCAGCTCTGAAGCCGCACGTCTTCTTTATTAATTTTGATTATTTCTAATTTACCCGGGTCGGAACTTGACTTCTTGCCGTTTTGCCTCCGTCCCGGTTAAAACTGGTCTAAACATGGCCTAAATAACTCAGTCTTGTACCTTGGGCAGTTGTTTTCATTTTTCGCATTTCGCTGGATCCTGATTTACAGTAAAATCAAAGGATCCAACGACTAGGATATGTTGTGACTTGGTGATCATTACACATAGCCAAGACGACGAGACTACACTTTTTGTACAGCGCCTCGTCTCATCATCCTGTGGGTTTTAGCTAGAACTCCCCCCCACAGGGAGAAGGCCCTTTTCACAGGTGAAAGTCGCCTTTATGAAGAAGAGAGTTAGCACCCTGTGAATGTCACCAGTTCACCGCATTTTTCCCGTAACTTCTTTTTCCTTGTGACCTCCGTTATACTTTCTGAATATAGCACGCCTTGGTAGGAGTTGTATACATCCTTGCCTGTTGTAGCGTGCCTGTACCAGAAGCAAACGAGCCACGTATAAGGTACTCTCGTGCGCTGTCACGGAGCGTTCCCCCTTTGAATGTTACTAAATATTCTGCGTTCATATGTTCTTTTCACAACTTGCCCAGAATTCCCTGAGGAAGGGCTCTTAGTTAAATAAATATTGGGTTGCTTTATATATTAAGTTTTTAGGTAAATTTCTTTCTATTCGTCGATTTTTTTTGTGATGAGGAGACCGCTGTCAGGAGCCAACCCACCCGGGGCATAGTGACTGCCATGGTCGGGCGTCCACCCCAGTGCCCTTCGCAGCGTCAGTGACGCGTAACCCCAACGTCCTGCCTCCTGTCAGGCACCACTGACACCAGGCATGTGGGCAGGCTCCTGCTGCTTGTGCAGCCCCCTCATCTTTGAGAGGATTATATATGTAAGCATGCTAAAGAATAGACAGTGGCGTTCCCCAAGTGACTCCTGTACTGCAGCCCGATCCTAGCGGTAACAACAGCACAGGGGTCAGGTGTAGATGGTACTTGCTTGGGGAAGTTCACTTCGCTCGTTGGGAGCATTGGTCCCGTTGAGCGCACCTAGGTTTTGTACAGAATTTTGAGTATCTTTTTAGATGCTAAAATTTCGCGACACTAGGATCGGTTCCAAATGGTTCCCTACTTTAAAAGAGTTGCCAAATCGATAACAATAAGAGTGTTGAGCTAGGCTACCGGGCATGGGACACTCAACTTGAGAGAAATTTAGATAACCCATGGGTCCATAGAGAGACGGTTGGACCAGCCTACCCGACCCAGGTTTCCCTGGTTGGTGAATCATTATTGCTCAGGTTAGTCAACAGAACCCTACCTACCCAAACAGGCAGTGCCCAGCGAACTTCCTGTAACATTTCAATTTTAGAACTCGTACCATTGCATTATTAATTCACCAATTTTACCTGTACAGCACTAGGCCAGGTCTTAACACTCGTTACATTGTCATATGATAACTTCATAAACCGTCCCTGGATCCTTTTCGGATGTCCCTGGTCTTACTGTCTTTCGAGCAGATCCCGTTCCGGTCGCTGTCGAGGTGGGCGTGGTCGATCTAGGAGGAGCGTTAGGCATTGTTCCATGTCCCATCACCGGTTGAGGCCAGTCCGCTCCGACATCGGACCAGCCTGCGTCGATGAGGCGCGGTACTCCCATGGGTACAGGAGTGGCTAGCCCCGAGGAATATCTCAGTAGTCTGGCCCTGGTATTGTATTTTAAATTACTCATCATTAGACGGGCTAGTTTCTTAGACACCCTCAGGGTGTCTGGTAGTGGCACCTTAGATGGATGTTGCCCAGGTCTAGTTGCTGCTCCCATCAGTTGCGCCCCCCAGGTAACTGTCAGGGTATATTTCAGACACAGTTGGGTCACCAGTAGATCCCTAATGAGCACATAACCTTCCGTATAAGTGTGATCAGAAGGCATGGCCAGTTCACCTAGAAATATTGTTTCTATCATATGTGGGTTGGCAAACTGTACGTATAGTCCATCTACAGTCTTCCTTCTAATATACCTCCACTTTCGCCACACGAGGACCACTATGGCGATGACTAGTACTGCCAATAATATAGCAAGTACTGCCACCGCAGTGGGGTTGGCGGTCGTGTCCGGGCATCCAGTTAGTTCTTTTTCACTACGCAGCAGCTCCTCCGGGTCCGCCGCCTCCAAGGCCACGGCCCGAGGTAAAGTCATGGTTAGTCCGGCCAGGGCAGCCTTGCCTTGGTGGTTCCGCCAGCATTTCCAGAGAATACACCCAATAATGGTTACTGCTACCACTATACAGAAGATTGTGAGGCCAAAGCCGCCCCCAAAGTTACCTATAGAAAACCATGGGGCGTGTTTGTCCACCTCGTAGCGGTCAGTTGCTTTCTTGATGCCTTTAGCCAAGTCTTTCCGGTGTTTTTGGATTCGCTTGGCCAGAGAGGACACAGGTATTCTGACCTTTAGGCTTTCCTCGATTTCCAGTAGCTCTTTCCTAATCGTTTCAGGGATAGGATCTGATTCTAACATAGTGGGTTCATTCTCGGGCCTCGTGAAATTAGCGTTCCATCCTTTCACACGACTCGCTGCTTCCAACAGGTCGTTAGGTGGATACACGACCGTGGTGATCCTGGTGTGTCGGTCACAGTTCCGTAAACTATACGGTATCCATGATCCCTGCGTCTGGAATGCACAATCGCATTCCACCTGAACTCGCGCATAGTTTTCTATGTTCACCTCCACCGCGGGTTGATTTCTGCAAATCATCTGGCCCCGGGTGTCAGCGCTGACCACAAGCATATCTCCGTCGTCCAGATACACTGCCATTTCTCCAAAGTCTGCTTCCAAAAGATAGTCCAGTTCACATTTCTCTTGTATGGCCATGTCATCGCGTCTCAACAGGGCGGCAGTGCAGGTGTTATCCGTGATCTTTTTCATGTAGGGCAAGTCCTTACAAAGCGTGATGGTCTGCCCATAACAGCCTGACCAACTGCCGCTAGCCAGTGGTACGTAGTACTGACGGGACATGGACATAGCCACACTTTTTGGTAGATTAACAATTTGGAGAGCGTCCTTCTTTTGTCGTCCTCTAACTGGCACTGGTACAGGAAAGGTTAGTACCTCGTAGACTCTAAACAAATGTTCGTCGGCCACTACTGGTACCCTTACGTACACGATCAGTTCCTGGGTGGTTTCATCAAATTTAAATGAGGGTTGACTGTTCTCATAATAGAAGGAGGGATCTGTAAACGCTACATGGAACCTGGGATGGATTCCTTTCAGATACCTGTTGACTTCCAGGACCGCTCCGACCATATACTGGCGTGGCACCAAATCCATGGTTAGTTGGCCCCGTGTCAGGTGTTGTACACCTTTCCTGAACACGCGCGTTTGCTCCACCACCAATTGGAGATACACCATTTCACCTAGTTTGTCTTCCAGAGCTACAGGTATCATGTTCAGGTACAGTTCCATCCAGTCCACCTTATGTTGGACAAGTTTCATTCTCCGGCGAGTGGTATTATGCGCCTTATTTAGTGACCTTAAATTATCCAATAGACCTATCACGACGTGGTTAACCCTTTCTACTGCCTCGTCGTGTTTCTCGTTCATCAGCGCCAGATCTTCGATCATCTGGTCGGAGGATTCTTGTAACACTTTAATTAGTTCCCTGTTATACTTGACATCAGCTGAAAGCCCCTTGTTCCATGATGTTGGAATAGGAAAGGTCGGCCATCCTGGGTCGTCCAGCATGATGGGGAGTTTCTTCATTCTTTTGATCCTTCCGCCTGAGTCTGATTCTGACCCTTGATTTTGAGGTCGCTGTTGGTTGTTTTTAATTAGCGAGCTTAAGGTTTCATTGAGAATTTCCCTATACCGACCTTTGAGCGCCTGCGATGTCTGATCCATCCAATTCACTAGCGACCTGACGTGGTAACAGGCTCGGTCGAGAGCGTCTCCTCCCTTCAGGTACCGATGGCAGACCTGGCCAAAGGTAGCCTTGATGAAGGAGCGCCTTTGGGGAATAGTGATCAGAAAGCCTTGTCGGACGTGAGTAATATCTGCGGTGGACATTAATTTCCCTGGTTTCAGTACCACCCCATATTGTTCCAAGGCTATAACTTCAGCATTAGGGGCTAGCCCTTCACGTGGGCTGGAGTCATTCCGCAACCCCGTAATGCCCCCTATCATGGCGAAAACGAACAGCACCGACCACTTCATTGGCATTGGTTTTAGCGCTAGTCCGTGAGAGTCAAGCTTATAGTTTAACTAAAACATGTTCACAACAAAGTTACCTTCACTCTTCTGCGCACCACTATCATCCATGCGCCGAAGTATGCCCTCCTCTCGGGCCCCCTGGTCCACTTAGTTTGGGACATGCTCATAGAGATTTTGCCCATTGTCATTCACCACTCGCCTGATGATTCCGCTCTCGTCCTTGGTGACCGTGATCCTCAAGCCTCTCATACGTTCGCAGGACGAGGGGCGCATTGCTCTGAGGGGTCTTGGCCTAGTAGGCTCCAGTCCGAAACGGCCCCCGTTGGGTCGTACGACGGTTGGCTCGAGGGGTACGGGTGCGGCACCTGCGGTGGGTTTGTCGTTGAGAGTGGGCTCGGCCACAGTGGACCCCCCGGCTGGCTGGTTGGCGTCCACTGCTGCTGGTTCCATAGCAGTGGTGAGGGATTGGCGCTGCAGCTCGTTGTCAAGCTGCTCAAGTCTAAACAAGCGGGGTCCGCAGGCTGCAAGTGGTGGAGGAGGGGAGCTCCCGCTGGCCCGTTCCCCACCGGTGGGGTTGGCGCGTGTTGAACGGGTGCTACCTCCACTTTTAGTCCTGGAGCGGCGACGGTTAGCTGTTCCCCTCCCGTTCGCCTTTCCAGAGTGGGCAGAGGTCGACCGCCTCGTGTTGTTTGTTGTCTGGTACCTTCCCTGACGCATTTAGAGTTTTGGGTGGTCCTTTGAATGAAAGGAGGTACCTGAGTTTTAATCTCAGCTAACTGTTTGTTCGATTTTGGCACATCCAGTCCCACTGTCCTTCTAATTTCGTCAACAGTCTCAAATAGTTGGAACAGTGGTTGCGTAAGGTCCCAGAACCAGCCGGCCTGGATCTGCACCGGTCGGTTGGCCGCTTCCCCCTTCTGAACCGGCTTGGCCAACGCAGTTAGCCTTGGCTCGGGCTCCGAGTCACTCACCTCAGATAAATTGTAAAAGTCTTTATTTGCTGTCTTCTTTTTGGCTGGAATCGATTTAGCGGACTTCTTGGCTCCGCTTGTGGTCGTTCTGGTGGGCCGCCGGGCTGGTGTCCTTGGTTTCTTCCGGGCAACCCCGGCGTCGGTTGAGTCCGGACGGACACCGCCCCGGCCCGGCCAACTCCACCGCCTAAGGGTCTGAGCCGGTCGTTTCTTAGTACTCTCCTTCTCGACTGCCTTTTCTTTCATTTGGTAAAATCCTAAAAGAATGGCCCAACGAACATTCCCTTGGTGGGTAGCGCCCTCTGGTGGGGGCGGCTAATCCGTTTCCTTCTCAAGGGGACGATGATCCTCCCCTCCGTGTCCGCAGGGAAAGTAGTGGTTCCCTTTGGATTGCTATGAGGCCGGAGGGCTAGGCAATTCCCCATGAGTCGGTGGATCAGTGTTCCAGCTAAGTTCTCTTTCCGCTCCTTCCAGGAGAAGTTGAAAGTTGAACAATTTCTATCTCCAACTTTTGTTCAGAGATAGAATCAATGTCTATCTCCGTTTCCTTCCGGGCTGGATTATGCGTACAATCACCTGCAGCAGAGGTGACCGTCTAGGAGCAGAGTTGCGGACCGACTGGCGGATCGGCGCGGATCCCACGAAATTATAACCGATCCGCCTGCCCATGCCGTCTCCATATTTGGAGCTGTATCTTGTTTCAGGTGGGGGACGCTTGCATCCGGTCCCAGGAGATGACGCCAACCACTGGCATCTCCCTTGGGGTGCGCACCCTCCCTTTCTGCCACGCCCCTGGGCGCAGCGAGGTGGCCGTGAGGTAGGCCACCTGTTCCATTAGCGTTGATGCTAACGGTGCCGCTCCGTCGAGCCTTTATTTTCACAGGGCGGCAAGATTTCCTGTATTAATCATCCATGTCGTCGCTTTCCCCGCCGTTGGACAGAGCGGCGTAGTTAGGGCGTCGGCTCCGACGCAGGTTATAGCCACCTTTCGTCGGGACATGGTCCTTTACTGTTTTTTCTGGGCTCTGTTCCGATGTATCCGAGATCGGTACATCACCGCAGGGCAGTTTTATGGGCTTGTTGTTGCCTGGAGGGGATCTCCCTTCCAACGGCTGGCTTTTGCCCCTTCGTTTAGCTCGTTTGCGTTTCCTCTGTCCATTAGCGCCAGCTGTTCCCCGTTCACAGGCGGCTTTGTTAGGAACAAAGGATAAGTTTGGTGACAGCGCGGTGTCCGCACTGGCGCCCTGACCATCAGTGATTTGCCCGTCCGATTCTGCTAAATCGGTGGGACTTGGACCAGGTTTTTGTGTAGGTACCTTCCTGGCCATAGGAATTGCATCATGCTCACGGGGACCGGTCGTTCCCGTTGAGTTTTCAGTCTCAGCACCCCTTATGTTGCCATCCTTTTCAGCAATTTCACCCGTCGGGGTGTGATGCAATTCAGGGTTTCGGTCAGGATCTGCCCCTTTTGAGTTAGTGATTTTTGCTTCTCTCACCAGTTTGGGAATAACATGAGGGATGGCGGGAGACCAAGGCCCATGTGCAGGTTTGAGCTTTGAAATGTTCACTAAATGTGGTATTTGTTTCCCAGTTTTCAGCGACACCAGCCTAACGAGATGGTCCCCCTTAGTCTCTATTACCCTGTATGGCCCAGTATACCTGTTTGAGAACTTAGACGCTTTATTTTCACTGGCTAAAGGATCGTACATGTATACCATATCACCTTCGTACATCTGAGTGGGCCGCGCCCGCTCATCAATTCTTACTCTCAGATCTTTTTCATAGTTTTGAACTACTCTTTCTGCCATATTCCTAAACAGAGCAATGTGGTCCTTTGTTTGCATGAAGAATTCACAGTCGTTTAGCGTTTCAGGGATTGTTCCCTGCTCAGGCATTCCCATACTGATTGGATCTCTGCCAAACAGTAGGGTGTGAGGACTGTAGCCCGACCGCACACTGATCGTAGACCGAACCGTCCATAGCGCTATGGGGAGTAGATCGGTCCAGTTACAGTGGTCATCAGGAATATAGTATGCGATCAGGTTTTCAATGGTTTTGTGTAGTCTTTCTACCCGAGCGTTGCCGGTTGGCATTCGCCCGGTGGTGAACGTTTGTTTGCACGCCAATCGTGTAGTAATCTCCCGGAACAGCCCCGATAAGAAGGCCGCCCCCCGGTCTGTGTGCAGGCGGTTTACCCGCCCATACCGACACACTACTCCGGTTAGGAAGCAGTTGGCCGCGGTCTGCGCGGTGGAGTCTTTAGTGGTGAAAGCCTCCGGCCAACCTGTTAGTAGGTCTATGAAGGTCATGATATATTTTGACCCATCCCTAGCCCTCTTTAGTGGCCCGATAAAATCACACTGTACCACCTCAAAGGGTCGAGTCGGCCTTTCCCAAGACTTGGCCAAAGCCTTGAAATGTGGGGCACGCCTCCTCAGAGAGCAGGTCTCACAAGCTTTCACATAGTCCACTATGTCGGCGTTCATGTTTCGCCAGTAGAATTTATCAGAGATTTTGGTAGTAAGGTTACTGATCCCGACATGTCCCCCAGCCAAGATGTCATTATGTAATAGTCTCAGGACTTTGGGAATTAACCTACCTGGAACTATCATACGGGGTTTTAGTCTGACCAGTTGGTCTTGGTGTTTGTTATACCTTTTGACGTTGAACCTACAGAGCACCCCCGGCGCTACCATTCCCACAAAATCGGCTTGGTCCATTATTCGCCTAGCTTCAAGGGGATCTGTTGGTAGGTCTCCGTCCTGAAGGTAGTCTATCAATTGCGCGCACTCTGCATCTTGGAGTTGCGCGTTTATTACCGTAGCCACAGAAAGCTCTTCATCCTGAACTTCGGCCTCAAATAACTCACATCCCACAGCGGGCTCATATTCTTCACCTGGGACATGCTCATGATAGACCCTAGACAAATAGTCCGGTAGAAAATGAGTCGCTCCTGGCTCATATATGATTTCAAAATCAAAATCTGATAGCGCTAAAGCCCACCGTCTCAGCCGGGCTGACGGGGCCTTATAGGCACTTTGTAGCAGGGGGATCAACGGTTTGTGATCAGTCACTATTGTGATTTTAGCTCCCTGCAACATGTCCTCATAGTTCTTAATACCTTTAATTACTGCCAGAGCCTCTTTCTCTGTTACCGAATAACTTAATTCGGCGTCACGGAGGGTACACCCCCAGAAAGCAACCGGACGGTAGATTTCATCTAGTTTATGACAAACCGCTGCACCGCACGCGGCGTCTGATGCGTCAGTTAGTAGATAGAAATGCCCTCCTATATCTGGATGAATTAGTAAGGGCGGCGAGGTCAGCAGTTTCTTTAACTGTTGAAACGCTTCCTCGCAGGCCTCTGTCCACTCAAAATAGACTTCTTTCTTTAGCAGCCGGTTTAAAGGCTTTGCTAGATCAGCGAAATTAGGGACAAACGGTCGGTAGTAGTTACATAACCCTAGAAAGGATTTGATAGTTTTCACATTATGCGGGCGGTTGAAGGCTGTGATCTTTTCTGTGGTAACCTTTTGTGTAGCCACCCCTTCTGCGTTTACTACATGGCCGAGGAAATTAATCTCACTGCGGCACCATTCACACTTAGACGGTTTGAGTTTGAGGTTGGCTCTCGCTAAAGCTTGGAGAACCACCTCAACACTCGCCAGGTGTTCCTCAAAGGTGGTGTCATAGACGATTACGTCGTCTAAATATGCTAAGCATGTTCTAGGAATCAAGCCTTTTAGCGCAATGGCCATCACCTTGGTAAACTGCCAAGGCGCGCCAACTAAGCCGAACGGTACACGCTTATACTGATATACACCCATTGGGGTTTCAAAGGCAGTATATTTTCTACTGTCTTCTTCGATTACACACTGATGATAGCCGCTCAACAGATCTAAAGCTGTCCACATAGTGGGTTTCTTGTAAGCCATATATAAGAAAAGTGATCGCGCTGTAGGCATTGGGAATTTATCTTTGAAAGTGACCTGATTAAGCATGCGAAAGTCTGTACAGAGCCTAGGTTTGCCGTCTTTCTTTTGCACTACCACCAGCGGACTTCGCCAAGCCGATTCGCTGGGCTCTATGACACCTATATCTATGAGTTGTCTAACCTGTTCATCGTTGATGTCCATTTTCTGTGGAGAGTATCGGTACGGTCTAGAACTTATTACTCCCTGCGACTCATCCACAATGATCCTCATCGGCGCTATTTCACAGTGACCTAACTCTTCCATTGAGAACGCTAGTGCATTTCTGTTGTTATTAAGCATTTGTCTAAACCTTACCTTTTGTTCTTCGTCTAAGCACGACTCGGTTAGATCTATTTTACTTACATTTTCATCCATTTCACCTCGGGATTTCTCCTCAGAGGTTTGGCTTTCCATTTGCACTGCGTCTTTCATTACTTCTACAGAAATCCTACAAATGGACATTGGGGTCTCTGTTTTAGTTAGATAACACAAGTCTAGGAACTCTTCTATCTGGTCTTGATTTACCTCAGGCACTGCGCATTCTTCTGCAAAAGCTAACACTTCCTGTGGAGTGATTTCTTGCATTTCATCTAGCGGATTCATGACTTTGATCCACCACTGACTTCCCACCGTATTCACGCACCCCTCCACTAGGACAGGGGCAGTGACTGCTGGTGCGCAGTAAGCTACTGGTGAGTCTAATCCCAGCGGCTCTCGGGTGGTAACCGGTATGATGCATTCATTTCCCGGTGGAATTTTCACTGTTTCTTTGCTGACTATAGGGTTTCCACAAAACACTTCTATCTTTGCGCCTGGTAGAGATAAATCTGATCGAAGCACTGTTAATAAGTTTCTACCGATTACTATTAGGTGGCATAGATCGTCCACTATGTTGAAATCATAGCAAACCACCGATCCCTGGATTGAAAACTTACATCTAATTTGTTCTAGTATTACTTGAGACGAATTGTCTGCCAAACTGATGTTTCCCTTCGATCGCTTGATCCCTTCGGTTTTCCCTTATGTCATTAGACATAGTGGAGTGCAACCTGAGCTAGGATCCGTTCCAGCCATAAGGCTCTCTCTGCTTCCCAGAATGTTCTTTTCAAACCTGATGTTTTCTGATCACAGAGAGCATGGCTCAACCATAACGTACACTAATCCAAGAAATGAGGTCTTGAATAGGCATGTTTAGCTTTACCATGGCCTGACTGTACATTGAGCCCTCTCTGATGCCGATAGGTTGCAATAAACTCTACCAGTCCGACAGAGACGACCGGCCAGTGACCCAGTCGATAGCGATTACCAGTCCCAAGTCACCCTGGGTGGTCACCGACGGTCTGATCCAGGTGAATCGTGCAAACCCACACTGAACTTTGACCGTTTTCACTGGCCTTGCCTGTTCACTCCTGAGTGATGGAACTACTGTCAGGAGCTAGGTGAGGTCTGTCGACCCCGTACCACGCACATACCACTTACCGGTGGAGAAGTGTGAAGCCACCGGCAGCCCGATATGTGCGCCGACTAGACGGTACCACAGTAGGATGTTAGTTCATCCTTCGCTAGACACGGGGGCCTTCAGTAATGTTCTCTCCCCTGCACTATAGAATGAGTTTAACGTGTCCCCGGACCCTTGCGAGCCCACTGCCGCCTGTTGAAAGCTACCCGTTGAGGAGCTCATCCCTCTCGGTAACTTTCCATTCATCTAAAATGCATTGTTTAGGGATCTGCTGTTTACAATGGGTGGACATGAAGCAATCGCTCGCTCCTGTGTCTACTAAAGATCTAACCTCCTTCTGATCATTAAATCTTAACGTTAAGAAAAATGCTTCGTCTCCTATCTCTCTCCTAGCCGGTCCGTCCACTGCGCCTAATTCTATCGTGGAATGAACGGACCCCTCCTCTAGTTTCCCTGACTCTTTTGTTCTGTGCCACTGGCTTTACTATCTTTGTACATCCGCGGGGTTTTTTCCTTCAACCTATTCTTTAGCCACAAGCACGCTTCTGTAGAGTGACCATGTTGTTGGTGAATGATACAAAACTTACTTTCATCGAAAGGCAACCTGGGTCTCTCCACTTTCTGCTGAGTTGGCGGATTCTTTCCTTTGTCTGCCTCTCTGTTCGGGGCGTTATTAGATTTAGCCTTCTGATCTGGATTCCTTTCACCTTTCTGATTTTCATATCGATCTTTTCTTTCATAACCCTGCTGTTTATAGTTACCACTACTCTGGGGAGCTCCGCTTTGCCCTGTTTTTGGTTTCTGAAACCATGGAGCAGCCTCCAGTCGGGCCAGCACCACTCCAAACCGTTCGGAGATGGAGTTTAGGGCCGCGGTCTCCTCCGATTCTTGGCTTCCAGCCAGTTCGCTCACTGCATTGGATATTTTGGTTCCCCCTTTGCCTTTGTCCAACGATTCTAGTCTCGTTGCACAGTCCACCGCTTCGGTGAATGACTTAGGGTCCAGTATAGCTACCTGTCTGGCTACGCCCTGTTTTAATCCCTCTAAAAACACAGCCAACATCATGCTTTCACTCGCCTCTGCCTTAACTTGCTTTTGCTTCAAGACACCTGCAAATTCAATCACACTCTGGTCCTTTCCTTGTTTGAGGGCACAGAACTCTGCATGTTTCTGCCACTTAGCTCTTCGATCACCGAAGATCTTTGTCATTTGAGCTTCTAGTTTCTCAAACGTGTCTTTTTCACTCTCAGCTAACGCTCCTGCCCAGTCGTCTGCCCTTCCCTTTAGGCCTAACAGCGCCATATTCAGGAGATGGGCGTTCGACCAGTCATAGATAGCTTTCAGTCGTTTCAATTCCCTGAAATACTTTTCTATTTGCTCATCTTCCTTCCCACTAAACCATGGTAACCTAATGTTCGGTCCCCTCGGGTGGCCATGGTGGGTCGTTTCACGCCCTGGCGCTGGTACTTGGCCCAGTGCCAAACCTAGTTGGGGTAGAATTTCCCAAATATTTGGTTGATTTGGCGGGTTTGGAGGATTGTTCTGTCCTGGTGGGCCCGGTGGACCTGGAGGATTTGGAGGGTTGTTCTGTCCTGGTGGGCCCGGTGGACCTGGAGGATTTGGAGGGTTGTTCTGTCCTGGTGGGCCCGGTGGACCTGGCGGTCCTGGAGGGTTGGGTGGACCTGGCGGGTTGGGTTGATTAGGTTGGTTTAGAAACGGGTTGTTAGGTTGGTTTGGAGGAGGGTTACCAGGCCCCGGTGGGTTCGCCTGGTTATTCTGGCCTGCTGGAGCTTGCTGACCCTGTTGGTTACCTGCTCTTCCTCGGCCTGCGTTAAGGTTGGCCGCGATCGCCATTGCCTGCAATAGGTAAGGGAACATGTTTTGCTCGACCCCACCTCCCGCTGGCACGGCTCGGCCAGGCTGTTGTCCTGGTTGGCCACCCCCATCATTTTGCTGCAGTCCCCCAGGGTTTACCCCAAGATTAGGCTGCTGCATTCCTGGATTCACACCACCATCTTCCCCTTCACCAGGTTGCTGTTGTTCCCCAGGATTTATCCCAAGATTGGGCTGATTCGGAGGGGGATTATCAAGAAGGTTTTGAGGAGGATTAGGCTCTTGTGGGTTGGCCTGATTATCCTGGCCTCCCTGAGCCGGTTGGTTAAGTGGGGGAATAAGCCCTTGAGGATTGGCCTGATTGTTCTGGCCTCCTTGAGGTTGTTGATTACCCCCTCTTCCTTGACCTGCCTGCAAAGGGTCTCCCATTGCTTGCGCCAGGAACGGATGCCACATATTTTGTTGTATAGGCCCAAGGTTCATCCCACGATTAGGCCGCCATGCCCCCGGATTTACACCCCCAGCTCCCCCTTCACCGGGTTGTTGGAGCTGATTTTGGTCACCCCCTTCTCCTACTAGATCCACCAAGGGTACGCCTCCCTCCGCCATATTATCTTCGTGGAGGTTTTGTATATCGTGATCGTCCCACTGTTCCCTCACAGGTATTTCCTCTACACTAATCTCGTCCTCACTTTCTTGTTTGTCTTTCTTACCTGTGTCTAAAACATCCTCGGTAATGAGTTCAAGCGATGACGAGCGGGATTTCTCCCCTCTAGCTAGTTTTCTATCAGGACTACCTTTTCTGACATTTGCGACGGCTTGTTCTGTCTCACTGTCTCCTTCCTCGTCTTCGCTTTCGTATTTATCATACGGCTCAGGGGCTGCAATGTCCCCTTCTCCTACGTGATAAGCTTTCTTTACCGCACTACCTTCTTCATCTCTATCTTCCCCTTCTCTATCACTTTGGGTCTCTAGCGCTTCTCTTTCTGCGTTATCCTGATCGCTTAACCTTTCTAACTCTTCATGCTCCTCGGAGCCTGTTTCTGCTAACTTTCTTATGAGATCTGCCGGGTTAGAACCATACTCATCTAATCCCAGATCTGGAACCTTCGCTCCTTTATTAGCGTCGTCCAAGTTCTCCTCAACATCAAAGGTTAGTCTATAGGGTTGTAAATTGCCTACTTTGTCACTGTTTCCCTCTGCTTCCCTTCCCACTCCCCTGTCCCCTCCTACTGTCTTTCCTTTAACTACAGTGGGGTAAGGAATGGACACCCCCGGGTTGGGGTGAGTCGGTGTTACCAGTGGGTGACTGATAAACTCAAGTCGTTGGGGTAATGGATAGGTGAGAGAGCTCCCATCAGGTAGAATTACCGGATTTTCGGGGCGTTTTCCCCCTGATGGGCTGGAGTTATCTGCGGTGTTTTGTCGATTTTTCTTGTCCTTTATGGGAAATAAGTAATCCTCATCGAAAGTTTCCTGTTCACTTTGTCCTCCTGCTGCAGGTAGTAAACGATAGGGAACTCCTTGACTACACCACGGATTTTCCACATCGGGTTCACACCACAGACTGTTCACATCGGGTTCACAAGTAGAGTGAGAGCTAGCACCAGGTTCGTGGTCCGGAGGTGGTACGTACCCTGGATTCCAATATTGCTGATATTGTTTGAGACGGTTCTTCCCTTCAACTCGTCCCGAGTGTGTTAGGGTTTCAAGTCCTTCGTCAAGAACCGGCCTATCTTTGGACCCTAGGTGCCAGGGAAATGGTTTACCTCTGCCACGGGTTTGGTAATTTTGTGCACCTTCGGGGCAGAGCTGCTTGGGTCTGGCTGCGACCTCCTGTCTCTGTGCTTCCCCGTCTAAGGGATTACCTACCAGGTGGCGGTTTTCCACATTCCCTGTATATGATGTTGACACATCGTGTCCTGCGGGCCGCAAAGATTGAGGCTTGGGGTTAGAGGAAGCCTCAAAGTCACCGGTGGCTGACATCAAGGATGAGCAAAACGGTACAAGTCATGTTTCGGGTAATCTCCACCAAATGAACTATTGTTAATGTTGATTTAAATACTGCGTGATGCGTATGTAATTAAGTATCCATGAGTCGTTTTTCCAGAATGTCTGAGTTAATCAGACTGCATTTAAAGTTAGCTCATCCACTTCCCAATAGTTCAAAAGAAATGAACGATGAGGGAGCTCTTAATATGAAAGGGTTTTTATTCAGTAAACATCTCATCCCGAGTCAAAGCCACTGTATATAAGTCTCCATCAGTCCACCTCCCATCTCCTATCAGCAATCAACCACATTTAGAATACAAGTTGTTCCAGCACGTTCTAGACCGCTCTCGCGCTTAGCTCTATCACAATCCTATGTCCGAGGTAGTTGGTATAGGTAAACTCCAGTCTGCTACGCGGGAGTCGATGTACTTACTCCGAGTAGCTCCTTTGCTAAACTCACTCAGCTGACATTCTCACTAAAACTCTACTAACTGCCTCGCGCCCTACCTTGCAACGCCTTTTATACTGGTTAACAGGTGGCGCTGGGAGCGTAAGATATTTCTTCTAGAAGTAGACTAGACGTAGACTTGCTAAGCCTGATCCTTGATAGATTATATAACATGAGGATATATTAAAAGTGCTAAGCTATTAGTACAATGTCTGTCTAACCTTTAGTCAATACTACTTTACTAAAATAGTCAAAACGACTAATGTTATAGTAGCAATGACTGTTACCTTAGTCATTATCCTCCTAGTACATCCCCTCATTCCTAGAAAAAAATTGACCATGGTGGTTAGTCAGAGTTGACTACCCTGACTAAATAATGCAAAGTTGGGCATATACGTAGCCATTGGAATGACTAAGAAAGTTAGTCACCTATGCCTAAGTTTTTTAAACACTGAGATTATCTGTGTAGACCTGGGTAGTGTTGAAATGAAAGAAAAAACTCTTAAACCATTTTTATGATCTACAATACATGCCCTGAGCATCTATAAGCTGTCTCATTCTGGGGGTACCATTACTAAATCCATTAACCCTTTCCTGACTGAGGAGAAGCCGTTTTTTTCACATTTTGATATTGACTTATGAAAAAGGAATGCTTATTATTTGATTTTTAAAACGTTTTGATATGTGTGTCATGTGACCAAAGCCATGTGACCTCCACATTTTGAGGGAAAATGGCAAATTTTAGGCTATTTTTCAGGTAATTAAGGGAAAAAGGGTTAAATATGGATTTTTTAACAAAAGTTTGTTTTAAAAAATAAAGTTGATGAGAACTGAAAGAAAATGATGTATAATTTTCTTTAATAAGTAGAGGAAATATGAAAATATTGATCCATCAAAGAATGTAGGTCTGATGTGCAAATGGCCAAAAATAGCATGATTTTTCTGCATTTTCTTCAATTATATGCAACAAAACATAAAAAAAATGGAAAAAAGTATGATTTTTGTATGCCAAAATAACTTTTGGGAAGAGGAACATATTTTAGCAACACACTAATTCATTTTGGATGGTTTGTAATTGAATATTTTGGTAAAATTTGGATTAGAATGATGACTATGCATAGCGTCATGTCATTTTTGTACTTCCAGTGAGGTTTTGACCAATTTAACCCATTTGTGTATTTATAGTGGTGCTTTTCATGTCATAATTAATACATTGAAATTAGAATATTCAAGAGTAAATGATACAATATCCTTAAAGGGAGGAGCCAGTGGCCATAAATTAGCATACTGCCGTGATCTATACCATCAAGGGAATAACCATACCAAATTTTATGCTTCTATCTCTAATAGTTTTTGTTTTATTTACATTTTGTCTCCATCAATCTGAGTACCCCTGCCTGCATCTGACACTGCCTGCACAGAGCAATTATCTGTATGTGACGTCACAAGCAGAACAGCTGGAAAATTATAAAACTGAAATAATTGCAATAAGAAATATGTTAAATGTTCTTTATAAGTCTAAAAGAGATTAAAATAACAAAATTAAATGATTTATAAAAGAAAATGTGCAAAAATATAGTTTTTATGGAATTTAGAAATTTGAAATTTGAATATAACTGTCATTTTGTGTGACGTCACACACAGACATGTGTTTTCCTGAGGGTCAGAGGGATATGAGTTTTATTCAAAGTTGAAGCCTATTTTTAACATGAAACAGTCAATTAATTACACTGAAACTTGGCATACAACTAAATAAGCATTAAATCTAACATATAAAGTGTGAAATAACCAAAATTGAAATTTCACTGGCTCCTCTCTTTAAAGTATCAACAGAATATGCTTTTCAAGTTTGACACTTATGTATTATTTCAAAATTTGTGAAATTATGTCATGATAAAGTAATATATTTGATATTATTATATTTCCCAAATATGGATTTACATCTAGATAATGATAAAAACCTAAAGTACATGCATCTAAGGGTTAAACTAGAAATCTGAAGATTGTCAGCCAGAAACTGGCCGATGTTGCATTGGTGGTTTTTAAATGTTATAAAAGGAACATATCATATACATCCTTCTTGCTAAGAGTGGCACCCCCTCCTAGCAGAAATAAGAACCCTGATAAGGAGAATAGTGTCCTATTCATTCTGCAGCACTGACCACTAGGCTTGGTGCAGGTCATAGATTCGATCATCCCATAGATATGATCATCAAGGACAGGATTGTCAAAACCATGTTCTCGCCGTGATATAACCTTAGATGTTGATACGGCGTAAAACCCCAATAACCAACCAACCAACCAACCAAAAGGATTAAGAGAATTCATTAAAAATTGACTGTAGGGTGAAGAAAACCATTCATGGTACATATATGTACCAAATTTGCATTGGCAGTCTGGAAAAGATTAAAAAGATTAAATACTTTCTATCAACAGAGGTTAAATCAAATGTACTTTCACCAGATAAATATCATGTGTATCCTTGGTGCCTCGTGGAAATGGCAGCAAGGTGAGGTGGCCTAAGAGGCAGCACTGAGAATTGAACCCAGGCCGGCTACGTGCAATGCCAGCTTGCTACCCACTAGGCCATCCTATCCCATCCCCCCAACTTCAAAAATAAATTTCAAGTATAGAAATGGCTATTTTGTTTTAAAACATCCTAGAGATAGTTACCTTTTTAAAACATCTCATATTCGGTAATAACTACAGAAAATATTGAGGAGATAAATTCTGCTGATAAATCATGTACTTGGGGCAACACCAACCATAAGAACAGTACATTAAACACCAAAGCATGTATAATTTCAGAAAAAAGAGTGGGTCTTTTGGTCAATGTATTCAATGCAATTCTTCACTGGTTATCATAATGCTGGTTGAAATGACTGTAATGCTCCAGCAATTAGTACCACATGCTATGACAGGGTTGCCACAGACCAGAGATATCAAAATTCCCTGTCTTTTCCCTGACAAATTCCATTTTTCCCTAATTAGATAAGAAAATCCTTTCATTAAATAGCCTTGAACAATCCCTAGAACAGTCTTGTCCTCCTATTTAAGGTCAGACTTTTGAAACACAGTACCTCAATTTTTTCTTGGCAACTCCTGTAGCCAAGGCAATGATGCTGGATCACCGCAACTCAGTTAAAATCACAATATGCCTTATAAGGGGCTGAGCTTGCCTGGTGTTATTTATATGTTATCAATGCTCATGATGTTTCACTGATATAGTTCTTAGTTTCGTTTACATTTGATGGGAATATATTCGATAATCGTCAGACTGCGTGATATCTATCGCATGTCATTTACTTTCTTGCTACTTGATGATGTCCGAATAAAAACGATTACTGTATAAATTAGGGGAGTTCTTTATTATTGTTCATCGTTCAAGCTAGCTTTCTTTCTTAATCCAATTAGATCTTATTTTTGAATGTTCATCTGTTCATCGGTGGTAGAGAGTCTAAGTAAAGGGGCTCATTCCTATACAAAGAACACACGCTTGGCAAGAGATATTTATATCCATTGAGACAGTCTGAAGATACAAGTAGTCATTCCATCCATACAGTACATGCCATCCATCTCATAATGCTAACAACATCAGTAACGTTCCAACCAGGTATAGCTATGATTAAGCTTCCCGTTTCAAGGTCTATGATACCCAACGACTTTTGGGAGAGTCACCTCCCGTCTACCTATGCTGGAGACCATAGATAGAGTCTCTTTCATTTCCAGTGCTCCGTCCGTAAGGCTAGGCCTAAGCTGTCTCAATCCTTACTATCACCTGCTGTAGCTGTTACTACCGTCCTAGCACTACCCATTATGATCCGTTTGTTAGACTATTGCTCCCATGTGTTCTGATCGAAGTCTGTATTGGTCTGCTCATCTATCCTCAGGTCTCATACTGCTAATATAGTGTCAGCTGCAGGCTTGGCACTATACACAGATATCCTAGCACTCATAACGGTACTCTCTCTACCTTTCATACTTCTCATTCTTACCTACATTAAACTAATTCTAATTCTACATAAAAGCTATCGGAGATGGCAAAGCCCTTGATCTCATGATGTTCTCCTAAGCTGGGTATTTCAAACATCATAATGTTCCCTAACAGTCTTCCTTATTGCACCTGTGTCCAATTTGTACCTCTGCATACCTGTTTAGGAGTGAACTAACCCAGTTAGTTCCCATGTGGGGCGCCACCATCTACGACAACCCTATACACTATACCTAGGCCACAGGACAAGAGCGCTGCTCGGCATCTTGCTACTACACTAGCTTAACTTAATTCACAACGTACTCTTGCCAATACGTAAGAGATAACAACAATTAACGTTAATTTCTAAAGAATATATTAATTCTTTTGCAGTCGACTTCAGTGCAGGACCACAAATTACAAAATGATTTTTGCCGCACCAAATTCTTGTGACCTGATGCACAAATTCTAGCTAATTGTGATTTAAATCTTGGGCTTTGACATTTTTGAAAATTCCATTTTTCCCTGACTAGGCTCAGTCTTCCCTGACCTTGAAAATGAAACAACACTTTTCCCTGACTTTCCCCTGACCAGTGGCAACCCTGTATGGGGATACCCTTTTTTTCCAGTAGCCCCTCTTTTAATTAGTATAAAAACTGGAATCAGTGACTGTCGCCCACTTCCCAATAATATAAAAAACAAAACAGATGGATAAAAATAAACAATTTATTTGTAAACATGAACAGAGGATATACAGGCCAAATGTAGCTGGAGTTTCCACATCTTACATTTTGATTTTAAAGGTTAACACAGGAGAAAAACACTGAGGCGGTTACAATCTTATAGCAGCTAAATATGAAGCACAGCGGGGCCGGTACAACACGACCGACAGAGAAGACATCTACTCTAGGTATTCAGTCTCATAACATAGTATTTGATTTTCTCTATATTTGTCGGTTTCAGATGTTTGTTAGTTTATAATACTGGTTTCATGGATTAGTTTTAAAATATGACATAAATATATCCTCAAAGTCTGTTGGCAAGATAAAAATCTCTACAAAAATCCAATTCTCCTTTGAATACAGTACTAGTAATATCATGTTATTTTATTTATACATGCATTACATATTGGCCTATATTGTAAACTTACAAGGTTATTGAAAGAGAATTGAATAAAAACAGTTCTCCTGAATTATTTTAGTTTCTTTCCATCTTGAGAGCTAAAATTATCTCCAGGATAATAAGTTTGAAATGTTGCAGAAAGTATGGATCAAATAACACAACAGCATAAGTATCTTTTATGACAAACTCTTCTTTTGGCATGTTCATCATAGTCTTTTCTCCTACAATCAAAACAAACAACCCCTGAGCTCTGTCACATAATAAGTCTTGCAACAACGAACAAGGGTTTGGTCAAACACTCGCTGTTGTGCAAAAGTCCAGCATCAATTTTCAATATAACTTCTAATAATTTTTCCGGGCTGACGATTTTAGGAATTTTAGGTCCCGATGTCTATTTTTCAGAAATGTTTACAGAATTAAAATCGGCCCAGTAAAACAGCGGGGCCCATCACAACAGCAACGTCCTTACAGCGAACCCTTGCTGTTGCAAGGGTTTGATTATGCGATGAAGCACTGGACTTCCAGGTGTACATACAGTGTAGCCATTTCTGTACAAATAATGATTTCCCTTGTTCTAAGATGATACTCTTATGACACACAACACTTTTTCAGTGAAATAATTCCTACAAATGGTCCAGTGGTTATACATCCACCCAAAAAATGAGTAATATCAGTCCCAAGTCTCATACATCATTAACACTAGTAATTTTTTCCATATCTTCTGTGACTGTAAATTATTTACCCAAGTCTTATTTGACAGACAATCCTGGCTAGAATTTGAACCATCTCCAGTTCTGTCAACCAAGGCAAACCAAGCAGAACATCAATCTCTGTAAAACCATCCAGGTTCATTGTTTTCTACAGGTAATGCTTGTTATGGACACTAAGGTAAGTGATCACACACTCTTCAGCAGAGGCTGAATCTGTTAGTTTCTTCAGGCAATGTTTGTTACGCTGAGTAGTCAGACAGTCATCAACACAAACTTTTATTTTCTAGAGGCATTGCTTGTTAAGGCCGTATTCCACATACCAAAAGTACACACTGCCGATATTAAGTATTCCCATGGCAACGTTCTTTATCTGCAAGCTGCACTTTCGGTGCGATTTCGGCTGCCAAAAGTGCAATATCGGCGGCCGGAAGTGCAAAATTGGCAGGAAAAATTTACCAACATGTTGGTAAATTTCATCTGCAATGCCACCGATTTTATATCGGCTCTGCCGAAAGTGGATGGGCTGCAAATCGGTAGCTCACTTTCGGTATGTGGAATACAGCCTTTAAGGACTCTCAGGTGAGTGGTCAGACACTTGTTAACACAATCTGTTGTTTTCTACATGCAACAACACAGGCTGAATCTGTTGTAATCTACAGGGAACACTTGCTACGGACGCTCGATTGAATGGTCACACGCTTGTCAACACAGGCGCTGGCTGGGAGAGCTACACGGCCAAGGTCAAGTACTCGTGTCAACTAATCTTGGACTAAAGTGAGGTTACAATGAGTAGGCTTAGAACAATAAGGTTCTTAAGTAACTCTAAAGTCTTAATCTCTTAACTAATACAACTTCCATCTGTGACTTCACAGTTGGAAGGTCAGGTTTAGAGGATATAGTCTATAAAAGATATATAACTAGTGTACAAAATCCACATTCATTAGTTTTGAATGCAACATCAAATATAATAATCATGGAATAAAAATACTCATTTGGTATAAGTAATCTGTTATTCTTACATCTTTTGTTTAAAATGTATCATTGTGATGGCTACCCTGTGGTCAATCTGGTAGACATGAAAGACAATAGCTATCTGCAGTTGGAACTATGTGAATCTCTGAAGGTTACCATGTTAGTTCTTACAGAGACTAAGGACATTACTCCACATTAGTAGATCATGTGTCCTATTTTGGTGGGACTATATTATGGCAAAACCTAACAAGTAATACTACTTATCCATAGCCTTCATAGTTGTCATTGTATCCATACCAAACTTGGCATTCTTGTGGATTCAATCTAAGCTGGTCAATAAAGAAATGGATTTAGTTCTTGGGTGTTTTTATGTATAATGTCATTTGTCAATGAAAGAACTTAATACTCAGGATCTTCCAGTCAACCCGTCACTTGGTTTAGAAAATTAAGATTTTTTGTTAATCTCAAAAGAAAATTCGGATTATGCTAGACAGCTCCGTAAAACCTACAGACCTCGCTAGTCAATTTTCCTTCACTCTTGCGACCCATATGGCATATTTTTATACTTTAGAGTATTGATTTGGCACCTAGGAGCTCCTAACAAATGAAAATAACCTGGAAATCAAAATCACACCGGTAGTATATTATTAGGACTAACTTGTAGAACATACAGGAACTGACAAGTTACTGTAGTTTTAAATCAGCAGGAAACCTTTAGAACAAACTTGCCATTTCAGCCCAATGTGGTGGTGGTTGGAAGCAATTGTATGAAATGACAATACCGTCGGAAAAAACTTCCAACAAGTATGCCCTAATACCCATGGGGGATGGAAGTCAACCGAAAACTGCACTTTCAATAATTTTCAAATATAACTATGTTGAGAAAGGTGCCTTGCAATGCTTTGACATTAGGTCAGTTACCAGTAGCACTAAGCTATCAATATTTGATTCTCTTCATATGAAGTCAAAACATTTCTAGATTAGGAGAGATTTACTTGTAACACTTAATCTAATGTACAGATCCCAAAAGATTACATCACTTTACTTTACTAAGTAGGATTTACCTCACATCACATCAGCTCAGTACTTAACAAGAAGGTACACACTTACACAGCTCAGGTTAGTTCTATATTTCAAGACTTCTTAAACTATCAACAATGAAACCATTGTTAAAAGACCAACATTGTACTTTACTTATTGTGTTCATATCTCTAAAATTTAATAGTGAAAAAGCTAATCCTGCAAAGATTGCAAGTTTTTGATTGACAGGATACTATCTCCTTAAACTACTCTATCCATCTAATCTACATAAGTTGTTGTAGTTGGGGTATTTAAACAACAGTTGCTTGCACCAGTTAAGTGTCAAGGAGAGTAAAATCCAGACACTCTTGCGACACGATGAAGACAAGAAGATGACTGCTCCGTGAAAGTAACATGGACAGCACATCTGGTACTCTACCGATAGACTTTTTTTACTACAATTAATTTACCAAACGTACGAGTACAAGTTTCCTAACAAGAGCATTACCAATTCTAATAGGGACTTTGTGCCTGAAAAATCTCAGTGAATCGATGAAATACTTTTTAGCCTCATGTGATGACCTTTAAGAGACATGAAGATTATGCTTCATTATGCTTAAACATGTTTGGTACTACAAATTACCTTTAGGCATGATTAGTTCAGCTACTCACTCAGAAGTATAACAACTCTTATGTAACAGGACAATGTTTTATGAACATTGTTAACATCTAGATAGGGTTAAAACCATATGGTAATCGTCTAAATCATCTACGTAAACTTTAAACATCTAGATAGGGCTACTCTTTAACACGGTTAACACCTACATAACCAGGCAGTGAAAGACTTGTTCAACGCAAAGCGTGCTAAGCGCATAACAAAACTATATTGAAAATTCCCATCGCTTGATGAAATTTGCCAGAAGGTTGTCCATGCAAGAACAGTGTATGCAGGAAATATACTTTAAAATATAAGTATTTTCACCACGAAGATTTGAGCTAGAATTCCTATTGTGAAAAACTAGTAGGTATGCCAATGAAAATATACACATGTATGTATCTATGTACAGATGCTTTCTTGATGGATGCCAAAATATTGAGCAATACAGAATTTTAGCCTTTGGTTGTCTCTGGTCACCAATAACTAGTATCTGAAGATAGGTTTATACCACTAACAACTCTACTCTACACTTTGATTCTCAAACACTTTATATGATAACATCTTCAACAAGGTGAAGTACTCAGTGAATCTCACATCAAGAGCATTTTGACACCAATCTAAAATGACAAGGTATAAAAAGGTCCACAGGGGAGGATAATCCCCTAAAAGCCTCACTCTAAAGCAGCCTGGCTTTACAGTGCATTATACAGGATTACCATTTCACATTTTCCCTGTAAAATCGTATATAATTACATCTTTCACGTCGTCTCAATTATATTGGTTTAAAATAACTTTCTGACACCAACATCTCTAAAATCATCATTACTGTATATTTCAATTCTGCCAAATGACAAATCACCAATATGGTGTTCCTTCGTTGTACATCTTGAGGGTCAAGATCTTTTGAACAGCAATTTGTTGGAAACTTTGAAAACAATTCAGTTATACAGGAACTGAAATTAGACTCATAATCAATACAAAAAACACTAGAGCTCTTCTGTAAGCTTCTTCCATAATAAAAGCCTGAGAAACTATGCCCTAGTACTACCATACAATATGTTGTACGTTTCTGAGTTCAGGATTTACCTATTATGAATATTTCGATGTAACATATCAGTTATCCGGTAACAAACTTATTGAGACCTGACGTCTTTAGTAACATATATCTGAGACCTGGTCACATTCTGGAAACTGGGGTTTGTCTCATTTGAATAGCGCTGCCTTTTCTTTAAAAGCCGCTCTCCGTTCCTTTTTCTCCTCCTCCTCCCTCCGCCGGTCCTCCTGCTCCTGCCGAATCTCCTCCTCAAACTTGTTCGACCGCGTCTGATCATTGATCTGAAAGTACCAAATTGTATTAGCAATTGATTCAGAAGTTAGTATCTTTATATCAGATCAATTTTATGCTTGGTCTGCTTAGGTTCTGACGTGTGGGCTGGTTTTTCCGGACTGACCAAGCACATAGCTAGCTTGTTCTAAGGTATTTCTAAAGTCGACTTTTTTTCATGAATTTATTCTTAAATCTACAAAGACTGATATATATATATTCATGCCGTAACCAAATTGGAATTTGTAGAAGGTTAGACATTCTTTTAAAAAGAACATTATATCAATTTTTTGTATATAAAAGTACCGCAGTAATTAACTTCTGTTTCAATCTTTATTGTTTAATATGTTTTCATACATTACTGGATTGAGAAAAAAATCTAGAAACCAATTTCTGTCATCTAGTCACTTGATCCACAAAAGATCACTTTCCCAAAAAGGTTTGTCTGGTCTACCCGAGATGAACCAATCATGTTTATGTTAATCTTTTATGGGAGTTTGAAAATGGAATTTTCTATTTTCCAAATATAGCGACGGCAGATTAGGACAGTGAAAAAATAGCATGAAGAAAATTTAAATGTACGGTACCCTAAATATGTTGTGAAACTTATGCTAACCATCAAACTTTGAAACTGATCTTTTGGGGTGCTGGAGGAAAAATCGGAAATCCAACAAAAATCGGAAAACTTAGATTTTTTACCTTTTACATCCCTGCAAATAACCCTGATTGTCTGTTTTTACCAGTTTGGAAAGATCATGTTTACCTTTGATTCGAAGAAGCTCTTGGCCCCCAGGACCCCCTCCTTGTCAACATCAATCTCGTTGATCTGTGTGTAGAGGTCGTAGAGACCCGAGTCTGACGACAGCTCGCCCGCCGCCGCCTTACGGAAGATCAACAGGAACTGGAAAACAAAATGTTAAACAAATGATCAGCGATGTGAACAACTAACAGGTATTATCAACAAAATGTCTCACCGATATGTTTTTATTCCCTTGATTTGTGATAAGAGATTTTCTGGAAAGTACGTCCCTGTATAAAATCAACTGTACTTTTCACAAAAAGGGGTACGAGTGGAGGTCTAGGATTTCTGATAAACCACTTTTCCGTATGGCTCCTTTGTAGAAATTCTGATTACCTGATTTATCCTGTATTTCAACCTCACGTATTTTCATTTTCACCGAAGGTTTGCTTATGTTATCACGATTAATCGGGACATTTCATGCCATTCCATCAGAAACATAATACTATAAGTGATCCCCTTGGCTCAAGCTTAGGGATATACACACAGGACTTTACTCAGACTGCTAATTGAAATCTGTGATACCCAGCCTTTAATACTTCATATTTCTTTTCAGTATGCCAAACGGGAAAGGTTGAGATGTTTTTACATATGTTGATGGTATTTTTTAGGCTGTAGACGGTTAAACTTCACCTCCGAAATTGGTGACAAAATGACCTTCCTCATGGTTTTTTCCTATGCTAGGTACAAGGTGAAACATGGCAGTGGTGATGTGATCACTTACAGCAGTCTCAAGGCCCAGAACTTGCGTCCCAGAGGGGTCCGCAAGTAATACCTAGATGTAGGCCGACAGAAAAAGGAGTGCACATGCTTTACAGAAAGTTTAACTTTCTGAGGACTCATTTTGGCCATGGTATAGGAGACGTCTATGCTGCGACGAAGGACCTTGATAATACTACATGACTGCTTAAATTTCTTTCAAATTCCTAGTTTCTTTTCAGGGTACCAACCAAATTTCCATTTTCAAATTCCCTGTGTTTTCCCTGAGATTTCCCTGTCCCGCGACAACTTTTCCCTGTGTCATTTCCAGCAAGTTGTTCAAATTTCAAAGCCTCTGTGTGAAGAAAAAATGTGGACAACCCAACAACAAAAGTTGAATCCCTAATATCTTGAGAATCAGGAATTTCAGAACCTGGCCAAATGACATTCCCTGTGTTTTCTGCAAAATTTCCAAATTCCCTGTGTTTTCCCTGTCAGGGATTTCTTTTTGCCATTTACCCTGTATAGTTGGTACCCTGGTTTACCATCTGGCCAACCCTTTTGGGTTCTTTAACCAGACTGCACAAGGTGATGCTTTTCAGCTGTGGGTGATTGTATCTATGATATGTGGGGATAGACGGGGCTAGAGAGCTCACACGACCACAAATGACCTGGTGGGGCCTGCTCAGGCACCCACCCCCTCTGCAGCTGCTAGTCTGAACCAATCAGAGTCCATCTTGGTCAGAATTGTTTATTTGGTTTATGTTAGGGGGCATTCTATTGGTTAGTCTTTCCCTCCTCTCACATAGGTGAGATTTGGTATACAATTTTTATTTTTAAACAGTTTATTAATGAGTAGAATGCTCATAAACCAGTGTGCATTTGTGGTTTCGATCACAGGATCTCATCAGGTGTGTTATAGGCTGTCTAGTTGTAAAAGTATTTCTCACATTGGCATGGGCAGTGTGATCTGGGTCACCCTGACCTCATTAGTGCTAGTGGGTTTTGCCAATATACCCTTTCACCACTAGGTGGTGTGGGTGTATAAAGCAGCTTATCTTGTAATTAGGTCAAAGAGGGATAATTCATATTATAGGTCATTTGCTGGCCGGTAGGGTGATAATCCGTAAGGAATTAATTGGTATCATTCTTTCCTTTATTTTGGGTTTATGGAGTATAGATTATGAGTATCTTATCTCCCATCCAATTCATGGAAAAAATTTTTTTCAAGAATTGGGTGGGAGATAAGATACTCGTAATCTATACTCCATAAACCCAAAATAAAGGAAAGAATGATACCAATTGTATCTATGATATGTTTTGATTTAGCCTACTAATACCCTACTCTTTTCAAAGAATCGCAAGGGGTCTTTTATGTCGCATAGAAAGCACACCACACACCCGGCCTTTGATGACCCTGTCGGGAGCACAGTGTGGCCCATGGACCCCAGACTCTTGGATCCTTTCAAAGATTTTATCTTCAAAGATTTTATCTTTCAGTTGGCATTCTCGAAGAAAATGTAGAAACTTTTTACAGGCACCGGTCACCCTGAGAACGGCCCGCGGGGCAGCGACTGACCTCCCTGAAGCTGATCTTGCTGTCCTTGTCCTCGTCCACCTCGCGGATCATCTCCTTCAGGGCCAGGTGGGTCTGCGGCACGCCCAACTTCTCCATCATGTGCTTCAGCTCCTCGAAGTCGATGAACTTGTCCTTGCCAATATCATACCTAAAACAGACATCCATTAAAGTTAGGCACATGTTAAAGGTCTGGTAGAGTGACATCTCTGAGTTATCATATGTTTCAGATCTAGTTTAGACATGGCCAAGGGACATGGTATGTGAACCAAGTGAACTCTTTAAAATTGGGAAATTAAGTTTACAAACTTAATGTAAAGGACAGTAAATGTGTGCAAGGTAATTGCCAAATGGTTATTAATTCCAGAACGATTTGATTTCTGGAAATATTGATTTCTAAAAAAAAATTATCACAATTTGGAATAGAAATGTAGCTTATAACCGTGCTTACGTTCAAATCATAACTAGTGATAAAATTACCCGTTATGAACACAGGGTTATCCTCACAATAAACTCAAAATTCCTTCATCAAACAAAATGCATACATTCTGACATGGCAGGAGCGAAATTCCCTCGCCAAAAAGACAGAACCTTAGCCAAACGTCCATGAACATGAACGAACAGAAACTCAATCAAGCATTTTCCATCACATAATGGCTATTCCTATAAAAATTCAATGTTTGTCTCAAACAGACAAAAACACTTGTATCATTAACACAAACGGGGTATTGCATCATCAGCTAATGGTTAGCGACTCCGGGCACGGTTAGATAACTGACTCCGGGACTCCTGATTGGTTGGTAATAATCACGTGGGGGGTAAACAAGGAACCAATCAGATCAGGGGAAGGGCCCCAAACGAGCACACACATGCGGCTTTACCAGACCTGTTGGACCTGTTGTCACTGGGGTCGGCTTTACTGTATCTGAAACAAATTTTCAGTGAAAGTGTGAAACATGTTGAACAAGTTGTCTTAGAATGTATAAAATGAGTAAAGACAGTACACGTTTGGTGCTTGTTCACAACCTGTGTTTTCCCTGATGGGGACTTTGTTGTTGTCACGTCCCCTGTGTAGTGGCAGAGACCTTGTCCAACATGGACATACACCCATGGCCATGTTATTTGTTATCGGGGTTACCCAAACAGGTACAGAGATTCAGTGCGCCAGGGGAGACCTGGAACGTGTCACGTCTGGCGGACGTCACTCAGTGTACGCTATCTTTTGGGGTTAAATAAACGTGGTGCCAAACCCTAAAACTGCCCTTAGTTCATGGAAGAGAAAGATGTATTCAGGGGCGAATCCAGGAATTTGAAGAACAAATAAATAAAAAACTTATAAAAATGAAATTAAAAACATCAGATTTACACAGATCTTGCAATTTTAAGCTTCCAAAATATTCTCACTTTGGTCTAGGAGGGGCGGGGGATTGCCCCTTTTGCCCTCCTCCCCCTATATCCGCCACTGCATACCACTGTAATTACCCTCTTATATAAAACGGTACGAAAACGAGATTTGCTCCATGATCCGCCATGTTTTTACGCTGGTTTCAGCCTTCCTCAATACCTTAAACCCTAGAGAAATCTCACTGCCGCATTGACTCCAGCGGAGCAAACTAACGTGAAAATGAGATGTGAATTTCAAAAGTTTTTGCTTTTGCCTGCCATAGGCCTCACAGGCTAGGAAAATCTGCGTGTCCGCGTGTCCTCGACGACCAGAAAATGCCTGTGGACGACCAGAAATTGATTTCTGGTAGTCCTCCTGACGACCAGATATTTAGAAAAAAATACTGAAAATGTTCCCTCAAAAATCTCTCATTTTGGCCTATATTGATTTTGTTTAAAAACTTTATATGCGTTCTGATAATGTGGACAACCTATGGATGTTTGTGGACGACCAGATCTTCAATATTGGTTGTCCTCTGACGACCAGAAAATTGGAGGAATTTTCCTAGCCTGCCTCAGAATTCTACATATGACTGCATTTACCGTCTGAACTATGACATTATAAAAAAAACCAGTAACATTATAGTTTCAACGTGCATCGCCGTGACGACGTGTGTCGTCCTAACAACGCACGTCGTCATGGCGATATGTGTCATCAGGACGACGTTTCGGGAAGATTCCAGTTAATGGGCCCTCTCCTCCACTGACTAGCAATAGGGACGAGTTAGCCTTTTAGGTATGAATCCCAGATATTGTTTAGAAGAGAGGGATAACTTATCTAATTATCTTCAGCTCTAGATGTAGTAGTGGATAGAAAACATTGTGCCGTCCAGAAGGGGGCCCGACGTTTCAAACTCTAAATTCAGAGCGTTGATCGTGACGCTATGCCCCATCACTCTCCAAGCAGAGCGTTGTGCACAAAACACTTTTCTGCTCGGAGAGTGAAGTGTGGTGGCGCCAAATGATTTAGCCTGGTACCAACAGGCCAACGAAAGTAGCCTGGCCCAACGGGCCAATGAATTAAAGTAGTCATATTTTACATCGAGACTACCAAATGATTGAAATCGAAAGGCAATGCAGCAGATTGTTTCTGTCGTAGTTTGTATAACTGACACTCGCTCAATAACAACTACGAGACTGGTTTGGGCAGAATAGTGTGATTTATCATACTCCAAAACGGCCTAACGGATATACAGTAAAACGACATTAAGCGATAACAAGAGTACAATAGATTCAACATCAAGTGATAACATGAGTAGAAAGATACAACAGTAGTAAAATTGATAAATAATACCGTAACCAATACGGATACCAATACTATAAAGAGTAAGAACAAAACAGCGGCCGTGACGGCTTGGTGACGGGACTCAAGTGGATGGGGAACGCAACGGTCGTTCCCTGTGACGTCACCGGGCGGCACGTGACCCCCCTTAGCTACCTGCCTGGCGACGCTCGTGGTTACGTTATACCCAGATAAGCCGGGTGGTTATCGCGTCATAACTGACACTCGCTCAATAACAACTACGAGACTGGTTTGGGCAGAATAGTGTGATTTAGGTTCTAGGACATATACCCCCCGGACACTTACCCCCCGGACACATACCCCCCGGACACTTACCCCCTGGACACTTACCCCCTAGGACACTTACCCCCTAGGACACTTACCCCCTAGGACTCTTACCCCCTAGGACACTTACCCCCTGGACACTTACCCCCTGGACACTTACCCCCTAGGACACTTACCCCCTAGGACACTTACCCCCCAACCTTGGCTTATAATGTAGAGGAAATTATGTGATAAGAACTTAGTCTTTCTAACAGAAAGTAAACTAAGTAAATATCCCTCTCTTCTAATAGATGTCTAGGATTCAAACCTAAAAGGCTACTCATCCCTACTCAACAGTTGGATGGGGAAGTGTCAAAACACGTGCCACCCGTTTGGATGTCAAGCTAATTTTAATCCCTGTTTTAGGCGCCGGTCACCGGCCTTGGTCCTAATTGGGCTCATGAGGGGTGGGTCCCACTGGGCCCCACTTCCACAGTTTTTAATAATAGGGAGTAAACTAAATATATATCCCTCTCTTCTGATAGTTCTTTAGGATTCATACCTAAAAGGCTAACTCGTCCCTATTCCCAGTCACTATTTTCCACAGTTTTAAATATTGGGGAGTAAACTAAATATATATCCCTCTCTTCTGATAGTTCTTTAGCATTCATACCTAAAGGGCTATCTCGTCCCTATTCCTAGCCACTATTAATTTTTCCACAGTTTTTAATAATGGGGAGTAAACTAGATATATATCCCTCTCTTCTGATATATATACTTAAATTCAACATGTGACTGTTTCACCTCACCCTCGAGAGCCCCCTCCCAGGGGAGGACCGCTGGTCACCCGGCCTAAAGTAAACATGAGGGGATTAATGGACGTCCATTTGAAGACACCCCGTCAAAACATCATTAGAGCAAGTTCTCCAAGGTTGGGGGGTAAGTGTCCTAGGGGGTAAGTGTCCTAGGGGGTAAGTGTCCAGGGGGTAAGTGTCCAGGGGGTAAGTGTCCTAGGGGGTAAGTGTCCTAGGGGGTAAGTGTCCAGGGGGTATGTGTCCGGGGGGTATGTGTCCAGGGGGTAAGTGTCCAGGGGGTAAGTGTCCTAGGGGGTAAGTGTCCGGGGGGTAAGTGTCCTGTCACCGTGATTTATCATACTCCAAAACGGCCAAGAACAGCCCAAACCAGACTAGACTAAACTTTCACTAAATTTAAAATCCTTTTTTAAACTAGCCCTGTCTGATTCAGTGATATAACGGAAAACACAAGTAGAGGCCCACAGGCCCCTTGCCTTCACCTCCTGCACCGAGCAACCAAGCTCGGACATGTGACTTGCACCTCCCCTTCTCATGCTGTGGGAGGAGAAACCCTCCGGATTCAAACCCGCCAATGAAAGTGCTGACTTAAGCCTAACATTAAACTCACTAGTAGTTAATGGAACAAAAACGCCTTTATCTAATAACCTGAATAATTGCTCATTTGGGGCAGGTTTCGAGAGTCTGATAACCTCCTTGACCCAATAGACTGGGCATAAAACTGAGTCCGGGCGTGCGGTCACAGGCAACTTTACGGCTTCATTTTTCGACTGCCTGGTTTTTGTTGATCTTACGACCACCTCCATCCCCCATGGAGTGAATATGATGTCCCCCGCTCTCAACGTGTGGGCAGAGAGGCAATAGTTCGAGACCCTTAGCAAGGTCCTGAAGGCTAGGGTTAACGCCGCCCAGAAAACTAGATCGTTAAACAACAACATGTTAACAGTGAAAAACATTGATCTCAAGATATCGACAGTCATTGGCTTGGCTGGGCCATGGCCTGGTTTGGCCAGCTTCCTTGCCCCTTTAAGTGATTCCTTAATCCTCCAGTCGCTATAGTCGACACCTTTCCCGCCTCTCCTCTTTGAGTAGGCGCACAGTCCTGATATATAAGCAGTGATTGACGAATAAGCCATGAAGAATGTTAGGTAAGATATGTAGCTGATAACAGTAGAGGTGGTGACAGGCCATGACGAGAGTCCGAACTCCTCACAAAACTCAATAAAACATCTCTCCTGGTAGCCTCTCGTCCTCCTCGTGGCCTCTGAGACCGCACTCAGCCTCAACTCCTTTGTTCTTGCCGCGATCTGGCTGATGGATAAGTCCAATTTTGTCACTGCAACACATACCATAACCCAGAATTAATTTCCTGCTTAGAACCCTTTTACGTTCACATGACAAGCGGGATAGGGCGTCCGCTAGGACGTTTACCTCTGAGCGAACATACACAGCAAAAATATCAATATTAAACAGGTAACAAAGCCAAAAAATCTCATGCAACCACGTCATACAAATCCTATTGGAACTCCTACCACTGTTCAGCATATGCATGACCTGGGTATTGTCGGTCACCACTCGAATGCAAGAGTCCCTGTTCCCCGGGCCCCACCTTTTCAAAGCAACCACTACAGGCCATAGCTCATAAACATTTATGTTTCCGCTCACTTTGTCAAATTCTGGGGCACGTTGACAGTGGTCATCCAGGTCAAACTCGGCAACTCTATCATTACCCCATGAACCATACGCCCAATCTGTGTCCGACCATAGGCCGAAACCAAAGTTAGATGAGTCCGTCACCACGCTGACCGACACTGACCTCTTGACTATGCTAGCACTGCCATTAAAAATGGCCGTGAATTTTTTCCACCAATCTAGATCCCTCCTAATTTCATCTGAAATTCTCACTCTTGACCCCCTACTACATGAAGCTGACAGGTCGAAAATACGGCGACTGAACGTCCTTCCCCCCTTGACAACAGTTGCGCAATGTGCTACCAGACCACCCAGCCTCTCTAGTTCTTTTTTAGTCGCAAACATTTTAGACTCCAGCACCGATATTGTTTCCATCAGCTTCCGCACCTTAGACATTGGGAGTGAGAGGTTCATTTTTACCGAATCCAGTGTGATGCCTAAGAAAGTGCAAGTAGTAGAAGGGTGGGTAACCTTCTTCCAACTAAGGCTGAAGCCCAAACTACGTATCACAGAAATGACTACGGACAACGCTGCACTGCAGCTTTCCTCCGACTCTGACACCACAATGAAGTCATCCAAATAGTTAACGACTCTGACGACCCCCCTGCTCTTACATATGCTGACTATTAAGCTCGACAGTAAGTCAAAAATAAAGGGGGCGCAGCGCAGGCCGAAACACAACCTCTGGTCCTCCATGACCACCTCCCCATCGCCAAAATCCCAGACTAACCCTTGAAAAGTGGTTTGCTCTGGTCGGACATTAACAGAGCGGTAGGCCGACTCAATGTCCACCACCGCCATGTGGTCCCCCTCGTTCAACATCTGAGCTACGGTGTCTACCGAATTATATTTGAAAATTTTGCATGTCGAATCCATGTGATTGTTTATACAGTCGCCCTCTGGGCGGCTGCAGTCAGTGATTGGTCTTAATTTGCCGTTACTCTTCTCAACTGCACCCAAGGCATGGATGCAGCGAGGCTTTTCATCGACGACTTTAACTTTCCCCTCACTGATCTCCTTCCTAAGCAGATCGTCCATTTCTGATTTAAATCTAGGATCTGTAATAGAACCATAGTTACTACACATGTAACTTGAATCACATCCCTGGTCGACAATACTAAAGCCGTCACAAAGTCCCGACCAGATCAACATTTTTGTGGCCCCATCAAAATCGCACTCTTCGGACCAGAGGTGCTGCGCCACCCTACACGGTTTCAACTGTGAGATATTGCCCCCAATGTAATTAACGCACGAGCACACGCCCCTGATACAATCGTCGAAAACATGAATGATTCTACCTTCACTGCTCGGAGGTGGGGAAAAAACTGGGGGAGACTCTAGGATAGGAACTTTTGGAGAAAAAGGTACGGGCAAATGGCCCTCTATGGGTGCTACTGTGCTCCCATCAACAAAAACATCTCCAGTGAAATCATCACATCCTTCCGCATTTACACATTTTCCCACCTTGGGTGAGCACTCAAGACTAACATTATGGTCGCCAATAGGCTTGCAACAAACATCATATACAGAATCACAATTAGCAACAACCACAGTCTCTGTGTCACCCGGAGAATCACTCATGTCGGGCCTTCATTTAGAGGCCCCGTTTTGTACGGCAGATTTCTTGCCAGTCGTCTTGTAGCATGTGAAGGCCCCGTGGGTTGTGCCACCACACGCCCTGCAGGCATGTTTGTACTTGCACGACTGCCTACCACAGCCCTCCATGTTATTGAAGTCGTAGCAGACCCTTGACTGCCTTTTGTCGTTGCTGTTGGACGGTTTCTTCGAGACAGTTGTGCCGTCATAGGTAAAGAATTTCAGCACATTTGTCGGGTCCACTTTGCCAAAGGTGCCGATACCACCTATGTTGGCTTCCTTGCGGACGGTCTCATCGTACGACACTAAAGTGTCAACCCTGAAAATTTTTGAGTCCGCCTTCTCCGCTAGCAGCTGTACATGGTTTAGTAACCCCGAAATGTCTTTACCCTTCCTGTAGGCCTCCTTTACAGTTTCGAGTGAGACCACCATAAGCCTCTCGAAAGACTGGATCGAGTCGCCTTTCTTTTTTAGAAATCTCCTCTGCGAATACCGCTTAGAAATCTTTGACTTGCCTTGCCTCTGACGGCTGGTTTTGGTGCGATGTTTGGTCCTTCTAGGACGTCGCGCCGCGGGCTCATCGCTGTCCGAAGCCGAGCTGTCGCTGGACGATGACGAAGAAGATGAGGAAGTGGTAGAATCACCGTCAGACCCGCTGCCGTCCGACGAGTGGTGGTGTGTCGCCTCCTCCTCTTCTGAATCACTCTCTTCCACCACGATCACCTTACTTTTTGACCCCTTCTGCGCTGGTACCGCTTTCTGTTTGCTGGTCATGGATTGTGCAGGGGGCTTCCCTGACCCACTTACGGCCGCCGCCGCGGACGACTTGGCCTTGGTCTTCTTCTTCGGTTTCACCTCCGTTGCATCCCGCATGGTGACTGACGCTAGGTTGGACCGGTAAGATTCCTCCAGCACCTTCAGTCTACGAGCTAAGGCTCCCACATCAAAAACCGATGATTGTTCTTTCGGCGGCGAACACCCGCCGGTTGCGCCCTCCATTTCCGTCATGTTGTTTTCACCTGACGTCTTGTCCGTCGCGGCCTTACTAGCTCTCTCGCTATAAAAATCGAGAATTTCCCGGCTGCATTTGTCACCCCAAGGTTGCTTGTGCACAATACCGCATCTGCTGCAGGCCTTAATAACGTCCCAGCCTCTGCGCGATGACATAACACGAGAACAAAACAGCGGCCGTGACGGCTTGGTGACGGGACTCAAGTGGATGGGGAACGCAACGGTCGTTCCCTGTGACGTCACCGGGCGGCACGTGACCCCCCTTAGCTACCTGCCTGGCGACGCTCGTGGTTACGTTATACCCAGATAAGCCGGGTGGTTATCGCGTCGTACATCTGGAAAGAACCCTGTGTGGTTCAGGTTGGCTGGACGTTAAACTACCCTAACAAACAAGCCGAGATGCGAAGCGTCTTGTTTAGTATAAACCAAAGCTCTGCGACCATTGCAAGGGACAGGACCATCTTGATGTGAAATTTTAGCTGCAGACAGATCAGCCTTTTCTATAAAGATGTACATTAAATACAGGAAAGACTAACCTCAACTGTCTTAAGTCCATTAGTCAATTAGGCCCAGGAATATGGACACACCCGTTTGGCCCTTAATAATAACTATTTAACGTTACACCTCTCTAAATAGGGCTTGGCACCATCTTGGTGATCAGTTTAGAAATCTTATCATCCACACATTTCTCGAACCTCTAGAAGAATTATCTTTTTTGCATAATTCATCTAAAATAATTCTATGATATCATTATGAACATTTTATATTATATGAAAAGCAAGATTTCTATATTTTTGTAATGGCCACGTGGTAATAAAAAGCACTTGGTGATGACCAAAATGTGGTCACGTGACCACGTCTGCACAAGGTCTTCATGTGACCACTGGTCAGTTTTTACCCTTGAAACTGGTTAGTTTGCAACTATCTAATATCAGGCTCTTAAACCTGTTGAGTTTAGTTTTCGTTTCTAACTGGGCCTTTTCATGCAGCTCTAGGCGGTCCGGCACAAGGCGGGTACCATGAAAAGGTCTTAACCGACAGTAGTTAAAGCCACAATCTTCTCATCAGACCAAAGGAGTTTGTTACTGTACAAAACACGAGGTACAATATTTAAGTGCCTGGCTGGACCATTAAAAACTAGTCTGAATTGGATACAATGGGTTTGCTAAACTGACTCAAGATGAGGATTAAAAAGTAGGAGTACCGAAAGCAGTCTGAAGGCTTAAAAATACATGAAGAGGTTTCAGATTTGAAAAGGAGAAATCATTAATTCCACCATGGCCTATAGGCTGCACTTGTCCCCATGTAAACCTGACTACAGAAGGGACAGTGACAAAACTCTGACTCGGCCACCCACACCTACATACATCCAGTCCACCGCCACAAAAACTGTACACAGTGAACAGTTCACACACAACCTGAGGCCGCCTTGGTCACGTCCCCGTCCTGACGGTTTCCTGTGGGTGACAAACCTTGCTTGTTGACGCCAGAAAAGTTTCGGTTTTTTGATCAAAGTTATTTTGTGTGATCAAATAGACAGGGTTCTTTCTCTAGAGATGCTTCCATTCACCTTACTCTAGGTGCCAACGTGGTATCAGGGAGGTACAAGGTAAATCAAGTGCTACTTCAAATCAACATGAATTAAGACTTATAGAAGCAGTTTCTTTATTTAATAATTATTATATTGTCGGAATTAAAGGCTAAAAAGAATATGAGCGTTATTAGACCATTCTATATAACAAGTAGGAAAATCTTTATCGTTTTGGCATTAAACAATAAAAAAATAAAAAAATAATTATGAAAAACCTTTTAAGCTGGCCCTAGGAGCTACAGTCGGGTGGTGCATGGACAGGAAACAATTTTTTTAAAGGGTTGCCATAGCTATTTCACGGAGCAAATTGTTCTCGGTCGGGACAACTATAGATCTGGTTAGCAAGAAACAGCTGATTTGTGTTCCTTTTAGTTTACTGTGACATAGTGATAATTAACTTGGAGTTCTCGCTAGATATTTTAAATGTTATTTCATATAAAGTGTTGTATGTAACATTAACAGGACACACAACAAGAGCTGCATTTTGGTGAATGTACATAGGAACATAGGAAAAGATAAACTAACAGGGGGTGACAGAAAATGTTCAGGTTTTTTTAGTTGTTTCTCGTGTCCCAGATCTATACTAGGCAACTGAAAAGAACCTTGGTTGACCAGTGGTAAACTACAGGATATTTTGGTAATGTACCTCAGTTCCCGAACTGGGCAACCAGATCTTAAAACGACTCGTCAAGCCCTGAAGTGAAAACGGGAGTGACTCTCTGCCTACAAACTTTTATCTTCCTAGTAACAGTGGATTTTACTGCATAGATAATGGCCCTCATCAGAGTGTACCTGTCAATCTGATACGTAAACAGAGTTATCAGGTTTACCTGCGTTATCTATAAGGCTCTCAGACCTGTATGTTTACATATCTTTAATCGTTAATCAATGAATGAGTGGGAAGGGTGGAAAAGCAGCTACGTGTTTAGCCAATATTGGCAATAACAGAAGGGAAAGTTAGAAATACTTAAAATTCACCCTACCACGAATTTGTAGTATTCTAAGCACCTGAAGGCTAGTTTTGACTAATTTTGTCGACAAAACCACTAGAAAAAACTGTATAACTAGAAGATTAATGACTATTTGTGATATATCAATCCACGCCGTAAGATCTAATGTCCCGCTGCTGGACTAAGGTGGCTAAGCTATCACACTCTCGGATCTAAAACATTCCCACCTCGGATCAGAGCAATTTTTACGACATCTAGATCTTAGTAAATATTTACAAATGATAACATATTTATTATTGCAATACTACTGCGGATTACACATGGGCTTCTAGGGTATAATGGAACACAAATAATAATTGTATATGCTCTCTCCTTGCTGCAGGAGAGTGCACAAAAATCAATCTGAGGTGGGCATTTTATTTTTCAGAAGATCAACTTGTGCACGCTATAACCCTTTTGGCATGGAGGATATCAAAAAGATTTAATTTTTAATGTGTGCCCAAGTTTCCATATAATTACAATATCAAGTCTTTGTCCATATCCCCTGAGTGATTGTAATGAAAATTCTAAGATATAAGCTGGTGACAGTTACATTTCTGATCCGGCAGTGTGAAATAAAAGGCACAGTAGTCCAGCAGCAGGATATTAGATCTTACAGCGTGTCAATCTATAATGAATGAATCGTCTCTAGTTTTTCTTCACTCAGGTCAAACTACAAATAATGATTAATGAAAATTCCTATGCTTAAGCCTTGTGAGTTGTTCACATATTACCCATCATGCATCCTGATCATTGGTAAGAATATAGGCCCCCAGTAGCCCCCGCTCATCGTAAAAGGCGACGATAGAGGGGACCCTGCACTAACCAAGTGGTTCTTTGGGTTCAATTCCCGTTGGTGCTGGGTTCACTAAGGGATGAGGTACAGCAAAAATGATTTCTGGGAATTGCTCCCCTGCTGTTTGCCTGCCATGTGTTTTGTTCATTTCACTACATCGATAATTCGGGTGAGGAAAAACTCAGTGGTTTTGGGTTAGCATTCTCCACTGATACTTTGGTTTCGACAAAAGGGAGAGAAAAACCAGAGGTTCTGTGTTTCAGGGGCCCGCACCAGGGGTATATCTAACCCACATCAACCTGGCCCGATCCGGGATCTATGACCAGTACACATGTGACAGTTACATTCTCCGTACAGACCCCTGTTTGTCCCCAGACTAAGGAGTAAAACAGTTACAGGCTAGGGAGAGTCGCATGTCCCCAATGACCAGGACTTGATATGGACACAGGGGTGGACATAACCACGGGCCCGGGGGCCCGAGGCCCTTAAAAAGCAAGTCGGGCCCCTAGATTTTCTGGCCTTGGGGCCCAACTTGCCCCTTGAAAATCATGGATAACAATTACAGATTTCTATATATCTTACAATAAAACATAGTGTTTTTAAAGACAATCCGACTATATATATACATGAGGGCCCCTAGATTTTGGTGCGGGCCCCTAGATTTGGAAAGCTGGGGGCCTGACTGGCCCCTGGATGTTTAGATTTATGTCCACCCCTGTGGACGACGAGGGATTTAATTCTGGTCGTCAATATAACGACTAGATCTCTAGAAAAATAGTAACATTATTTGGCACAAAACATGAATAAAAGCCAGATTAGTAGTTCAAAGAGATTACATAATGATATATGTAACACGTTTTTTGGTCAAAAAATGATTCGTTGTAGCTTGTGGATTATCCGATAAAACAAACCCCACTATTTTGACGATCACAAAACGTTTTTGGACGACCACTTTATCAATCTTGGTCTTTCTCTGACGACCAGGTTCTGAGAAATATAAATAGCCTGGGGTAAAATGGCACCCTTCCCACCATTCAGTGGTAACCAGACATTCAAGTTTATCAAGGTTATCAAAAGGGCAGACATGGCGCTTTGAAACAGGTAAATTAACCGTTTAATCAAGTTCCTTTTGCATGGCCAACTTGTGATATAGAGTCGGCCCTTGCTACTTTGAGACCTTCTCACTTTGAAAACTGCAAAAGTGCCACCTAAACAACGTTCACTCAAGACTGCTCATTACTTACCTTTGTTGATTTAAATTATTACAAACCAAATAGTATCAAATGGTTTCGTTTGAATACGCACTCTTTCACTGTACTTCTTAAATTTTGCTTTAATAAATAATAAATAGTTCTGTCGTAGATCAGTCATAAGACCCAATACAATATCTACCTGAATGAGTGGGGAGGACCAGTGTGATAACCAAGTGACTGCTTTCACACTAATCACGCGGTACTCTCACTGCTATCAGGATCCCCTTGAGACCAACTTGACCTGGCCTCAGAACTGATACACCACAGATTACAGAGTGAGTAAACTGGGATAACCGGTGGGCCCAGTGACTAGGGTATGATCGTGGACAGACAGGGCCTGACACACACTGTCCTACTTCATATACTTACACAGGGATTGGTACTAACGCTGGCTCGTCGACCAATGGTCGACAATTTGACAGTAGGGCCAAAATTTGCACCAAAATTGATGTCCGATTGGCATGTATAAGCTAAACAGATGACTAACATTTCTTCCGTTTTCTTCTATATTTTCCTATCAGTATCTTATTTTCTCCTATTCTTTCTAGCTATCTATGAAAACAATTAACAAAAACAAATCACGGCCAATAGAAAGTTATCAGGGCCAACAATATCAAGGCAAAGTCTGGGCTCTTGGATGAGAGACCAAAATGTCAGTTTTAAACACTGACTCTGTTTAACATTATTGAGGTATGAGAGGTTAACGGGCGGATTCCACGTGGCAACAAAGACACATCAAAATGAAAGCAGCAGTCGGCAACAACTATTCTGAACTGCTGTTGTTGTGTTGCCCATACAATTTTATATTGCCTAGGTATTGCTGAGGGAAACAAAATCAATCAAACATGGTAAATCTAATGGAAGCACTTCAACACAGCATATGATATGATATTTCTAAATATTTAGTGGGAAATAGTGTAATTCACCTGTGTTTCCCAGTGTTGCCAATGAAACTTTCTAAATCTGTCTCCACGTGGAATGCCCACTTTACAGACAGGGTTCTGTGACTGACACCTTCCTACTTTACAACTAACAGTACTGAGGTACAAGTTGTAAACACACAGGGTTCTTGGACAAGTTGTGAACACAGAAGTGAAAAACCCTTCCTACTTTACATACTAACAGTACTGAGGTATGCCTTATGTATGAGTTGTGAACCAAGGTATTCGTATTCCATAGACAAGGCTCGGTAACATACTTCTGCACATGTTCCACTTTCTATTTGTATCAGCTAAGACACCACACACACATCCTTACAACCAAACACTACTATGCTATTTCTGACACACCTTTTTGTAATTCCTGTACTCGGGTTCCTGCATTTTGGTTATTTCCCAGTGTGCATGTTTGACACTTCTGTAAAGTCTCTGATATAAGCTGCACCCTGACTTTTGAGTTTCAATTGGCCTTTCTCCACCCCTAAGCATACAAAAAAAAGCGAATATAAGCCACACCCTGATTTCAGGCCTAATTATTGCAGCAATTCTAAAAATTCTACCTTTATTTTCCCCTAAGATGCGAAAAAAGTGAGTTACTCCTTTGCATGCATGTGGGAAAAAAAAGACTACCACGTAATAAAGTCAATAAGGCCCCCATCCCTACCATAATTCACCTCCACCCCAAACACTCTTACTTCTCCTTCCAAGTAGAATTTCACATACATTTTCTAGATAATAATGTACAATTAAGATGAAACAGTGCATCATGGTTGAACAGTGTCGGAAATCAAAGTTTTATTTCATGCACTCACCGGTGCACGGGTTCTTATTATTGTGAACCCGTGGAGGTATCTGTGTAATTCAAATATTGCTATAATAACATATTTAAAACCGTGAGAATTTGTGCATGCATTCATTTGATATCTGTACACCTGACTGCATGTCAGATGCTGGATGCATCCTTAACTTTGGTCACTGATGTAGACTACATTCGGCCACCAGTATTCCCCATTTATATCATGCCGAACTATAACCCAATTCTTCCTCTACCCCCCCCCCCCCCCTCTCCTCCCCCCTCCCCCGTCCAACACCAGAGGGGAGTGCGCATGTCCGCCCCGACGTGCAGCGTTACCCGTATGTTTACAGCCGTGCACCCCATACCTCGTTACCATGGTAACCACCGGGGGCCCCCTGCGCCAACAAAAACACCACGTGGCCGGGACACGTATCGCCATGGTAACGGGAAGTGGGTATGGACACGTATCTCCATGGTAACGGCCTGTTATCGACGCTACTACTAAGTAATGGCCACTTGAGATGAGGGGCTCCTGGTTAAAAGCAGACCCCTACAAAGAGGTCTATTGGACCAAACACTTGAAAAGGCTCATAGCACTAAGTGGGTTGACTCATTTAAGTTTATAAAAAGGATCCCGGAAGGTCACCTCGGGACATCCCCCTGATCGCTTTGTGTTGTATTTAAAGGGAGCCAAAAGCAATGTAGGGTCAAAATTTTGAAAATTCTGTTAACTATTGAAATAATATTCTATGGCCATAGCCTAGACCTGTGGTAAAATATAGAATGTGAATACAGACTTTAACTACATTAAAATACATGTAGATGGAAACTCATCCCAGGTCAATTTTGGTGAGCCACAAACATTTTTATTTTCAGGCACACATGGCACGAGTATTGTGGAATGTAAGTGAACTTAAAGATAGTTATCCTGATTTATACTGTATCAATGGCTAAGGTTAGACTCTTGTATTGTATTTTCATAGTCATTTGAGTTTGCAATTTTTGGTCATATTTTGGCACAATATTGCTTTTGGCTCCCTTTGACTCAGCAAAGGCCATATTCCACTATAAGGTATCTGCTTGTGGTACCATGAAGAGACGCAAGCAAACTGCTGTAAACCTGCTTGCGGTAGGGCACTGCAAGGTGGAATATATGTGCTTGTGGCACCTACTTGCAGCACCTGCTATTTTATATCGGTTTTCTAAGGTTTGCTTGCAGTATCAGATACCAACATGTTGGTTTCAAAACCGTGAATTACTTGTGGCACCTAAATATAACGACCACGAATGCGACCTACTGCAAAGTGGAATAAAGGCTTAAGTAGGGCAGGCGCTCCATTCAAAACGGATTCAGGTAATGATCTTAATGCTCCGTCTCCTGTGGGCTCAAAAAACAGTAATTAAGAAGTTAACATTCCGAGAAACCACTAGACTTACCTTGTAAGTACACGTCTAGTGGGTGAACCTATCACTGAGAGGTCTGACGTCCTCAGTGCACGTTGTAAAAAAGCCTCTCATTCGTCTGGTTACATGGTGTAATGAACAAATCAGTGCAGTACACACAGAGTTCCCTGTACTCATTATAATTCTCCCTACCACGGATAACCCCAGATCAGGATGCATGCTGGGTAATATGTCGACAAACCAGAAGGCTTAACCATATGAATTTTCATTAATCATATCATTATTTTGCACTGAGGTACAGTGCAAGAAGAACTAGAATAGACTATAGAAGCTAATAATAAAATATTGTAAACTTGTTTGTATTGGCAAGAATATTATAGTAAAACTTGTAACGCTGATACGTGTGCTAGACGCCAGGCGGCGCCATCGTTTAGTGGCATAGTTAGAGTATATGGAGAGTGGCAAAGTCCCCAGGCGTAGGGACTGCAGCCGGGCTGACGCATGTCCTGCAGGTACGCACAGGTACGATGAATGACGATGGAGACCTGTAAGGGTACGTTATGAACCGAGCTAATGATGAACATCTAGCTAAAAGATATTGAGGACAGCAGGCTTCGCCGTCAACATTAGTTTATATGATAGTTAGAAGTAGAACTAGTTTATACAAGTAAGAACGGGCAGTATGAGAGATAAGTAAGACATCATTAAGTATTAGTGTAAATGAGTATAGCGACAGGCCTTTTGGCCGTCGCTATATAAGCGGTATGAGACTTGAGACAGACGAGCAGACCAAGATAGAGTTCGATCAGAACACATGGAGCAATAGTCTGACATAGGGATCACACGGGTAGTGTTAAGATGGTAGTAACCACAACGATTAGGTGATAGTGAGGATTGGAACAGCTTAGGCTCAGCCTCACGGACTGCGTACTGGATGTGACGGAGATCCTACCAATGGTCTCCGTTACCGGTAGACGAGAGGCGACTCTCTCAACAGTGTTGGAGCGTATATACCTTGTGAAAGGGGAAGCTTAACCATAGCTATACCTGGTTGGATTGTTACTGATGTGTTAGAATTGTGAAATGAGAGGAAAGACCTGTATGGATGGAGAACTGTATACTTGTACCTTCGGAATATTATTATGGATGTAATAAACTGACCTCTTGCCAAGAGCGTGTTCTTTGTATAGGTTTGAGCCCCTTTACTTAGAATCTCTACCACTAAGAATTGAACTATGATCCAGGATACCATCTACCTGGATAAACTAGCTAACTCGACGATTAATCACTAAGAACTCCCCTTTATCTTAAGTACAACACACTTTATTAACATCTTTGAATAAACGAAATACAATTGATAAGCAGTGAAACATCACGCAGTTGAATAATGAATAAACGAATCGATACGGGATATGAACAAATATGAACTTTAATAATGATACTCCCCTATAAATAAACGAAGACAAATAACAACCAGTCTAGCTCAATTTGTTCTCAAATATGGTGAAAAACTAGTGATCATTATTTCTTTATTTGGATATATAATTTATAAGTTTTTCCCCCTATAGTATTCCCTATGATTCTCAGGAAGAATTGGCCAGTGACATGATGCACCACCCGGTCACATAGATTCACAAATTTAAATATTAAGTGTCTTTATATTGAACAACAATAAAGTACAACAATAAAGTTTGTGAGACGAGGCTGACTGGCCCTCTGCTCACTAGATGCTACCTTGAAATGTTTAAAAAAACAATTGAGTAAAATAAAGAGAAGGGCCGGCAGAGCTTGGTTGGTCATCCTGTCATTATTGCGAATGCCAATGGTAAGAACTAAATATCATAGGCCGACCTTCAGGGCCACAGATTAACGCTGGAGCTCTCAACACTTATTTTTATATACATGTAAAAACCGAAATACCAGATGGTTTGTCAGAATAATATCAAACGGCTGACTACTGAAATAGCCGGCCCTGAGCCCCAACGCTAGTTTCTAATTTCTACAAAAGCCAAAATGATCGGTCCTTCTTTGGTAACACGCTAGGAATGAATCGCATTATCTGGCTGTCATAGGACCTCCACCACCCCTCTCTAAGTCTAATGACTATAATAGAGTCATATACCACTCGATAACCCTGAGATCATCTCATAAACCATGACACTACAGTACATGATAGCCGACCGCCTGACACTATAAAATCATCCTCCACTTGAGTGTATTAGTCAGGAGTAAACTTCACGTGCCCGTAATGTGTCACTGACTCACCGAAGTCATAACAACATGAGATAATCTCCTATACTGTGTCAATGGATGATGATCCATTGACACAAATATCCGATGTTACTGGTTGGATCTGGTGCCGCGTTCATACAGTCCTATACAGACATGGTGGGTTCCACCATCATGTTTGTTTATACTTGCTATTTTCAGAATTTCTCTGTGAGTGTGTCAAAGTAATAATTATAGAATCACAATTTTACAAGTTCTATTAACTACTGAAAACATTCTATGACTATACATACACAAGTTAAGTATGGGTATGGTAAACCGTTATATAAAGAAAGAAAGAAAAAATACAGACCATGAAAACAAGCTCATTTAAATAAATCTATACTCATAAATTTGTACTATGATATTTTTTTGTCCAAAGTTGACTTGACACCTTCCTACCAGCAGCCTTTGGTACATTTTGGTCCAACCCATGAGTAGGATGCATGAAACACGCATACTCCATGACAAATATAGTTCCGGCTGCTCTAAGGGTTAATGGGGACTCTCATATGGCATTATAAGGCCACCCTAAAATAGAATTTGTTTCCTGAAGATAAAGCCAGTCGGAAGGTCGGTGAATCTGGTTGTGTTCTTTTTTCCCGTTTCCCCTGAGTGAGTGAGTGAGCGAGCGAGCGAGCGAGCGAGCGAGCGAGTGAGTGATGGATGGATGGATGTACTGACAGCCAGGGTCATTTTCAAAGTGAAAACAAGTGGGGACGAATTCTGTCTTTGGTGATTGAATCTATGAGATGAAGGTGACAGGGCGGGCAAACAGCAGGGGATCAAAACCTGGAAATCATTTTTGCTGCACTTCATCCCTTAGTGAACCAAGCACTAACCAGGAATTGGACCCAAAGAACCACTTGGTCAGTGCTGGGTCCCCTCATCGTGGCCTTATACAATCAGCAGGGGCTATTGGGGGCCTATATTCCACCCCGGAACCCCCATGGGTGGGCCATGCTGTGTATTGGGGGAATTCTGACAGATTCCACCTACACAGATGTACATTCCTACAGAACAGACTCTCAGGGTGTGGTTGGTACTTCCCCACCTCCCCCTCCGCCCACCTGTCTACCGGTCTACGTTAGATGCCGACCTTTGGCCATTTCACTCAGGGTTACTTTAGAAATAACAAGCAGTGAATAATGTACAGCATTATGTACCACACATATCCCTACCCCCCTGATCCACCCCCACCCCTGGGGTTCGGTGTAACGTGTTGCCATGACGACGTGACGTCACACCGGGGTGGTCGACGTGTGGTGGTACCTGGGTGAGGGAAATGTCAGAGACCGGGCCTCAAGCAACTCGACTCAACTAGGATACGATTCATAAAGAATAGTCATAGGCCTTTTCCCCTAAGACCCGACGATGATCTTCATCATTTCAAGATTTATCACCCGCATGGCCGACGAGTGGTGCGAATAAGGTTCAGTGAGTAGTGACGGGCTGTATGTACAGCTCCTCATTTACAGTATTTTAGACACATTTGGAGCTTTGATTGGGTAAAATATAGAAGAACCTTAGGGGTCGTCCTCGGGTGCCTGTACAAGCCATGGGGATGGCCGATCGTATGTTCCTCGGGTTTCACCCTCGGTACGTACCTCTCTCTATGGGTCGTACAGGCACCCTCTGACGACCCCCGCGGGTCTTCTTATATTAGTATGACCCGATGAATCTGATGTAGCTGTTTCAAGTCATAATCCTAGCTCCACTAAGAGGCTGAGCCCAACTCAACTTGACCTGACCGTCGGGCAGTGAAGCTGTAGCTATAGGTTAGGGGCGGGCAGGCAGGTATACCAACTATGCGGGTTCCACCATCTTGTATTTTTATACTTACTTGTGTCAAAGTCTCTTGAGAGTAAGAAGGGTACTTCTGATTTCTTATCTATTTATGAAGAATGAAAATATCTACTTGGGTATTTTCAATTACATATATTTGAAATACCTGTCAAAATTGCAGTATTTTAGAGTGGTTTCAAATCTACTTTCGGCCATAGACAATGTATTTCCGGTAACTCTGATTGGCTGACTCTGAAATCTCATAGGCCGTATAGGCAGACTAACTCCCCCCTGGGTACGGAGTGTGCTACACGCACCTACATACCGCAGTCACCTTTTTATACTGGGGATTGCACGTTATATCATACCAAGGGGAATACTGTAACAGGCAGGATATTCACCATGTACAAAACTGGGCCTCTCAGGGTTCTCCCTGGGGGATGATTATAGCCGACTCTTCTGTTCCAACGATGTGATAGTCGATCAGTAATTTAATTTCAAACTTCGTTTTCTGTATATTTCAGTATCATTTCAACCACCTTTGGCCTTTCACTAGGTGTTCAGGATTACGGCCTTTCATGAGAGCCGGCCGTAAGGGCCTGGGGAAAAGTTAAACCCTAGTCTATTGTCAGGTGAGCCGGCCGTAAGGCCCTGGGGAAAACCCTGGTCTCAGGTGAGCCGGCCGTAAGGGCCTGGGAAAAACCCTGGTCTCACGAGAGCCGGCTGTAAGGGCCTGGGGAAAACCCTGGTCTCACGAGAGCCGGCTGTAAGGGCCTGGGGAATACCCTGGTCTCACGAGAGCCGGCTGTAAGGGCCTGGGGAAAACCCTGGTCTCACGAGAGCCGGCTGTAAGGGCCTGGGAAAAACCCTGGTCTCACGAGAGCCGGCTGTAAGGGCCTGGGGAAAACCCTGGTCTCACAAGAGCCGGCTGTAAGGGCCTGGGGAAAACCCTGGTCTCAGGTGAGCCGGCCGTAAGGGCCTGGGGAAAACCCTGGTCTCTTGTTATTAGTACTACTTACTGGTGATTAACAAATCCAAACAGGAGGGGATTATGGTCGGTGGGGCTCTTATTTCGGTCTGAGTCTATACAAGAAAGAGGGGTATTTGCTTCAGGATAATTACTTTAGAAGGCATGCGTTGGCTCATTAGAACACTAAGGTCTTGACAAAGAGGGTCTTTGGTCTCGTACACGTTGTGCATAAAATTTGGAACTCAGTCCTTAGTTCCCCCCCAATCCACCCTCTAAACCATTATAATTAATGAACCATTATATTTATTTCTTCTTGGTTACCAAAGGCTGCCAACATTTCCTCAGCACTCCTTGAGACGTGTCCTCAAAATTCCTTTGAAAAAGGCGACAAATTCAAATTTCATTCTCAGAAAAGTGAAATCTCCTGAATCTTACAAACAGAAAAATCGTGAAGTTCATCAAACAGAATTTCCTGTGTTTTGGTCCAATTTCCGAATTCCCTGTGTTTTCCCTGGCAGGTCTATTTGTTTTTGCCAGTTTTGCTGTTTTTCTGATACCCTGACACAGTGACCCGACTACTCGTGCCCTGACCGGATCTCTCCCTGTGATGAGCGTCTCACTGACCCACTTCACCCGGGAGGACCCACGTGACCTCAGCACGTGACCTCCTCCTGGGTCTGACTCACCCCCCGCCCCCACACAGCCCCCCCCCCACCCCCCCCCCCACGCCCCCTCTACATGAGGTATATATATATATATATACAGACGGGGTTACCTAGACCCACAGAATCTAGTACCTCCACCCCATGGGGGTACCGGGGTGAGGCATCTGCTCCTGGGAAGAATATAGGCCCCCAGTAGCCCCCGTTGATCATATGAGGTGAGGTTAGGGGGAACCCAGCACTGACCAAGTGGTTCTTTGGGTTCAATTCCCGGTTGGTGTCTAGGTTTATTAAGGGATGAGGTACAACAAAAATGATTTTCAGGTTTTGATCTCCTGCTGCTTGGCTGTTCTGTCACCTTCATCTCATAGATGTGATCTCCAAAGACAGAATTCTTCCTAACTTGTTTTTGCCATGAAAATCACCCTGGCCTTTGGTATGGTGTAAAACATCCATCACTCACTCACTCTCTAGTACCTCCACTCAGATACTCGTGTTTTAACACATACCCCTCCGACATCGTTTCAGGGTTACCTACTACTAGACCCACAGAATCTAGTATCTCCGCTCTAAAACTACAACCCTCCACCATAGTTTCCCAGAACAAAAATACATTGTATATTACATGCAGAATCAATGTCAGGTTGCAGTATTGTTTCAGTGGAAAATCAGTGGAAATAAGGGGGACACCAGTGGTTTAACAGTGGCAGTTAAGTATGTCTGAACTATTTCAATAAGATAGTGTATTTCAGTAGCTCATTTAAAATCGGACATACTAATTTTAGGAAGTGTCCACTGCCATGTGTTCTGGGCAGTAGCTCACGAGTCTGAGACTGAGGTCCTGATCAAAGGTTGTAAAATTAAAAAGATGGTAGGACCCCCAGAATGTCTAGCCAACGGGGGATACTTACCTCTTACTATTTTTGCTCAAGGTAGAGATATTTCTGTCTAGACCGTTCCTCTTTCTTCAGTTTTTTGTTACTTTTACTATGAAATATCGCTAGCGAGTAAATTGAAACAAATAAAAGCAAGAAGTGAACATTTAGTCCTAATACGTCTATTAAAGATTTAAGAAGAAATTCTAGATTCTGGTGAAGGCGCCTAGATGGCCATAGTTAGGGGTCCGGCAGGCCTAGATGTCTTTGAACGTTATTTAGACTCCTGCTGATTGGAAGATCTGTCAAGTTTTACCTAATTTACACATAGGTTGTGCCAAATGAATTAAATTTTATTTTGTCTTTAATTGGGTGATAATACAAGAATAAGGGGATATACATATCTGCTCCACCCCCCCCCCCCCACCCTTAATACTAAATTCCGTATACATACAATGTTCCTGTTGGAATAGGAAGTACGCAGTACCTTCTAGCAGCTTCTCGGTATAAGAAATAAGTCCAAATCATTGACCACCTTTATTCAATAATCTAAATTTAGCAGTAGGTTCAAACATCCTGGTTTGAGGTGGATAACACACCATGGTACCTCGGAGAAAACAGACCCCACCAGAACCGATTAAAACACGTGTGGATCTATTGAAACTGGTGTGAATTGATCTTCACTGTTAACAGATCCCCCCTGGGTGTTCTGGCCGAAACAGTGTAGGTACTACCAGATTTAAGAGTGTGAGTGTTGGGCTGTGAGGTTGTAAGGGCTCTTGTGGTCATTACCAAATATCTTTACAGAAAATATGTAATTATTGCAAGGTCCTTTTACTACTAGTTCTACTTAAATAATCTTTACAATAATGTTCCAACATCAGACCAAAGACTGTCAATGCTGACTCCCTGAGACTATGTCATTGTTCTATAAAGAAGTTCTACAAAATACCTTCATATGATAGTGATTTACACATAATTGTATTAATTTAGTAGCCCAAAAGTCACTCAAATCAAACAGCTCCCTCTATTCTTTGACAAGTTTTTGACGTGTTGCTGACAAGGTGACAAAAATATGTAATTGTCTATGTCTTCCTTCTACTTAAATAAGATTCCAATGATTACTCTCCAAGCCTAAGTACCATAGTACAGACTGCAAATTAAGTGGTACATAATTATAGTATCTTTGACCAGACACAATGCTTTATGTGAAGGCTGTGAGAGCTGTACCAGTCTACATATAATACCATTAAGAGTATTGATTAAAACACGTGTGGATCTAGATTTTCATTGTTAACAGACCCCTTCTGGGTATTCTGGCTCAAAGATCGAGCGTTACTGTGCATGTACCAGGGACCAGACTCGAGGCTCAGTGGGTTAGGCCCTATTCACTGTAATAGTGTGTCAGTCCAACCTGTCATAATGACCTGATCATCACACGTCAAGCCAGGCCCTGGGACTGGACATGTCACATACAGCCCGGGGGGTGTTCGAATAGTTCTACTACTCTTACCAAATGATCCACAACTGCTTAAGGACATTCGCCAAAAATATCATATTTCCTGCCATCCGCAAGCATTCGTATTGTCGTCAATATTCTTTGGTTTTAAAACTAGTTTGCAATTATTTTATTATGATTAAACACAAACTACTCACAGTGGCTTGCATCTTAGTGGGAAGGGTCCGAGCCAACAAACGGACAAAAAAGCCAATCAAAGTATTTAGTTACCTGGAGGTAGGTTCCCTAACGTTCCCCAATATACAGCACCCCTGTACATGTGATTTAGTCACGTCGAGGTAGGTTTCCTAACGTCCCCAACACCCCTGTACATGTGATTCCCACGACTACATGTATACTGAGGTCACAGGGCACAGCAATACAGTCATAGCGGCCGAACCACATCAGCCAAGTCTCAAGTCATTACCGAGCAGAACGGCCAGTTGGTCCTGTGACTTTAACACTTCCCAATCCGCTCCCAATTAATAATAATAATAAAGATCTATTTTTTATGGCCGGGGGAGGGGGGTGTCGGTATGATTTTTTTTTCTTTTAAATAGAAAAAGATCTTGCGTTCCGGCCATACAATATTATAGTAGACACCAGACCTGATTGGTCGATTGGAAACATTATTCTGCAGGACGGCCCCAGGAACATGATGCGTTTTGGTTCCTTATGTGTACCATATCTGTCTGTGCTGCTTTGGTGTATTTTAAGTGTTTTTCGGTGTACATTCTGCAGTGGTTCTTTTCTGTACACATAGTCCACTCTGGACCATGGACTAACTCTAAGTCTGCTGACCAAGAAGAGACCGGAAAACTTAAAACATGCTATGCCCTGTAATAAAAGCTGATTGCACTTTCATAATCTGTTCCTGGGAATATCTTATCTACATCTGAGAATTTTCAAACATATTTTCCTTGCAACATTTTGTCCTCGTAGTAATAGTATATTCAAGCATTCAGTGTTATAATCAGATCCCTTTGATTCTTTATAAATTTATTGATTTCAAACATCTGTTCATCTCTTTTAAAACATTTTATCATTATGACTTATCAAATGACAATCACGTGTTGTGTACGTGCCTCATCATGATATCGGGAAATGATGATACGATCTGTTCTACTAGACACGGCCTTTAAACTAAAGCAAAGTACCGGGTAATTGCTATAAGTAAGCATGCATTACATTCCACAATACTTACAATAGCAGACTAGTTTTCAGGATGTACTTAGTTGCAGCATCGTCAGCAGGGATCAACATTGCCCGTCGGGCAGCTGTAGGTCAAAATTTACCTTCCCGACCCCAAAATCAACCTACCCTTCTTGAATGGACTTTTATTCTATTACAGAAATGTCAGCTTCCCTCTGGACCGGGGGGTATCAAATCTACCTGCCCCACCTCAAGTTTTACCTGCCCCGGGCAGCCACGCACCCTGATACTCAGCGATATTGGGATCATGAATATTCAGGGCTTGACAAATCGGGTTTCCAGTGGCCCAGGACCACCAAAAAGTCATACTGGGCCACTGAAATGAGTGCCTGAGTTGCCCAGTGGGCAACCAGAGTCAAGGTCTAAAATTTGAGTTTGAAAATTATGAATATCAACCTTTTACCCCTAAATCCATGGAATCAACATCTAAATCCTAATTTATTTGTCATCTATGTATTTTATGTTATTCTCTTCAAACGTTACTGGGCAACCACATTTTGTACCTCGGCAACCACTTTCTGGGCTCAAGTTGCCCAGTGGGCAACCAGGTTTCAAATTGATTTGTCAAGCGCTCATGATGATATTAATTTCTGCCATGTCTTTGAAGTGTTATCGTATTAAAACGTGACTGCTGCCACACGAGGCAAACGATGAAGAATCCAAATATTGTGTTAAGGATTGGTTTGTTTGTTTGGCCGTAAAACTAACGTCTAGTGGTAAACAACACGCTGTTTGTGTTGGCCTAAACGGATCAGGACACTAAATAGATCAACTTTATCTATATCTAATGACAGCACATCCGGCCTGCAGTTTACTGACCGATATCATCCCCCCCCCCCCCCCCCCCCCACTCACCACATCATCTCCGTCCATGTCCACTTCCCATCCCCTCAGGCCTACCTAAATACTTTACCGATAAGTTTCATCCAGTTGTACGGGGATTGAGTTTAACGTGTTTTACGGTTCCATTTCCCAGCTCCAGAAGTGTGTGACATAATTGATAAGGAAATCTGAATATAGAATTTCGAGTTATTGTTACTGTTAGGTGCTAACTCAGAAGTACATTGAAGTAAACTGAATTCCAGCACAACATTGACACAGCTGAATTTGGGAAATGTGTTTGTTCATTCTTAGACTTACCAAACTGCCAGGTTTAGATCTATGCATTCCTTTTTCCTGTAAGTTTAACTCATGGTGTTCACACTTTTTAAGGAAAATAATTTAAGACCCTTTTCAGGCCCTTTTTAAGAGATGCTCGATCACGTTAATGAAGACACTCTGACAGTAAGTTTTTGGTTTTGGATCCCACAAATGAACTTGCGTTTTCAAATCTGTTTCAGACCTTTATAAAAAATAAAAAGTCATTTTTACGGTTTCCTAGCGATACCACTTTAAATTTGGGATGTATGGCTAGAAAACAGGTAACATTTAACATTTACATATCATAAAACCAGTATAACTCTTGGAAATTTTAAGACATAAGTTACAGCACCGGTTTTATATCTACTCAACCCAATACACAACATGACTTTAATGTGTACCCCCCCCCCCCCCCCCCACGTCCGGCTCTGTACATCCCGGAGTTTCTCTTCCTGTTCCACTTGGCCCAGGTCACCTACTATAGTGTAGGCACGTATCGTCGACTATCGACCATGTGTCCACGGATTGCTGCACCTTTTCCAGAATCAATTTCAGTCTTTTTTTTAAAGACCATTCATGTCTAAAATTAGTCGAGTTTATACCGATTTTCCACATCATTTAAAGAAACAATAAAGTTTGATTTAATCAAAATATAACACTTGGCTAAAGCTAAAAGCGGAATTTTGCTCGCCCTATGTTTAGATTTTCATTTCCACATCAGTTTAAATTTGAAACCTTTCAAAGACCATGCATCAGCAAGAGAAATGTAAAATTTTAGACGTTTTTCTGCCTTGGATTTGAGAAAATTAATCTAAGATCGTTGCGTGCAGACTATTCAATGTCCAACTCCTTCAGGGGACTGCAGTGCTTGAAAGGTATCTTTAGAGGATTGCCAGGTGACACGGCCCGTCGCGGACTGGGACCGTCGATTCGGCCCATACGCCCCGGCGCCCCTGGCACAAAGTGCCGTCAGGGAATGTCAGGGGGGTATTCCAACAGATGCTGACATAACATAAAATACAGAAAAAATAAGAACTATATAAATCATCCCTCTCTTCTAAACCATCTCTAGGATTCAACACTAACCCTAACTCGTCCCTATTCCTAGTCTATGACTATGGATGAAACAAATGTCAAATAACCTATAAATCCTCTCAAATAAATAGTTAAGCAGGGGCAAGGGATTCGCGCACCTCGAGGCGTGAAAAGTGACGGGAGGTGTAGCCCTAAGTACCGCGAAATATGGGGGGCGAATTGACGGTCCCAGTCTGCGACGGGCCCAGTCACCTGGTCACCCTTTAGAGTCATAGAAAGGTACTAGCCTACAGTAGATATTTCCCTGCGTCTTTGCATACCAGGCAGGCAAACCTCTAAAATTCCTTAGTTCAATAGTTGTCCAAGACATTTACTCTCTCTCTCTGTTTACATGGTTTCCATTTGCATTGTACAGGGTACCAACCGAAATTCCATTTTCAAATTCCCTGTGTTTTCCCTGTGACTGTCCCACGGCAATTTTTCCCTGTGTCATATCCAGCAATTTGTTCAAATGTAAAAGCCTCTGCCTGCAGGAAAAAAGGACAACCCAACAACAAAAAGTCAAATTCCTAATATCTTGAGAACCAGGAGGAATTTCAGAACCTTGAAAAATGAAATTCCTGTCTAATGTGTTTTGGCAAAATTTCAAAGTTCCCTGTGTTTTTCCTGTCGGGGAATGTTTTTTTTTTGCCATTTCCCTGTTTTCCCTGTGAGGTTGCTACCCTGACTGTAAGTCTATTGTAGTTCCTGAAGTGGGGAAAATCTCCCCTCTGAGTTTCCGCCTGTCCCCCGGCCTGTGCCCACCGAGGACCATCGCCCCAGTCCCGTCACTCAGCCAGTGAAGTCGACGGAGATCAACTCATATAGACCTAACTACAAACGTTACTGAGTCTACTCTGCACATCATGTTGACACCCCCTGAAACGATACCCCTGAAACACCAACACAGATACCAACAGAATCTCACAGCCTCTAGACCCCCCTGTCCTACTTACTGGTTGAATGTTTTCTGGTATCCCTGGATCTCTTTCCGTGAGAACTCCTTAAACTCGGTGTAAGGGTTGAAGACCTTCAGACTCGGTAGGTCCGGCTCCTGGCCCTCCTCGTCCCTGTCGATGATGTCGTTACGCCGCTGTAACTTCGCGAACAACTCGTCAGTCGCCATTTTTACTCCACTCAACTATAAACACAAGTTTCTCCAAGGGCTGGTCAAGTTTTGGGCCGAGTACGATGCGAATCTTAGCCTGTTGCACGTTTTTAGTCCTGGTTTCAGGGGAACGGAAAGCTCAGCCTCCTCGTCCCTCGCCACTTCCTGCCGTAGTAACGGGTGCTTGGGGAGACAACTCCCGCCTGACGTTAGTTCGAGAGACCTCCGCTAGGACTCGGCTTTCCCGCCAGAACCTGCGGTGGGTCGGCAGGAGAGTTCTGTACTGAATATTGAGGCATACGAGTATTACGACACGCGTCCCCACATTGAATGTATTTGTACCTTTCTGAAGAAAACTTACAAGTCTGTACAAGACCTGTCTGTCATTGTTGTGACATAAATGTACTGTTCTACATTAGTCAATGAAATATTCGTATTTGTATCCGGTAGAGTCAACCTGAAGAAACTTTTCTTGAATATCATTAGGCCTATATGAAATATTTGTATGGGATAGATAAGGGACAGATTTCAAGTGAGACATATCAGACGTGCGTCCCCACCTTCTTCAGGGGTGTAGCCAGCCCTAAAGTCTAAGGCTTAGGTCAAATTATTTTATCTCATTTTGGCAAGATTTCTTATATTTTACTTATAAATATTTTGGGAAGTTTAAGGGCTGGGGGGTGCACACTCCTAGGACCCCCTCCCCCCTCTGGCTACGCCACTGTTTTTTTTCAACATTTTCTAATGTAAAATTGGCACCCCCAGGGTGGTCAAAATGCGAAACATGGGCGCTACCCCTTTCTAGATTTCTGGATCCGTCCCTGTAAGTTATGTTTTAAAAATGTTGAATGCAATTGTTTACACTAAACGAGAAAAAGGATAATACTCAATAATGATTCTGAACCTAGTAAATAATAATGATTGATAAGACGTGAATATAATATACTTTGACTTTGAAACAAGCAAAGGTATAGAAAAAGAATAATAAATGATTACTAGATGAATTTATATATTTCAGGGATTTTCAAAAGGGAAAATGATGTGTTATTACACAAAAAATCTTCGGACCCTCTAGAGCCAAGAATTTTATATTGAAAACTAGTAATAATTGGGGGGGGGGGGTTAGATCCGCCACTGTACTTATCATCTATTACTATCGATCACTATAATCTATAATCGACTATTATCAGTTTTCTTCATCATTTATTGATGTAATATGTCATTATTATTTTAAAGAAAAATACTCATGTCTGTAAGAATTGTGGCGGATTTAGACGGGGCGTAGAGAGCATCTCCTCGCCTCCCACCATTTTTTTGGCAAAATAGTCTTGTCTTGGGGAGCCCAGCCAAGATACCAATTTTCACAAAAGAACAAATACGGAACATAGGAAATCTATATTTTAGTAGGGAATCAAATGGAGTAGGCTATTCTCCAGTATTAAAGTTGTACTACGGAAACAATATTATGTTTTCATGAAATAACATGTACATACTTTGGGATACCTAACATAAGGAACGAAAATAATCTTTCAAAATCAGGGGCTCTCAAAATTGTAAGAAATAATACGGAAATCCGTAATTAGACGGAAAAGTGTATGGGAGGGGAAGCGGAACATCCGTGAGGATGTGATAATAGAGTATTGATCTCTTTTGTGAGAGAAGGATGGTCCTGAGAAGGACCTTTTGTGTGTGGCCCTGAGAAGGGCCGTTTGGGTCAGAGCAGCAGGCTTCACTGCTTACTTCTTGGCAGCCTTAGCCTTGGGCTTGGCAGCTTTGGGCTTAGCAGCTTTAGGCTTGGCAGCCTTGGGCTTGGCAGCCTTCTTGGGGGTCTTGGGCTTCTTTGCTGCTGGCTTCTTGGCAGCCTTCTTGGCAGGAGACTTGGTAGCCTTCTTGGCAGCTGGTTTCTTGGCAGCCTTCTTGGGTGTCTTGACCTTCTTGACAGCCTTCTTAGCAGGAGACTTGGCCTTCTTGGCGGCGGGCTTCTTGACAACCTTCTTCTCCTTCTTGGGCTTCTCCACCTTGCCGATCTTGAAGGAGCCAGCAGCTCCAGTTCCCTTGGTCTGGACGAGCTTTCCAGCCTCCACAGCAGACTTGAGGTAGCGTTTGATGAAGGGGTTCAGCTTGGCAACATCGACCTTGTTGTTGGCGGCCATGTACTTCTTGATGGCGGCAAGGGATGATCCCTTCCTGTCCTTAAGGGCGGTGATGGCGTCGTTGACCATCGTGGCCACTGGTGGGTGGGCAGGGGCCACCTTGGGCTTCTTGGCCTTCACGACCTTCTTCACTGGGGTGGCAGCAGCATCAGACATGATGAGTCAGTTGTAGGTGAGCAGCGAAGCTGAGAGGAGGTAGTTGTAGGCTGGTCGGCTGCAGGGAGCTGTATGAAAAATTTTGCTACAGAAATTTTCTTAAGTCGCCTCTGAGTGGGCAAAGCGCGGACCTGGTTGTAAGCACCCCCCAATTAGCCCCGCGCCCACCGTCCGTAGACGACTTTTCACCAAGTTGTGTTTGTAGACGTTCACGTTTTGGTCAACTACTCGCCGTCTAATCCACCAATCTTCATATAACATGACTCATTCTCTCACAAACATGATTATCTATCGGGCTATATAAATTATAATCCATTTCAAGAAAGAAAAGACCCGGAAATGTCCAATAACCGCTAACATTTCAGAATTTGACTTCGAATCTTGATTTAAAATCGTTTTTGACTTAATATTGAATTGTTTTTCAACTCATCTAATCATTTGGTTTATTAGAAGAGATAGTTATCTTTCATTTGATACAAATTTGATATTATAAATCTTGATATTAAGCGCGCCAGGCGACTTTTAGTGAGACGAGGAAAACACAAAAACAGGCGAATCGCCATCTTGGTCGGCGCTCTGTGTTCGCTATACAAACTGTACACGTGGGAAATAAACACATTTAGAACCATATATACTATTCAAATCTGTGTCTTGAGACATCTACACGTTATCAAGAATGTCAACATCTTTTGTTTTAGGGTTAAAATGCAAGAAATACTCAGGAAATCGGAAGACAAAAATCGGGCGGGAAACCGGACCGATTCACGATTGACAATGGCGGCCGACCTGCCAACCCCAAGGGTGGTCGTCGGAGTTTATTTTTATTAACTTAACTAATATAAACATGAGGGATCGGGTCTAATCTTTCACAGTTTATACAAGATGTGGGAGTCACTCTCTTGACGATAACCAATTTACTAAACATTAACCCCAGCCCTTATACCAACATGTTGACCATAATCATTCCCATCTCGTTGACAAGTGTTCCCCTGAGAGGGGACTGCAGCCTCCCATGGCGTGTTTACTTAAATTAGAATGGATTATTTATATATATATAAGTTAACTCAGTGGTCAGATCTTTATCACCATCTGTGGATTGTTTATTAATGTAAGAGATAACTGTATCTTTTCATGATGATTGATTTAGTAAGTACACAGACTGTCAGAGTGCTGGTAGTGGGCAGTCGTCGGGGGCGGAGACCGTGCGGAGGTGTCCGTCCCTGGCGGGAGGCAGACTGACAGGGTCCCGGCCGGCGGCTGACGGCGGGGCCCGTGGTGGGGGCCGGCCGAGGGGGAGAGGACGCACGGTCTCCCGGCCCGGCTAGCCACAGTATCCCAGTGGCCATGGATGCTATACGTTTTTTTAAAAGATAGTTTTATTAACATCTTCACGTGGGAATATTGATTTTCCAAGTGTTAAGTGAGTGTTGAATATATATATATATATATATATATATGTATATATATTATTTGTGTGTGTAAATTAATAAAATATATATGATGCATGTCAGGATTCAATGATGAAGAACTCATGGGGCCATTAAATCGACATATATCCACATATTACTATATTTAGATTGATAGTTTCAATTGCAAGATGCAGTGACTCTGAGGGAACACAAAAATCTCCTACTTTCATTTATGTATGTTTTATTTACCTCTTAATCTTCAATTTGGTTGTTGACCATTTCCCATATCTTTAACATCCTAGACATTTGCCTTTTAGTATACAGCTCATTCTTTCTCTTCTTCCTCTTCTCGAACTCACACTCTTTATTACTTTTGAGATTCATACATGGTCTTTTTGATTGCAAATTTGATTTGAATCTGCTTTGCCAGTACATAATGTATGGTCCCTCTACTTCAATAATGGTTATAATGCCTCTAATACAGATTGTTCATATTCATTTCACGAATATTAATATATAAATAATTATCCACGTCCTCACTGATTATGCTAGAAACAAATTGGGGTGCGACAATGCCACGGTCCGCATTGAATTATATGAGATGTTTTCTCTAAAATATGCCATTTTCATTCATATCACTGTCTTTCTGAAAGACGCCCTTGTGACATATTTGAAATTCAAATATGTCACAAGGGCGCATTGTCTGTTTTCTAGTGCGCCATTTTATGTCCTATAATGTACCCAAGCCAAGGCGCATGGCGCGGTCCTACAATTTTCACTGCGTCCTAGAATTATGAGGAATTGATATAAAATTATTCAGCGGCAACCTAAGGGGTCAAAAGTCTGAACTGAGTAGGGGTCCTACTCTCCCTTCCCAAAAGAATGTCTCTTTTGAGTTTTCATGTATAAAACCCAGCCCCGTTTCAGCTGGCTGTCCCGCGTCTAGACTGTAGTTACGTCCGAGTCCGTTATGCCCACAAACTAATATATAAGAGGTAAGTAGGTCATGAAAGGACTAATTCCGCGCCGTGGGGAGTGCTGCCGTCTGGTGTAGAGGGCGGGTACTAATCTGTGACTGAAAGAGATTATATCTACAAAATATCATTTCGATCTTGGATTTGGATATTATTGCTATCGGGGACGGATTAAGAACCCCCTCAGATTTCTCAATATTTAGATAATTATAGTACAATAATAATATGGGGAACTTTTTTTTCAAAATAACTGGTTAGAACCCATTCACTTTAAATGTATGGAACCCCTCGGACCTACCTGGAACCCTCTCAGATTTTAGGGCTGGGTGCTCCCCTGATAATAGTTAATAATAACCATTACAATTTATTGCTGAAAAACACGAAATAGTTGATGGAATATTCAATACTTCTCCCCCTCCTTCATTTACTGGGGGTCATGATGTCGCTTTTGTTACTCGCCATCTTTTGTATTCAAGCATCACCTGAATTCTCTGGAAACAAGCCTCAATGGCAACCCTGCAGCAATCCACGATGTTACAAAACCCTAACCCATTCTACTGTCAAACATTTCTCGCGATCGTAATTGTAAATTTGATAAAACAAAATTCCGACTCAAGCGTTCCTTTGTATTGATTTATTTATTTGATTGTCTACAATACACTGACACGTAACCTAGAGTTATTTACACAATTCATTACTAGAGCACGATTATTTTTTCTCAAACGTCACACCTATATCTGACACCGCTTCACACTTGCACCATTATTGCACACAGGGTCTGTTTTTACATAAATCTGTGCTTTGAATGAAATCTGTACTCTTATCTCTTGATGTATAAGGCACTAGGTATTAGGGATGAGAATTTATATATTACAACACAATAATCAAGAGGCCATTGCCTGGGACAGTGTCTGACTGCCGTATTTTTAACTATACAGATTATGCAATATTCAGATTTAGGGGTAAGTGCGTGCAACAAGAATAATCATCAAGCACACATAGACCGTTTTTACTATCCTTCTTATTACCGTTCTACATGTGTGGGTTTATGAGATATGACTAGGTTGATTACAGTCAGGATCCGTGCCTTTGAATTATTTTTTTATTCTATGGCAAACACAATGCTAAAACTATTGTAAAACCTTTACTTTATGTCAGTCTCAGGTTACATACAAACTAACTTTTGTGTCATTCAGACGGAATAAGACACCAGTGACAATTTGCTGCATAAAATTAATCTGCATTTATAATATAATTCTCAAATAAAAGTTCAATACTGCTCAAATATATATCTCGCGTAGAATTATTTTCTTTATTTTTTTTTTTACAATAATTTTGTCTCAGTCAGCGGCGGTAGCAGTCTGAATGCTTTCCATACAGTTCAAACAGTAATCATTGTCTTCATACCGCCTATAATAGTCACATCAGGACACTTGGTTTTCGAGAATCTTTTGTATGAAGCCTCACTCAAATTTTAGACCAGCCATGCCTCAAAATAAATGAGCTATAGTATCTTAAAGCCCAATCTTAAAAGAATGAGGACAAAGTTTATATATTTAAGTGGCATGATAAAATATTGTATGCTTAAATTGTGTTAATGGCGCGCCAGAGCTTTTTCAATATCCTGTATGACTGAGCAGGGAAAAAACTTTATTTGATGCCGCATGCTCTATTCTCAGGTCTCTAAAGTATTTCTTAGTCTACATCTGATTACCAAAGTGGGCTTGCTTAAAGATTGACAATTACAGTTGATGTATTTTAAGAATTAAAATAAATGACCCAAAACATTAGGTTTTACTTCATACAGCATGTGTAACCACATGTGCACAGTTTTACCCGCATTACACACTCCCCCGCAGCTGGCCGACTACAGGTCCAGCTTGCGACGTGAGACGTAAAATTACCCAACACAACGTCTGAGATATACATGTACATTATACATAATTCATAATGTCCCCTCTTTTCAGTCCCATACTTTTCTCAACTACAATGGACACAGAAGTCAGTCATGGCTATAAAAACAACATGACGTTTTTAATGTACATTGAAAACAAAATATTCTAAGAGCTAGCAGCTAGACATTAAACATAAGATCTCAACCTTCTATGATATACGAGAATCAAGGTATTCCAATATCGAAGTGATGAGATTTGATGCCTGGAAAAACTGAGACTTTGAATATGGCCATTCAGTGAAAAGATAACACTGAAGTGATATGGAGTTTTGTGAGCAGGCTACAGTAAGACAAGGTTCACAGGTCAGTCACGTGAGGTACACTCATGCAGAGTACAATAAACAGGTTATTGACCAGTTGGCAGTTACCAGGGGTCTCGACCAGAAAAGATAAGAACCATTATATTTATGATAGCCACAATCCCATCATTTTATATCGTGAGATAAAAGCTCTTCGTGACTTACCATTTTTATTCAATTCTCAAATTTTTCAATTGTCTTCTAACGCACAAAAACGAGTATACGGAAAACATATCGGAATGGGTTTTTTTTCCACAGAATTTCATGAAAGTTCTTTTTGGGTAATGTGTTTTTATCGTGAACTAAAATCATGTATCGTGAACCTCAGTGAAATGTGAATCTTTTTTCTGGCCGCCAACCCAGACAAATCTTATATTTCATTGAACACTACGCATGTTGTCAGTTTGTCTTTTTAATGATAAGTCGTGGGTAATATCACATATTTTCTTTTAATACTATCTATAGACATTCCAAGGTAATCTTAACGGTCAAAATGTCTGTCACACACTAAGCTTCTTGTTCTCATACATGTAGCAATGAGGTTTAGGAGGTTTAGGAAAGTAAAGAGTTATGAACCCCCGGGTATGAACTTTGCTGAGGTTAGTCCCTGAAGCTGGGAATGAATGCTAATATATCACAATGTCTATAATATGGCTTGGTTTTAAACACTAGAAATATAATTACTGTTGGTTGCCTTTTCCAATATGGACTAAGCACTAAAATAACAATAACACTTTTATAACAATACCGTTGCTCGCCATGAGATCGGTAATTAAGATAACTTTATAGCAGGACTCACGTAAATCTAATTTTCACACTTTCTCAACACTTTCACTATCTTCTGCGATAATAACCTATTTACAGTCAGTATACATGAAAGGCAAGGATAAAATATGGTGTCTTGGCAGGCTGTTTTATAAAACAATCTTTTGTCAAACTAGAGCTAAAGCCAGTATCATCACCTCATTGTTTCTAAGCAACGTGTATAGATAAAATCTCTTTCAAGAATTTAATGATATAAGACATGATATATATGCCAGCATACTACTTATTATAAAGCATCGTTTTAACTATTTTCTTCTCGGGCAATTCTTCCATTTGCCGTTATATATGTGAAATATAAAGATAGCTGTTCGCAGTATTAGAAATATAAAGATGGCTTTTCTAGTTGTTCGCAGGTTGTAAAATTGTCTATTGACTATGTTTTAAGATGCATGATGCACAACACAACTCCTGTTTTAGTCAAAGTTACATCTTCTAAGATTCAAACCACAACCACACTGACTTTATAAAAGATTACCATTAAAACACACTTCAAGACTGAGATAATCATACCAACATAAAACACTCATAAACTGTCAGTCCAGCCTACAATCATCCTGGAAAAAAAAATTGAGCAAAAGGTCCTCTGTATCCAAGAGTCTACTGAATATACAACCTCCTGATGAGTGAGGCTTAAGGGGAGCCAAAAGTAATGTTTTTGCAAATTCTATTAACAGAGATGCCATTCCCAAATGATGAAAAAGTAGGAAAAGTAGGAAACCACTTTTCCTACTTTTTTCGAGAAGCAACTAGGAGGGAAACCACCTTCAGAAATAGATATTTCACACTTAATTTGTACTTGAATAGCTTGAAACTAACACAAAAATACTCTATAACAGATACTAAATCAATGTAGGAAAAATCAGATATGCAATCCAAAATCACCAAAAAGTAGGAAATCCTACAAAAGTAGGAAAAATGGCATCTCTGTATTAACCATTGAAATACATTCCATGGCCATAACCTAGACCTGTGGTAAAATATAGACTATCAATATACATTAAAATGCATCCCTGGTTAATTAAAATTGACCCACCAAAATTGGTTTGTTTACAAACATTGCTGTCTTCAGGCATAACTGACATGAGTTTTATGGAATTGACATAAAGTTATAGTTAGTTATTATTATCTATATTGTACCAATGGCTAAAGTTAGACTCATGAAACATATTTTCATAGTTATTTGAGTTTGCAGAGTTTTTTCATATTTTGGCACACTGTTGCTTTTGGCTCCCTTTAAACCTGACAATGTAAATTCCGTATTTTTGTTGATCAGGGACATAGCCTAGGTCGGAGTTAATGAAATTATGTAAATAAAATCTGAAATTATCTTGAAATGCTATAAAACTTTATGTAAACAATTATTTTTGAAGGTTATTATTCGTGGTTTTGAGGTGAAGAACATCTGAAATCACAAATCTGAAAGCTTGCATCCCTGATTGATAAACCCAAAGATTCCAACAATTTCCTCTGTTTCTGTCAATAAAACCTATAGCTTGTTTCCACCCACCCCATCCCTCAGCGCGTCTCTAGCCGCTGTTCCAACACAAAGTAGGCTCTGCGGATCTGGTCCCAGAAGACCAGGCTGAGCACGGTGTGCGGCCCCAGCCGGAAGAAGGAGGCCGCCCACCCCTTGTAGAACCCCCACACGCCTTCGGCCGCAGCGATCTTCCGGAAACAGTCCCCGAAGCCGGTGTAGAGGAGACCCCGCCCCGCGGAGTCGGTGCCCTGGTTGTAGAGGCGGGTCGAGACGACATCGAATGGAGTCATGAAGAGGACGACTGTCACGGAGCTCATGACAGACGCAGCCAGCGCGTTCAGCCAACTGTCAGCAGGGAACACCTGTAGGGGAACGGGAGAGAGAGAGAGTTAGTGAGTGAGTGAGTGAGTGAGTGAGTGAGTGAGTGAGTGAGTGAGTGAGTGAGTGAGTGAGTGAGTGAGTGATGGATGTTACGTCATACCAACAGCCAGGGTCATTTTCATGGTAAAAACAAGTTGGGACAAATCCTGTCTTTGGTGAATGTATAGATGAGATGAAGCTGACAGCATGGGATCAAAACCTGGAAATAAGTTTTGCTGTACCTCATTCCTTAGAGAACCCAGACACCAACTAGGAATCAAACCCAATGACTTGGTCAGTGCTGTATTCCCCTTATTGTAGCATTTCTGCACAAATAAAGAATATGGGCGTAAATTCAATATCATGATCAACTTGTAGTGCATTATTTAGAATGCTTTTGACTGACTCATGATTTCATTTTCAATACTTTTGCATTATTGTGTAATTTACGCAGGACTGTCTATTCATTCAGACTTACGAACGTGTGTGTAAGTTCTTCTGAATGGCAACCACTGTTGTTTAATTTGAGTCAAAATGATGATAAACGACATAATAAATGCACGTCTCGTTATACTTCACCAGTTAATGCAGAATTAAATATGAACTCAAGCACTTCGCTTTATCAACCAATTATCATAACTCAAACAATGGACATGCTGGTACATTCAATGATGAACGTTCCAAGGTTAAACACATTAGTTATAAACGTTAAAAGGTTAAACACACGATATATTCCCTGTCACTGACAACTGGTCAATGTACCCCCATTACTGGTTGTCAGTGTGAGATCTATTATTTCGTGTGGAGTATAAATGATGACTTGAAGACATGTTATGTGATAATGTATTCGGTCCCGCCTCAGAAGTGAAGGCCAAAATGCCTGTTTACTTCTTAGCTCTATGCTATATGACTCTTCACTCCTGCTGCTGATACCCAGAGTCCCAACATTAAAGTTTTCAACTTGGCTGCCCGTCGTGCAGGCGTAGGTAAAATTTTACCTGCCAAAAGGCCGTATTCCACATACTGAAAGTGCACTGCCGATGTGCCGCTGATATACTTTCCCCAGTGCCGATTTATAATCGGCGGCATTGCTAATAATATTTATCAACATGTTGGTAATTATTTCCTGCCGATTTTGGACTGGTTGTCAATATTGCACTTGTGGCAGCCGATTTTGCCAAAAGTACAGGCTGCCGGTTTAGAACGTTTCCATGGGGAGGGTCAGCATCAGCTTTTTTTTGATATGTAGAATACGGCCTCAACACTAAAATCCACCTGCCCCTCTTTAATAGTTTATCATTATAAATGACAAAACTTCGGTCAGGTGTATGTCAAAATGTACCTGCCCTTCTGAACTTTGACCTGCCCCGGGCTGGCGGGCAATGCTTAATGTGGAGCCATGCCTACAGCTTGTACGCACCTTCCCATCTGACATCTGGTTAATATCTTAATTACATTAATTGGGCGCTTACCAAAAAGGGGGAGTACTAACTCTAATTACCATAAACTCCGATGTATTAAACGATATATTTATGAATATTATATATGCTATATCTTTGAATTATCAAAGTTTAAAAATAAAGTATGTATAAATTAATAAAGGAAATTAATATTTCGATATATTTTACGTTATAGATTTGGTAAATATTAAGTTGTAAGAGGGTGGATATTTCATGCCTAATCTTACGTATGACATCTGGCAGTAAAATACCTTATTTTCTTCCCTTAAGTTAGTACAACGAGCTAGAATAGTGGCTACTGAAGTTCTTCCTTTAAGGTGGACGTAAAATTCAAAGTACACTGTATCTGCCTGCTGGTTGAACAATCTCATTACCTGTATATTTCAATACAACATAACCAAAAATGTGGAATGAGACTGTAGTCCAATACTCTTCAATACGGCCTAATTTGACTACCGGTAGTTGGATATTCTATAACCCCATTATAAGGGGGGTTAACTCATTGGTAGAGCACTGGTCTGCTAAGGCCGAGGGAAAAAAAAGTTGCGTTCAGTCTTAAATATTAGGGTAAATAGGTCAGCAATTTTTCTTTTTTTAGATTTTTTAAAATGTCTTATTGAACAGAGATGCCACTCCAGACTGATGAAAAAGTAGGAAGAGTTGGAAACAATTTTCCTGCTTTTTTCCCCCTAGAAGCAACTCGGAGGGAAATAAACTTTAGGAATAGAGACCTGACACAGCAATTGTATTTGAATAGCTTGAAACTAACAAAATAATTCTACAAAACAAATATTAGTGATGTAGGGCAAAAACAGCTGTGCAATCCAAAATCACCGAAAAGTAGGAAATCCTACAAAAGTAGGAAAAGCGGCATCTCTGAGTCAGTGAAAAAGAAAAAATAATCCTGATTTCTGTGTTATCCTAATGAATTCTAATAGTTTTGACTAAAAGTCTTTAAAAACTTTAGGTTCGGGGGAGAACTTAGGGTAGGTAGGGTTTCTGGAACGCAACTATTCTTGTCCTTGGCCTTATCCAAAATTCCTTGGTTTGACAACCAAGCTTCCTATTCAGAATCAGATGAATTGCTCGGTTGCTTACTTGGGACTTTGATAATGACTGGATCCTACTCCTGGAACGGTCCAAAACTTACCATATATGCTTTTTTTCCGTCGAAATTGAAGAAAGATCTCATTGATTATTGACCATACATGTTTCATACTAGAAAATAATTTGGGTTATTCTCCCAGCCCGGACTGGTATCCCTGTACCAATTCCTTAATCCTTGTTCATTATCGGTGACTTACCCCCTTACTGACGATGTAGCTCTTGGCCTTGCTGAAGGTGGAGAGTTGCGCGGCTGAGCCAACCATGACACGGGGCACGGCTCCTGACACCCCGCGCCACAGACCGACCACGCCGTGCTGGCCGTACACCTGACTCAGACCCTGCGACATGCTCGTGTAGCTGTGCTGGTAGCCCACCGCGATCTGCTTGTGGGAGGCCGACTGAAGGTGGGTTTTGACCTGGACAACAGAGAGGGATGATACTGTTTTACAAATTAGATTATGGACTTACATACCAAAATGGAGTCTGACAGGATGTGCGTCTTTAACTTTTCCGAATTTGGTCTGATACCTTTTTATTTTTAGGAGACAGTGGCGGATTTAGAGGGGGAGGGGCGGGGGCGCCCCACCCCCTTTTTTTGGGCCAATTTTACATTTTTTTAATGTAAAATTCGTCCAAAAGGTAATTAAGAAGAAAACAATTTCAATAGCGCGCCCCCCCTTTTCAAAAACCTGGATCCGCCACTGGGAGATGTGTAAAAAAAATGTCCCCAACCCCTACATTTCAGTACAAGAGAACCTGACCTCAATGAGATGAGAGTAACTCGATCAGTTCATTTCAATAATTATAGAAATGCCCTAACATTAAAGTTTGAAAATTAAACTTCGTACATGTATTTTATTGATTATTAGTGAAATCGCAGATAGAATTTCAAAAACTATTGTTTATTAATATCATATCTATCCTAAGATCAATATATCTGAAAACATATTTTGCAATGAGAACAGAGAAAAATAATGTAGTTTTTTTTGTCACTGTATTTGAAAAATAAAATCATCGCCTACTCATCATATTATAGTCTTTTGGAGTCCCAATGCCAATAATTTGGGTAATGTTCCAATGATTTAAAACGATTTATAATTTAAGCCATTACTTCAAAGAACTGAATGGATTTGCTTTATAGTTTTGGAGACTTCTTCCAATATTTCTGATAAATTTAAAAGTTTTTCGAACAAAAATATTGAACATAAAAACCTAATCTAGGAATCACACCAGAAATATGTTACTATTATAGTATAGTAACTATAATTTCGGTTTATACCACACCCACAACTTTTTTCTTTTCCTTTTTTTGTAGCTTTTTCTTTTCTTTATACTTTTACTACTAGACTTTTTGTTGAATGATAAAATATGAAAAAAAGTAGATGACTAGATCTATAACTTAAGTCCTAAAAGGGTAAAAAGCAATATGAAACTTTGGGTCCACAGCGCCCCTTACCATGTAGATTGGGCTGCCGAAGCAGGCGCCGACGCAGCCGGAGAGGGCGCCGGCCAGCACGGACCGACCGAAGGACACGGACCCGTCCTCGTTCTTGGTCAGCCCCCAGTTGACCAGACACTGATACGCCCCGAGACGAGCTCCGTTCATGAAGAACTGGTACCACAAGGCGGGCACCAGCCCCTTCTGTAGAGCCAGAATCCCGTCATACTTCCCGATGGCATAGAAAGCGTGGAAGACGTTCCTGTAGTACACGGGGTAGTGTCCTTTGGCTTTCAACTCCCCTTGAAGCTGCATTCGGGTTTTGACTACCTCCAACGGGTTGGAGAAGAAGCCAGCCCCGCAAGCGGCTGTTCCGCCCAGAATAAACTCTTTGAAATCCGCCATGGTGGTCGTTTTTTGTCAGGACATGTGGCGGTAATCTGTTTGCAGAGCTATGATGGTTCAAAAGTGTGTATATTAAATAATAATGGGCATATTCACGCGTGTTAGATCCACGAGTTGCTTGTTGTGATTTTGAGTTACGCTGGTTCGTAGCGCAAAAATCATAAAGTTAAATAGACGTTTGACCGGCAACCAGCTAAGTGTCATATCAGGAGTGAAGCGCGATTTCAGAATTCTGTACATAAAATAACAAAGAATTCTAAATAAAGATCATGGTTATAAAAATTAGTTATTGATATGACACTATATAATTGTAACCCGAAACATAATATTAAGAAAGTACTATATTTTTAAGGCTTTTTCTGTGTATTTTTGTCGGGAATTATTGTCCTGAAAAAAGAAGTCTCGCACCAACCACCGGAAGTTTGTTTGTTTTTGTTTTTTTTCCCCAGCTGGAGCTACTCGGAGAGCTGTCAAACTTTGAAACAAAGTTTCCCTAGGAAAAACGAAAAGATTCAAAACTACTACACCCACGTTAATTGACTCTAAGTCGGAAATGGACTACACTGGCGACGTTTTACGTTGATTCTCGGTGTGGATCCGGAGTAATCGTGGTTCTATTTTCGGCGGTCTCTGGCGATGAGTCAGACGGGCCCCTGGGCGGGAGGAGCAGATGGACAGTCGGAATCAGGGCTGAGTCGGAATTGAACGAAAAGTGCGTCTTCTTCGTCTTGACGCAGCACACAAACGCACCGTTCCCTGGCTTGGAGCCAAAGTAACCGGACTTTGTGTTTTGCGCCGCTCCAACTTCAGTCCCAGACAAAAGAGTGCAAACTCCAGAACAAGAAGGTAGGTTTTCTGAGTTTCTCTGCTTGGCAAGTTCTCATTGTGATTTTTTACTTTACGTTCAGAAGTCTAATCGTCACACGAATCACTCACTGTTCTTTAAATACGCTCGCTTAGTCACAAGCAAAAAACCGATTTAGTCAATAGACCAAAATTGAATTTGATTCTTTAGAAAGGAATGCACTTGACTTCAAGATACAAATCTTGAAATTGTTCTTTATTCTAAAATACTCTTATACATTTTCCCCACAAAACTATATAAAAGCAGGTAAAGAATCAGTGGATGTCTCGGATGTAGATAAAGGGAAGGGGGCGTGTCCTTGCCTTTCTTTTTGCAAAGCTTACATCTTAAAATCTTTATAATTTTATTTATTTATTTATTTATTTATTTATTTATTTTTTTTTTTTTTGGGGGGGGGGGGGGGGGGGGTCTTGTAGCGTTTAGGTATAATCAGATGCTCATAGATCTACTTTCACAGTTAGGTCTAAAAAGCTTTTGAAATTAGAAAAAAAAGAAGGAGAAGAGAAACCCATAAACAGAAATAATACTTGATTTTGTGTGTGAAATTTGGTCGCCAATTTACTAGACATATGTCAATGGAACCTCAATATAGAAGACTCAGGCTCGGCTGGGTAATTTTATCAAACACATTTTAACATTTTCCCCCTCAGATCTAGCAGCAGCCCTCTCGGTCAGACCCAGTCACCCCCTGATCTTCACTCGGCGATCTTTGACATTTCCACCTGGTACACCTGGCGGCCCGACCTTGGCGTGATGCGGCCCCGCCCCAGACGTTAGACGAGCCCCGCCTCCCGCGGTCACCAGGTGGGGTAGGTGAGTACGAGTTGGGAAAGGGATCAGTGCAGGGGCGGATCTAGAATTTTGAGAAGGGTATGGCGCGTTATAGTGTAAACAAATTTGGTACCAGAATTTTACATTTGAAATCTTAAATTTTCTGAAAAAAGGGTATGGCGCACACTGGAGTTGTTTCGGCACGGCCTAACATTAGATCCGTCCCTGCAGTGCATTAGTAAAACTAATACATGTGATTTATAAAGTGTTTAGGCAATAAGTACTGATAATAATGTAAAGCATGGAGTTACTTTGGTACTTTTAGGACAGTGGTGAACGGGAGGTATATAGGGTCGGGGGAGAGGGGTGGGTGGGTGCAAGGCCTCAAGGAAAGTGATCAGTGTAAAACTTTAACTGTACATGTATTTGCAACGTATTTTTGTTAGTAAATAAGGAAGGTTGGGAGGGGGAAGGGAAGGGCTCAAGGAAAGGGCTTGTAAGACATGTGATTTTTAAAGTGTTTTTGGCGGTTATAATATTGTAATTGGTAAGAATAATCGGAGGGGTGGGGGTGGGTGGGCAAGGACTCAAGGAAAAGGTCAAAGCGTTTGTAAGACTTGTACATGTACATGTGATTTGCAACATGTTTTGTGCAGCTAGTAATATTGCATAAACCACGGCATTTTGGTACTTTGAGGCCTGTGGTGAATATGGAGAGCTTGCAGGTAAGGTAAATGGAATTTTAAGATAAAGGATTTTGTTAAGAGCAGATAACAAGTAGTCACAATAGCGGGATCGTTTTTAAACTCCTTGGAGCCTCTGTAAAACTTTAGTTTTTAAGCACATAAAAATTGGCTGTCTTGAAGATAAATGCCTCTGAGAAAACTGAAAAAAGAACAAGAAATTTAAAACATAAAAACATAAACTACATGTGTTAATATGTCATAGATCTACGAGGCTTTCGTATTGATTAACCAGAAACAGAAAAACAGGAACTTGTATAATTTGCATCAGAACTTTCAGGGAAGCATCTTCACACAAAATTGTTGACTTAATAAAGATTAAAATAGAACGTATAAAGCCTCGATAATAGCTCTTTTCAGGTTTAGTAAAATAGTAAGAAAGAAACTATATAAAAAAAACGATCTTACTGGTGAAACCGGTCGGAGCTGCGTATCTGGTTAACACCTTGCTGCGCGCTCCGAGTGGTAAAGGTCGGGGAAAGACATGTCATTTATACGTGGGATCACTTTAGCTGGGGTCGTTTTTTTTTAAGTCTCATACGAAAAACCATCAGAGCATTCTAGATGGCCTCTTTTATTTATTATTTTTCCATATCAAACCCAAAAGAAATCATTACTGAACAAAAGGAGCGAAGTGAGACGCAGGGAACATACGGAGTTATTTCTGCGTTATTGAAGTCCATATATTATAAATAGAAGTCCCCCGGGGTTAGTTATTACCGTCCACTTCCACTCCCTGACCCTGTTGCCAAACTTACTACGTCCCAATTCATAACGCAGTTCTCAGCCTGGGACTAGTTGTATACATGATACAATCTGTTGTTTACCTCTCAAATCGGCACCTGCCAGAAATTACGTCATAATACAGGGAAATGCGACGAAGGTTTATTTGGAGATTTTGAACATTTCTCCATTCTCTTTTTATTTCATATAAAATCAGGTAAAGATCATTTCAACAGTTTTAGGAACGATAGTTTGTATTTTGTTGTGAGTTCTTAAAATTGTGACGTAGTTCGTTAATTTTGATTTTCTGTCAAGTTACCGTGCTTGCTTGAGATTTTGAGGTTCAGTTCAGTTTACCTCGATTCATTCTCCGCTCATCCCATATTCAAATTTTCAAGTACTCCAAGATTTTTTTTGGTGACACTTTTTTCTATTTTGTAGACGGTATCAAACATAATCTAGTTTCCTAATATGCACATTTTTCGTTTCTCAAGGTTTGCAGAGAGCACAGGCAAACATAATCTAGTCATAGCTAAGTCGGTATTATGATCTCACCATTTAGATGAAAAGCGTCTAAAAGCATGGAACATAATCATGTCGGATCCTAGATCCCAAGTCCAAACTGGTCACTAAGTAATCTAAAATTGTAAACTTCGGCATAAAAAGACGGCCCTTATATGATCCAGTCAAGGAATCGATATGGTGTAGTCAAGGGATTAATAACTAATTTGGTATAAAATCTTTTTCGGAGTTTGAATTGGATTTTAAATATTTGCAATCTTTTATGAAAAATCTTTTTACCTGGAGACTCTATGCCCCGTACCTCTTGACCTACGATTAATAACTAATTTACCCCCTGTCTTCCAGATTATCCCCCCCCCCCCCCAGTGACCATGGACACGGTGCTGGACGAGCTGCAGTGCCCGGTGTGCCTGGAGCTCTTCACCGCGCCGACCGTGCTGCCCTGCGCCCACGTCCTCTGTCGCTCCCCATGTGCCGAGCGACTCTTCGAGCATGGCTTCGTCCGCTGCCCAGTCTGTCGAGATCGGTCATTCGTCACCGGTGGCATCCAGAGCCTGCCCCGGGTACTGTCCCTGGAGAACATCATTGAGTGTTGTCGGGGCCGGGAGACGGGCGGGTCGCCAGAGGAGGAGGTGTCAGAGGAGGACCAGTGCGGGGAGGGGGACATCGCCTGCCAGCTCTGTGAGGTCGGTCACAGGTTTAGTCTTGTTCTCCAAAATGTTGTAAAATTTAGATGATATGTGCCATGTGAAGTAACAAAAGTGAAATAATTTTCCAGCAATGTTGGGTAATGAATTACAGTAAACAAACATTCTCCTACCAAATATATTGGTAGTTAGGTATTTCGTAATATCCTACCAAATATTGTGAGTTAAAAAATTCGTAGTATCATTAAGTCCAAGTTTGCTTTTGTATTCGATAAGTATCTACATTGTCTACACTTTTAATATTTTAAAAATCTGTCTTCAAAATAATCTAGACTTTTTTAAATACATCTTTAACCAAAACAGAATAAACGAAAAAGGTAACAGATATGTCAACTGATGGTAAAATCTATCCAAAGCTTTATTGAAATGATCAAAACAATTTCTTAACTGACGCTGTATCAGGGTTCTCCTCGCCGGGCCCGGAAGTCGTGCCTCGACTGTAACGCGTCTTACTGCGGGGGGTGTCTCAAAGTATCGCATCCCGGGAGGGAACCTTTCTCCCGGCACCAGCTGGTCGAGCCCCGCCGCTACCCCAAGCCCCGCGAACTGCGCTGCCCCCAACACGACATGCGCGTCAACATCTACTGCGGCGACTGCGAGTGTCTCGGGTGTCTGCTGTGTGCCGACGACAAGGACGGCCACACTGGGCACCGCATCATGTCGCTGGAGCAGGCTGCTGCTAGCCTCAAGGTGGGAGATGACCTATCATATAGTTTCAAATTGTTTGAATACAGAAAAAGTAAAATTCTTTAAAAAGAAAAAAGAACATTTTCATCACAGAAAACGATATGATCATGTGAACAAAGTTAAAGTCACATTAACTTCTAGGATCTTGAAATAGAATCTGATTTTTTCACTTAGTTTTTTAACAAGGCCATTTTGCTTAATATGTGACATTGAACTTTCAGTTTCATATATCTCTAAAACCGTAAACAGGAAAAATCTTAGATTCATAGAAAATATATATATGGTAACTTTACCTCTGCTGTAGAAACAGGAATGAACTGAACGTGTCGTTACAGGGTACTATAGAGGAGGGTCTGTCCAAGCTGGAGCGGAGTCGTGACCTGCTCAGCGACTCGATGACCGCTCTCCGCACGAGGCAGGCCAACTTGCAGGTGGGTGTACGGGCTGGGGCTGTATGTCACACAACGTAAGACTTAGGGCATTCGTATATTATTCAGAGGTATAAGGCCAGGTGTTGGTTCAAATAATGTAAATATTCTAAGATGAAATAGAGCAACGTCATTATGAGAAGCAGATTCTTAGTAATATTTGGAATCCACGGTTTTAATCCCTCTTGGATATTTATATTAACTTCATGTACTTGTAGTTTCATAGGACTGGTCAAATGTATCGAATTTCCCTGAATATTGTATAAAAAGAAAAAAATCTAACACACATTTCAGGAAGGTTAAACTCATTAAACCATCATGAACTCTTCAACCCTTTGGCTGTTTATGAAAAACCCAACTTTCCCATGCCCGTTCGCAGACCAAAGGGGAGGCGCGGCGGGCACAGATCACGGACCAGTGCCGCAGCCTGATGGCGGAGTTGGAGCTGAAGCAGGAGTTCTTCCTGTCAGACCTGGCCTACGAGGAGCAGGTGAAGGCCGAGCTCAGCGACAAGCACCTGGAGGAGTGTACCACAGGGGGCGTCAACCTGCAGAGTCTGCAGCATTTTGCCCAGGAGGTGCTCAAGGAGACCGACACCTGTGCTTTTATACAGGTAGGGTCTTAGTCTGTAGTCTGTGCCTTCATACAGGTAGGGTCTTAGTCTGTAGTCTGTGCCTTCATACAGGTAGGGTCTTAGTCTGTAGTCTGTGCCTTCATACAGGTAGGGTCTTAGTCTGTAGTATGTGCCTTTATACAGGTATTAGTCGGTAGTATGTGCCTTTATACAGGTATTAGTCGGTAGGGTCTTAGTCTGTAGTCTGCGCCTTCATACAGGTGTTAGTCGGTAGGGTCTTAGTCTGTAGTCTGCGCCTTCATACAGGTGTTAGTCCGTAGGGTCTTAGTCTGTAGTCTGCGCCTTCATACAGGTGTTAGTCGGTAGGGTCTTAGTCTGTAGTCTGCGCCTTCATACAGGTGTTAGTCGGTAGGGTCTTAGTCTGTAGTCTGCACCTTCATACAGGTCTTAGTCTGTAGTATGTGCCTTCATGCAGGTCTTAGTCTGTAGTATGTGCCTTCATACAGGTATTAGTCTGTAGTATGTGCCTTCATACAGGTCTTAGTCTGTAGTATGTGCCTTCATACAGGTGTTAGTAGGTATCACGGAGAGTTTTCAGGGATTTAACACAGATACATGTGGTTATAACCAATTGATAGGGCTTAAAAAAAGAATAGCATATCTATTTTGATCTCCTGAATTGGTTGATTCCTTGATTTTCTATGATTTTTTTTGTATTAAAGATTTGAGGACTTTCTCAAATTATGCAATAAAAAGCATGATTTTCACATAACTTTTTACACTGATAAAATCAAAATCTGAAAATTTTACACATACTGGGATATACTACAAGTTCTGAACTTTCACACTGTATGTGTGATGAACCCCCATATGGCATGGTGAAAATGCAAGGATAATTCGAAAAGTCATAATAATCAATGATTTTGGCCACTTTGTCAAGGCCCGACAGATCACAAAATATGACTCTAACAAACTGCCACATTTGAACATGTTCCCAAAATTTGTCAACATTGTACTATATACCAATGAACTCCTCTTGAATCAAGCTTTCCAACAGTATGGGTATTACCATGCTCAGACTCAGTGTGTGTCCATGAGTGATGCCTGAACATTGCCATTTTTTAGGGGATTTTGACATTTTTTAGCAGAAAAAACATACTCTCATGATACCTAATTTTACACAACAAAAAATCAAAATCTGAAATTTTTACAGATACTGGGTGGTATATCAAGACCTGAAGTGTCTCACTGTATATATGATAAAGCCCCTTATATCACGGTGAAAATGCAAGGACAATGCAAAGTCATCATACATAAAATGACCCAGTGACAAAAGCTGACAGATCACAAAATATGACTCTAACAAACTACAACATTTGAGCATGTTCCCAAAGTTTGTCATTATTGTCCTATATACCATTGAACTCCTCTTGAATCAAGCTTTCCAACAATATAAAGGTTGTCATGCTCAGACTCAGCATAAGGCCATGAGAGTTGACTAAACATGGCCATTTTTGAGGTGTTTTAGACATTTTTCAGGGGAAAAAGGTCACTCTCCGGGATACCTAGTGTTAGTCGGTAGGGTCTTAGTCTGTAGTCTGCGCCTTCATACAGGTATTAGTCTGTAGTATGTGCCTTCATACAGGTCTTAGTCTGTAGTATGCGCCTTCATACAGGTATTAGTCTGTAGTATGTGCCTTCATACAGGTCTTAGTCTGTAGTATGTGCCTTCATACAGGTATTAGTCTGTAGTATGTGCCTTTATACAGGTATTAGTCGGTAGGGTCTTAGTCTGTAGTATGTGCCTTCATACAGGTGTTAGTCGGTAGGGTCTTAGTCTGTAGTCTGCGCCTTCATACAGGTGTTAGTCCGTAGGGTCTTAGTCTGTAGTCTGCGCCTTCATACAGGTGTTAGTCCGTAGGGTCTTAGTCTGTAGTCTGCGCCTTCATACAGGTCTTAGTCTGTAGTATGTGCCTTCATGCAGGTCTTAGTCTGTAGTATGTGCCTTCATACAGGTATTAGTCTGTAGTATGTGCCTTCATACAGGTCTTAGTCTGTAGTATGTGCCTTCATACAGGTGTAAGTCGGTAGGGTCTTAGTTTGTAGTCTGCGCCTTCATATAGGTGTTAGTCGGTAGGGTCTTAGTCTGTAGTCTGCACCTTCATACAGGTGTTAGTCGGTAGGGTCTTAGTCTGTAGTCTGCGCCTTCATACAGGTCTTAGTCTGTAGTATGTGCCTTCATGCAGGTCTTAGTCTGTAGTATGTGCCTTTATACAGGTATTAGTCTGTAGTATGTGCCTTCATACAGGTATCAGTCTATAGTATGTGCCTTCATACAGGTCTCAGTCTGTAGTATGTGCCTTCATACAGGTCTTAGTCTGTAGTATGTGCCTTCATACAGGTCTTAGTCTGTAGTCTGTGCCTTCATACAGGTCTTAGTCTGTAGTCTGTGCCTTTATACAGGTAGGGTCTTAGTCTGTAGTATGTGCCTTCATGCAGGTATGAGTCTGTAGTATGTGCCTTCATGCAGGTATTAGTCTGTAGTATGTGCCTTCGTACAGGTCTTAGTCTGTAGTCTGCACCTTCATACAGGTCTTAGACTGTAGTCTGTGACTTCATACAGGTATTAGTCAGTAGGGTAATAGTCTGTAGTCTGTGCTTTCATACAGGTAGTAGTCGGTAGGGTCTTAGTCTGTAGTCTATGCCTTCATACAGGTGTTAGTCTGTAGTCTGCGCCTTCATACAGGTATTAGCCTGTAGTATGTGCCTTCATACAGGTCTTAGTCTGTAGTGTGCGCCTTCATACAGGTGTTAGTCTGTAGTATGTGCCTTCATACAGGTCTTAGTCTGTGGTCTGTGCCTTCATACAGGTCTTAGACTGTAGTATGTGCCTTCATACAGGTCTTAGACTGTAGTCTGTGCCTTCATACAGGTCTTAGTCTGTAGTCTGTGCCTTCATACAGGTCTTAGTCTGTAGTCTGTGCCTTCATACAGGTATGAGTCTGTAGTCTGTGCCTTCATACAGGTCTTAGACTGTAGTCTGTGCCTTCATACAGGTCTTAGTTCGTAGTCTGTGCCCTCATACAGGTGTCAGTCTGTAGTATGTGCCTTCATACAGGTATTAGTCTGTAGTCTGTGCCTTCATACAGGTATTAGTCTGTAGTCTGTGCCTTCATACAGGTCTTAGACTGTAGTCTGTGCCTTCATACAGGTCTCAGTCTGTAGTCTGTGCCTTCATACAGGTCTCAGTCTGTAGTCTGTGCCTTCATACAGGTATTAGTCTGTAGTATGTGCCTTCATACAGGTATTAGTCTGTAGTCTGTGCCTTCATACAGGTATTAGTCTGTAGTCTGTGCCTTCATACAGGTCTTAGACTGTAGTCTGTGCCTTCATACAGGTCTCAGTCTGTAGTCTGTGCCTTCATACAGGTCTCAGTCTGTAGTCTGTGCCTTCATACAGGTATTAGTCTGTAGTCTGTGCCCTCATACAGGTGTTAGTCTGTAGTATGTGCCTTCATACAGGTATTAGTCTGTAGTCTGTGCCTTCATACAGGTATTAGTCTGTAGTCTGTGCCTTCATACAGGTCTTAGACTGTAGTCTGTGCCTTCATACAGGTCTCAGTCTGTAGTCTGTGCCTTCATACAGGTCTCAGTCTGTAGTCTGTGCCTTCATACAGGTATTAGTCTGTAGTATGTGCCTTCATACAGGTCTTAGTCTGTAGTCTGTGCCTTCATACAGGTCTCAGTCTGTAGTCTGTGCCTTCATACAGGTCTCAGTCTGTAGTCTGTGCCTTCATACAGGTATTAGTCTGTAGTCTGTGCCTTCATACAGGTCTTAGTCTGTAGGCTGTGCCTTCATACAGGTCTCAGTCTGTAGTCTGTGCCTTCATACAGGTCTTAGTCTGTAGTCTGTGCCTTCCTACAGGTCTTAGACTGTAGTCTGTGCCTTCATACAGGTCTTAGTCTGTAGTCTGTGCCTTCATACAGGTCTTAGACTGTAGTCTGTGACTTCATACAGGTATTAGTCAGTAGGGTCGTAGTCTGTAGTCTGTGCTTTCATACAGGTAGTAGTCGGTAGTCTGTGCCTTCATACAGGTATTAGTTGGTAGGGTCTTAGTCTGTATTCTGTGGATTTATGCAGGTATTGTATTAAGTGCAAGAAAATAACTGTTTTCAGGTGACATGGGTTGAAAGTAATTATTGCTGTAGATTGATCTTATTTTTTTTGATTAAGTTTTCTTTTCAACTTTCAATAATATACTCAGGCGTTATTGTGAATTACCTCCTAAAAGAATTATAGCTTGTTTGGTAGTTTAAAACAAATTGGTTAACATATCGAATAGAATCTTAGAATAGCCTAAAACTTCTGTGAAAACTTTACCTTAACCATACAGCATTACTTATACATTTACAATTTTACCCTAAAATCGTGAAAGCAAGAAGTGGTAAAAAAATCACTGCAGCTTTATAGTAGGGTTTTTCAATTGCGGCAAGAAGCGAAATATTGTGCCCTGTGATTAAGTCATAGCCTTCTTGATGGGCTGTTTGGATTTTTCAAGTCCAATAATGGAACATAATTATCTTTCAGCTGGCCAAAAAAGCTACAGAAAAGTAAGTATTTACAGCTATCTATCAAATCAGATCTCACTGATTTATCCGACTTTATCAACAAACACATTTGATTTTTTTCTGTAATATATCAATACCATCAAGTTGGAAACAATAATAAAATCATCTTCAAATTACCTAGTAGGCCCATGTTGTGCTTTCTTTTCTTATTAGTTTATTTCAATCTGACACTAGCTCTTGAGCTTGCCCTATACATGTACATTCTACAGCCTATATTTGAAACTAAAAATTCAAGCAGAAAAATAAAAAAGGACAAAAAACAAAAAAACAAAAAAAACTACAGAAATCGTATCTTCTTGGTGCTTTGGACCTCTGATTTCTGGCATCAGGGGCCATATCGTCGTAACTGATTCCAGTGATTAGGCTAATCAGGTGAAATTCTCATTCATACCTATTCTGTATGTAAATCAAAGTAACTACACGATCCCTTTTTAAGGTTACTTTCAAATAATAACTCTTCTCTTGGTGACAGACTGAATCGGGTATTATGGTACACTAATCATTTAGAGGCGAAATGACATTTCGCCTCTAGTTCTGGTTGGTTATTGGGGTTTTACGAATAATGAGAAAAAAAAATTGTTATTTGTGACATAATGTCCTCCTGTCCGCCCTTTTTTCTCAGACGTATGAACTGTTACAAAGAATTGGATACATCCTGGTGACAGTTCCAGATCTGGGGAAGAATAGTCCATTCCATTTTTTCCAAAAAACATATAAAAGTCACATTTTGAAGTTTGAAAATGGTGAGAAATTCCATTTTTTGACAAGTCATGGTGCTTTCAAAAACCGCCGGTGCAAATTGAAAAATACCGGCACCCAGCGCCCAGCAACAGCTTAAGTGCATGCGTACTAAAGGTAGGAGACAGTCTTTGGGACTTTGAGGCGCCTGGCAACAGTGACATATGCATTGAACTTGAACTTTTTCCCGCGGGGCTGGAGGCTGGTGACATTGCAGGCATCATACCATTCCTTTATTTTAGAGGAATTTTCTTTTAAATTCCTTTATTTTTGTGAAAATAGGCAAAATTCCTTTATTTTCCTTCATTTTCGTGAAAAATTCCTTTAAATTCCTTTATTTAGAGGCGAAATGACGTTTCGCCTCTGTACTCTAATAATGACAAAAAAAATGGTTATTTGTGAATTTGACTGGTGCTGTCCGCCCTTTTTCCTCAGAGATATGAACTCTGACACATAGATAGATATGTCCTGGTGATACTTTCAGATATGGGGAAGAATATAGTTCATTCCATTTTTTACCAAAAATAGCACATACAACTGACATTTTGAAGTTTGAAAATGATCATAAATTTGGATTTTTTACAAATCATGGTGGCTTCAAAAAGCACCAGTACACCTTCAAAACCACCGATGCAAACTGCCCGGCAACAGGGCAAGTACATGTGTACTAAAGGCTGGAGATAGTCTTCGGGACTTTGAAGCGCCCGGCAACAGTGACATAGACTTTGAAGTGCACATGTACTAAAGCCTTCAAACAGTGTCGGGTAGTTCGAAGTTTCAAGGAAGTCTATGAACATGTCCCTTTATTCCATACCAGGGGTCGAAATAGCACGGGCCCAGAGGCCCGAATGCCTAGAAAATCTGTAGGGTCCCCAGATTGTCAAGTGAAGGGGCCCAACTGGCCCCTGGAAAATCCAATATTTTGACAGAAAAGAATATCAAGGCTATTTTAAAAGTAGTTTAGGCCCCCAAACCTTTACATTAAGGTGCCCGACAGGCCCCTGAATGCATGAGCTTTTTGACTTAAGGCAAACATCACTTACTGACTTAGGACAAACATTAGCCCGTACTTTCATTCAAACTTAATGACAAATTCCTGAGACTATTTCGCCTCTCATGGAAGCTCTGCTCCAGCAGTGACATCAAGACTTGTATTTCAGCTGATTAGCCTAATCAGGAAAATCAGTTACGAAGATATGGGTCCTGGTGCAAATGTACACACAATTTCTTCCTTAGACCTATTTGTGCAACAGTTGGGTTATTATCCGAACATTTTGTGACAAAAAATAGGCCTATGGAATCAAATTGAACCAATCATAAAGCCCGTAATTCAAGTTTCACCCTATTTAAAGCTACACTGAGTTTTTTGTTTGAACATTTTGTTAAAACTCTTCTTACAGAAGTGTTATAGCATTCACAGCTTTGCAAAATCCTAATTAAAACCACTCCCCCAAGATAAAGCCTGATGAGCTCTAATTTCTAAAACAGACCCTTAATAATTAGGTATTATGCCTATGGTTTCTATCCATTACCCTTTCCTCTGTAGGCTAAAAAAGACGATCGTGGCCTGTGAGGCGTTATCGCTGAACGCGCCGGTTACGGAGCTGAGCCACAAGGTGGTGGACCTGCGCAGGGAGCGGGGGCTGCTCCGCGGGATGGAGTACCTGTCAGGTGAGTACCTCAGGCAGTGGCTTTGTTTCAAACATTTGAGTACATTTAATGCTACGTTAATCGTGATTGATAAATTAGCAATAAATAGAAAATAACAAGTAACAAGTGATTAAGTTTAGACATAAATAAACATGGGAAATATTTATTAAATCCTCCTATTACAACAAGCTAAAATTTGAAATTTGACAATGTGTACAGGTCGGTGGTGTGGGAGCAACTGAAAAAAATGGTTACGCCGCGACTTTATATAGTAGCACTCATTTTAGAGGATGACCCTAGATAGATATTTTACCCAACCTTTCATACTATGCACTTCTGGTTAAAAAGGTTTCTGAAAAAATGGCTAAAAGGAAACTTAAAAGTCAGGGTTTGTTTTAAAGTAAGGTGCAGCTTAAATTTTACATTTGTAATATTGAGAATATGATCTATCATAATCTCTGTTAGCTGTGAAATAGCTGTTGAGGTAATAACTCAGATTGTTAACTGTTTTGTGGATATACTGCAAGGTTTAAAGGTACCTGCCCTCTGTCTGCTCTCTAGCTCTAAGGCTATTGTCGATTTTCAGGTTTTCTCGTGGAACTGAATGTAGAATTCGAAATTGATCATTCTAACCTTTCTTTTAGTCGGGACATGATGTTGAGAACATTCAAAGTTCTTATTCGAGACCTAACAGTTGTCTTTTTTTAACTCTTTTTTTTCCAGCTCCTTCCAAGCCAACTGTCGCTGTGTCAAAGTGCGCGAGGTCCACAAACAAAGTGGTCCTCATCTTATCGCCCGGCTCCTGTGAAACTGAAATTGTGGATGGTTATCAGGTATGTGTTTTCAAAAAATTAAGCTTGATGTTTTGGACAATTTGTCACAAATCAGCTGCTGTTAATAAGAGTGCTGGTACTGAATACTGAAAATATAATGTAATTCCAATGTTATCATTTCATCCCATCTCATCTCATTATATGTACATATGTTAAGCTAAGCTGTTAGTAAAAGGGCCTGAAATATTGCTCTATGTCAATGAACACCTGTAACAGGAATCCAAAGGGAGAACAGGCAAAAGCCTGATTTGAACCTGTATAAATAACCTAAATAAAAAAAATAAAAAAAGAATTTTCGATCTCTGAAAAAGTTGAAAACTCACCCTCAAACTGAAGTGTTGCCAGACCGTCGGTTTTCTATGGTATATCACCTTTTCCCCACCACTTTTACCTTTTGTTCCCTTTCTGTACTTTATCAAGAACAGTATGTTTATTGTAATTCTTTCAAAAGTACTTTTGAAATAAATGGCTAACTTTGTAGAACATGTTTTAATTTTTTTTCAATGCGGATTTTGGGCCATAAATAAATAACCCTGTTTTGAATCGGTAGAATTTTAAGCTCACTTTAATGGCATGTCGTGCTTTGGTCGTCCAACAAAATTATCACGATTTTCTGAGCCAGAATAATCAAAGTAGTAACTTTATCTGAAATTACCAGGGTTATGACATAATTATGAATTGAAATATCCTTAAAGTATTGAAAAGACAAAACAATTACCATGTTCTGTTCTATTCTAATAAGATTCATGAATAAAACATAACTGATTTCTACTCTTCTAAAAGGTATTTTGTACTTCCTAGTGCTCTGTGTCAACACTACACCCGTATACATAATACAGAAATAAATTGAAAGGAATGACTTCTTAGTTTCCTTTTCTTAATTATTATCGTGAATAATGTTAAAATTTCTAAAACAAAAAATCGTAACTTTAGAATTAGAAGTATGTTCCACTTTTATCAATGTTTAATAAATGTATAAGTATATTCCACTTTTTTTAATATTAAATAAGTACATAAATTCCATCACAGGTGTTTTTCTGCTCGGAGGCGGAGGAGCGAGTGGGAGACCAGCATTCCATGGTACACAAGACTTCGCTGCAGGGTCGGTGGAGTTTTCGCCCAGCGTCAGACCCGGCATGCACATGCCTGGTGCAGGAGAGCCTGTCGCCTGACACCATGTACTACTTCTGTGTGCAGGCCTTTAACGAGGCCGGCGCCAGCGACACCTCCAACATCATCACCTGTCACACCCGCGGCGAGGGACCCTCCCCGGTGCAAGGTATGTGTACTGTTCTCAGTCAAGACTCTTGTAATAATGTGACCCCCCACCACTAAATGAGGCATAAGTCACTATTTACAGTTCTAAGAAAATAGCATGATAAGAGGAAGAAGTGAAAAAATGAAGAATTAAGTTTTATGCAGAAATCACATGAAAGAGACCTCAGCCATTATGGTAAATGGAAATTCATAGTAAAAATTAATTTTTCATGCCTATTAGATGGGTATTCATAGGATCTATATAGATTTATATTCCAATAAAGGTAAGACCCATCTTTAAGGTCAGTTTTCTCTGACTGCCCTTATCTGAAGCATTATACTTCAAACATTTATAACACAAGTTATGATAATGATAGAAACATAATTCTTTTAACATTTTAAAGGTTATGCCACCTTCTCATAGGATAACAAACCCCAAAATTTCCTATCTGAAACTTATGCTTCTTCATGTGTTTTTTTTTTAAAAATTCCTTTATTTAATCAGACAAATGATAAGTGCAAAAGCACTTGTTTACATTAGATGCCTGAAGGCATATACAAACATGCCGTCCATGTTAAAATATGTGAGTGTACATTGTAAAAATCAATATGTAGAACTTTATACAATACATGCTAGTAGTAAACCCCAAGGTCGAGTTCAACTCGTGGCGCGAAATGCGCAGGGTTTATCGGCTCTAGCTAGGGCTCATTTATGCGCGCATTTCGCGCCAACGAGTTGAACTCGACCTTGGGGTTTACTACTCACGGCTAAGGAAAAATTATTTTAATCTAGGGCATAGCCTTATTTACTAAATATCATATAAGTTTATTTCAATATCGAAAATAAATTGAAATATACTATATTAATTTATAAATCTTCTAAATCAATAAATTTGTTAACCCTGCTTGTATAGCCTCTCATGTTGACGAGAAAACGTCATCGCTTTTCGTGTAGTCTTAATCTCGTTAAGATTTGCTTGTATTTACTAAATCGTTAAAATTTGCTTGTATTTACTAAATATCTAATCGTTAAGATTTGCTTGTATTTACTAAATATCATATAAGTTTATTTCAATATCGAAATTAAACGTATATTAAAAATGGTGTTTCTATATAATAACAAAAAACATAAATCATAAATTGTGGTTATGTTCATATTTAATTCATTTTTGTACATTCACATCTCCTTGGTTTACATCTCCTTGGATTTTCACAAGTATTGATTGCATCTCCTTGGATTTCATAAGTACTTAATTTCATTTTTGTACATTCACATCTCGTTGGATTTTCACAAGTATTGCATCTCCTTGGATTTCATCACAAGTATCACATCTCCATGGATTTCATAAGTACAATACATGTTGTAAGTACAATACATGTTGTAAGTTCTTTTGTATTACAAACATAACCTTTTTGTTGTAATAACCTTTTTTATTAAAAAGCGCATCTACCTTTAAGTAAATTATAGAAACTTTACAGGTTTATTTATTCAATTTAATTATTTTATAAATGTTATAGGTTTATAAATGTTATAGGTAACTCGGCTTGAATCTACTTACATTCTAACAGTTTTAATATTTCAACAATTTTAATATTTCAACATCAATAACAAATCAACATCAGTAACGAACCACTCTTAACAGTTTTAATATTTTAACATCAGTAATCACTCTTAGCAGTTTTTATTTCATCATTTAATATTCCAACATCAGTAACCAAACTTAATGTGACCTTATTTATACTCAGTAGATTTAAATGTACTTAACCAAAGACTATAATGGCATTTGTTTCAAGGCTTCATCCTTCAAACAATTAAGTCCTTATTAGTTCAGTTTAAGTAACCATACATCTGTAGTCGCCAAAACTTGAGCTCAAGGCAATCGCGCTGGAAGGCACTTCTGCTAACCATCGTAATAACCTTTAAGCGAACTTCATTCACGGCGAGCCAAGGTCCAGTCACTTCTCGTAGCAACCCCAGGACCACCAGTCAAGGTTACTTCTTTCATCTACTGGTGAGCCAAGGTCCAGTCACTTCTCATAGCAACCCCAGGACCACCAGTCAAGGTACCACCAGTCAAGGTTACTTCTTTCATCTACTGATCAGTCCAGTTGTAAGCTTATGGCAACCGCGCTGGAAGACTTCTTTCCATCGTGATAACCTTTACATACAACTTCATTAGTCACACAGTTTAGGTTACACTTTAGTCAACTACCACAGGTTGACTACACAAATTTAAAATTATAATACATGTTAAAATTTTAAAAGGTTGAAGACAAACAATTTTTAAATAATATAAAAATTTAAAACTTAAATCAAATAATAATATTAAAAACATTTCTTAAATTCAAGCCGAGCATACTTATAACAAATTATTATTTTATTATAACAAAATAAATTACTAATACTAATATTAACCTGTAAACTTTCTTTTATTTACATTTGAATATATAAAGCTTGTCTTTAGCAAATTTATATAAATTCTTGTAACCTTAGCTAGTTTTTAAACATAAAAATATTTGCATACATGTTCAAACGGTAGAAATATTTGTATCTAATTTGTTTGACATATATTTCCTTGCAGTCGGTTTATCTAATAGAGGTTGAATAAGTTTTTTATTTTCACACCTTAAAAATAATTTTTCAATTATTTTACCCTTCATTTTTTGTGACAGCATCATACAATCCAAAAATACATATTCAGGTTGCAATATTGGTTTCTTTAACTCTAAACCTATAACAATCAAACTAACTACTAGTGTTAAAGTTAACCCTCCAAAACCAAGCTTTGTTGGAGTAGGTTTTAAATCCATTTTGGATAAAGCTTCCATTTCAATACATATATATATATATAATGCAATAAATCATTAATCTTAATAAAATTTATAACCTTATGTATTGCCTCATAATGAGACTACTATTTTTTTCAACACTTTCTGCATATGTTTAGAACATAAATAACCAGCTTTACATTGATTTTTTCCTTCTACTTTTTTTCTTTGCAGCCTTTTTACAAAACGCTTTACAAGTAAATCATTTTTTAATCTATTATCAGAAAAATTTTTAAGTATTTCTTTTAAAGTTTTTCCCTTACTTTTATGAAAAACATAATATACAGTATATTCACCACAGACCTTAGATAATATAGATTGCAAAGCCTGTGTATTATACCTATACGTTTTATTTATTTGCTTAATAAACATTCTAAAATATCTTTTTAAAGGTTTTAACCCATATGAATCAAAGTATTCTGGTAAGGCTTTGCGTGACTTTAAGAAAAATGCTACCCAATGTTCACCAGCTTTATAATCTTCATCAGTATTAACAATATATGCTGCAGGATATTTGATACCTTTTAAACATGGTAATCGATTTGATGAATACACACCTTTAAAAATACTGGAAGTTACACAATTACTTTTCAAAATATTTTCAATTTCATATCCGTACATTTTTACATTAAAGTAAACTTGAAATTACTTCAGGCTGATTTGCAGGACCTAAAGCAAGCATGCTATCATATTCATTATAAAATATCATAACTATTCCATGAGCAACAGGATTTTTTAATGTTGCAATTACATTAATTGTACCACTTTCAGTCAACTCAAAACTATTTGCATTTGGTGCGGTTTTAGATAAATCAAAACAAAACAAAGTATTACCATTCTTAAATTCATCTGGCGTTATACTCACAGGGTTATTTGAAAATAATCTCCCTGTTGCATACATCATTGCTGTGTATGCTTCATGGAAATTATCTTCATCGAAATCTAATTTTGACATTTCACAAAAAGGTGAAATATCTTTCCCCCTTTGCAAAACAATATCTGTAACCCCAAAATTTTGAAAATTAAATGGATTGTGAGTTAAACTCCCATCCCATGCACGTGAATCAACTAATCCCACAATTATTCTTTTAGGAAGTTCACCATTTGAAATCATTCTATTTTCTTGCAATATCGATCTATTTGGACCTTGAGTTGAATACTTTAACTCAACTCTTCTAAATGGAAATTTCATAAGTTTATTTTTTTCTCGTGCCATATCTAATTCATTTAAAAAAACATCATCTAAAGTAACTCTTTTAACAAATAAAACAGCATCTTCTATTTCTATTTTATATTGCCTTGTAGCGCTTTGTGCCATTAATGCAAAATTTTCCTCATTTCTAATCAATCTTATTTTCATATCTACATCACCTGGAAATTTTTTAGGTTGATTAAAAAGATCATTATGAATTTTGCAAATAAGTTGAAAACTTTTACCATATTGTGTTGTAAGAAATCTTTTCTTTGCACCAGTATTATGAGTATCATCAAAATCTTCAACTTCATTAAAATCTTTATCATCTAAAAAAAAACCAGAAAGTTCTCCAAAAGATTCAAGAACAGAACGTTTATAACCTAAAAGATATTCTATATAAGCCTTGTATGCATAATGAGTATCACTACTAGTTATTAACTTATTACTTATATAAATTTCCACATCTTTAAATAAGGCTCCAGACAAATAATTAACAGGAAATACTTTTGATGGATTTGGAATTTCACCTGCATGAGCTCCTTGTGCTGGAGGTCTTGCAGGTGCAGTTCCATCTGGTTTTAGTATTTTTAAAGTAAGATGTAAAAATGTTTGAGACAAGTCTATAAAATCAGCTTTATTTGATTTAAATGCAAACTCTAAAGGGCCACCTTGACTTACATTACTAATTGAATATAATTTTGAATAAAAACTTGTTCTAGATGTTGCATCTGTTGGTGGAATATTAAAATAATCATAACTTGAATCAACACACAGACAAGAATCTTTATGCATAGCCATTTTTTAAATTATACATTAAATTATCAAACTAGTTTTAGATCTTATCTTAAGAAGATTTAGATCTTATCTTAAGAAGATTTAGCTAAATATATCTTCTTCTTCAGAATCATAAGTTACTCTCCTCTTTTTTCTTTTATTTTCTTTAAAACTAGACTGATTTTTTCTTTTTTGTTTATTTGATATTTTTTCCTTTATTTTGTCAGAAATATAGTCCACAGAATCTTTTGTTAATTCTTCCAACTGTTTCTTTGCCTCTTTTTTCAAAACTTCTTTAGCACTTTGACCCTGAATAATTTTCTTAACAGCAGTCATTCCAGCTTTTTTCCCTCTCTTAATAATTTCACGCTTAGCTGTTTTGGCAACATTCTTTAAAGCTGGCTTTGCCATTCTTAAAGCTGGTTTAATTAATTTAGCTGCAGGTTTAGCTAAACGCAAAACTGACTTCGCTATTGCTGAAAAAATACTTCCTATACCATATCCTTTTTGATTCTGAACTCCAATAAATGGAGGAATAAAAGAATATCCTCCATATCCATAACCCTCTTGTAAAAATCGAGAATTATTTTCATCAAAAAAATGCTTATAGTCACAAGCATGATTTTCTCCACAATATTTTTGCATTTTAATTATTATATACTTTTAACTTTATAAACATTAAAAACGCTAACATTTGATTCATTTAAGATTTAAGATTAATCTTAAAGTAATTTACTTTTCAGCTGGTTTCCATGCATCCCATTTTGAAGTATGTTTAATTCTTCTTCCAAACCTTGATCTTTCCTCTGCACTATCTTTTGTTTTCTTACTGCCTGAAAAAATCCTGTCTTGATATGGTTTGTTCATAGATTTCTTTTTCTTTTTCTTTTTTAAAGAATCAAAAATGTCAACCTCTGGTTGATCAAATGTAGGCGAAGGTAACTTTTCTTCTATTTCACCAATATCAATGTTAGCACGGTTTTTTGAAATAGGCGTATAAAAATCATCTTGATCTGGAAGACCAGCAAAATCTAATTTATCCTCTTCATCTTGACTTAAAGATTTATTAATAGTTTCCATAATTTTTTCTCTTTCAGTTTCTTCAAGAGGATATTTAGCAGGAGTAAGAAATTCATCATCTTTATTTTTTCGAAAACTTTCAGGTTTATTTTTAAACCAAGATTTTGGTACTTTTACTGTTTGTAAAAATTCCCAAAGTTGATCAACGCCTCGAGGTTCCTTTTCGAATTGTTTTGTTTTTGAAAAAAATTTCATTATATTTAAAATATTTGAACCTTTAATAACTTTGCCCTGTAAATTTATTTCTCCCTCAGCATTCCATGTTCCATTATTTTCCAAAATTTTATCTAAAATACTTTGTGCATTTGGTCTTTGTGACACTGAAATTCCTTTTAATATTTTAAAAGTACTTGGCTTTAAATTATTTTTATCATCTTCAGTTCTTCTTCCCTCTAAATTTAAATCCTTAGTTAAAGCTGGTTTTACAGGAGGTGGTATATATGTTGTATGAACAGAATAAGGCTTTTTATTAAACATACGCTCCTGCATTAAATCTTTTTGTCTTTTTAAAGTATAAAGTTCATTATGACTAGGTACTTCTTCACTAAAGGTACAGCTTTTAAACATTGCATAAGGAATTATTATACTTTCTTTAAAAGTAGCCATTTTGGTAATTTTAATTTCAAGTTAATTCTTGTTAATCATACAAAAATTAATCAATATTATGCATTACTTATACCTGCTGCAACAGATGCAGCTATAATTGGAAGTAAAAGTGGTAAAAATCCTCCTTTCTGTTTTAAAACTTCTTTACGTTTCTTAAAAGGCATTTTTTGTTTTACCACTTCTCTTAAAACTTTTTTAAATTTCTTTAACTTATGATAATGTGACTTCTTTATAGGTATATTTCCTTTCAAAACATTATAGACACAATCACAAATTGCATAAATATCTTCAGCATCAGCTGAATCAAGAATTCTATTTCTCTTCTTTTTGCTATGTGCCTCACATACTAAAACAAGAAAATGTCTATGCTTATGAGCATAGCTTTCTTTCTTTGTCTTTTTTAACCTACCCATTTTACTTTAAATAATTTAAGTTTATTATGTACATAATCTTAAAGACATTTCTTTAGTGTGTAAAATTAATCGTGACTCAATGTAAACTAATAATAATAATACAAATAAATAAATATTTCAATTTTGTTTTATACCTTTGTCAAACAAACAATAAAATTGCTTTCTTTTTTTGTCTTCTTTCAAGTACATAATCTTAATGGTATTTGTTATTAAACTTCTATTCAACAAGTACATAATCTTAATGGTATTTGTTATTTAACTTCTATTCAAAGTAAAACAATGTTGAACATCTCCAAACATATTTGTACGAAACATAGCATTTTTAGGTGATTGTTGATGGCCATCTATAAATAAATAGCCGTGCGGTCTATCAACAGCATGTGTAAATATATTAACAAAGCAGCGTTGATTCTTAGGCATTAATTTTCTAGCAAGAGAATAAGCTATAGTTTGGTCTAATGGCGAATTGAAAATACATAAATAGGTAGCATTTTTAGTTAAATTTTTTCTTTCCTTACCATCATGAAATAAATTTTGCGAAATAAAAATAACACTTACATTTTCATGATGTGTTCGCTTGGTAAAAAATTCTGAAACTAACTTATTATTTCCACATTCAGCCATTAAATCATCAAAAATTGCTAGTCCTCTTTTATTAGAATCTATTAAACTATTAAAAGACTCCGGTAATCCGTTATAAAATTGAACATTTCTTAATTGTAAATATGGATCACGTGGAAAAGTTTCTCCATAAAACCATAGAATATAATCAAATTCATTATCAACTATCCTTGAATCATTTTTTAACAAATCAATAACAAAAGTAGTTTTTCCACAATTACTTGGTCCAGCTATTATTAATGAAAATGGTGTTTTTAATCTAGCATCAAAAATAGTAAATTGACCTTCAAACGCCATTGTACACGGATTAAATTTTGTAAATATTTCCTTAATCTTACACGAATTAATATTCAACCTTTTACTTTAGACATTTCTTCTTTATATACTCCTCTCCTCCTTGTAATCTTACACGAATTAATATTCAACCTTTTACTTTAGACATTTCTTCTTTATATACTCCTCCTCGTAATAATTCATTATTTCTATCCTGTAAAACATAAGTTACAGGTTTTGTATTTAATATAAAAGCTATTTTAAATATTTCTTTTCTCCAATTTGATAAAAATCCTCTATTAAAAGTCCTTCTATATTTACTTAATCTTACTTTATCTCCAATTTTTAAGTTTAAATCTATTCTTTTAGAATAAAGATGATCTTTATATTGTTTTAACCATAAGTCATGCTGATTATTTTTATTAACTTCAATAGGACTTATACCTAAAGTTCGATGTTTTGTACAATTGTAACTTGAAACAATAGGTTGTAAAGCCTTAAGATATCTTTTAGTTTTATTTGCTTTTAAAAATCTAAATAATTTATTTTTATAAGTTCTTATAAATCTTTCCACTATGGCACATTTGGGATCTTGAAAAGTAGAAAATTGATGTATTTTATTTTGCTTTAAAAAGCGACTAAAAATTCCCTTAAACTCAGAACCTAAATCTGTTTGAACTATTCTAGGTTTCACTTTAGCTCTTTTTAATATTTTTTCAAATGCTAATTTAGTTGTGCTAGAAGTCTTTAATTTCATTGGTTCTACATAAGCAAATCTCGAAAAACAATCTATTGCAACTAATATATAAATGTTTCCATCATTGTATTGTTTCAACTTTGGAAGAACTATTAGATCTAATTGCCATTGATCATTTTTACCTCTTACTATTATTTTTCTTCTTAAAAAATTTTTTATAATTGGTTTAAAAGAAGTATAAGTTCTTGTATTTTGTAAAAAAGTTTTAACATCATTTAAAGTTATATTTTCATTAACACGTTTTGCAGCTTTATATAACTTATTAATAGAAGAAAATGAAGAAGGATGCCTAGAATTAAAATAAATAGATATAAGTACATTTAACTTATCTCTTTGATTCATTGCCATTTTAAATACACATCTACCTTTACATTCTAATCTTATCTTAAGCAAAATTATTTATAATATTACATTGTTTATTTTCAAGCTAAACTAATTTATACTATTCATTAAGCTTAACTAATTTATACTATTCAACTGTCATTTACCCTAAATTACAACGTCTATCTTCTAAGCTGTGCAAAGTCGGGACTCCAAACATATGCACAAGCAATACAATAAACGCCATAAAAAAAGATAAATATTGACATGTATTATACATATTTACACTTTGCTTCGGTTATCCAAGAAGCAAAACACCTCCACAAAAAACGAACATGAAACATTTATTTCATGTGCATTCATTATAATATATAATATAATAATATAATATAACTACTTATTGAATTATATTAAAAAAATTCTTTCCTTTTTTGTCATTTCTTATAACCATTAATGGAATTAATCCATATACCATTGCATCCTTATTTTGTTGATTTTTAGCATTTAAATTTTTTTGCTTCACAAATGTAGTTTCTTCATTCTTCATATTAGAAGCATTTTCAATATTTTTTTTAGCTCTACCTCCTGTAACCTTCTTTTTCTTTGCTACAGTTTCTCCATTTTCATTATTCTTAGCTACAGTTTCCTCATCCTGATTTACCTCATTTTGATTTTGAATTTCCTTTTTCTTATACTTTCTCTTAGCTTTTTTTGAAATGTCTTCAACTTTCTTAGTTATATCTTCTTCACTTTCTTCATCAACCTCATTATTTTGAATTTCCTTCTTCTTAAACTTTCTCTTAGCCTTTTTTGGAATATCTTCATCAACTTTCTTAGTTATATCTTCTTCACTTTCATCAAACTTTGAAAACAGTTGCACTGTTGCATCACTTTCTTGATCACTTTCTTCATTTAAAGACTTCTTTTCACTCTGTTTTATTAAATTTTTTTCCTTTTCCTTTATATATTTCTTTTGGCACGAATTGCATCTATTTAAGTCTAATTGAAAATATCTAGGATGGTCATAAGGCTTATGACATCTTATGCACTCCTTAAAAAGACTATCTTCACAAGAAATACAGTACTTCTTACCCTGAACCAAAGATTCCTCACTACCACAATAAAAACACACCTCCATCTTAAAAATTTCTGTTTAAATATTTATAAAATGTAAACTTACATTAATGCTCACCTTTAGGCTTGCTTAAATCCCAAAAATTTAGCTAATCACAAGCTAGTTTTGCTGCAATACTATTCTATTAAGCTTAATATATATCTACCTAATCATTTAAAAACTTATACTTTGCATATCTTCTTCGCTAGAAACTCCAATTTTTTCCAACTCTGTATTCTGTTTTTTAGCTTGTTTCTTACTTTTCTTCTTTTCCTCTATTTCACTGTCCTCATCAGTTGAAAAATCATTTAATTTTTTCTGTTTCTTCTGCTTTCTTGCCTCATGATCTAATTTCTTTAGTCTTCTAGCTATTTTCCTCTTTAACCCAAACAACTCACCTAACTCGTCCTTAGTTACTGTAAAACTTTTATTATCTTTCAACAAATCACTGAAATGAACATATACTTCTGCTTTAAATATTGTTAAATCTAGTCTTTTCTTTCTTCCAAAAGACAAAACATAACGTGATATTGTTTCCTCCTTTGAAGCCATAATTAATTCTATATTTAATAAACAAACTAATAACTACTATAAAATTACTATTTACCTACTATAAAATCACTAATCACAGGAATATTTCCTATGCTTTCCTTTGAACTTTACATATTGTTTTATCTTCCTCTTCTTTTACTCTTTTTTTAGACCTTAATTTATAATTTCCATATGCTAAAGAGTGCACTCCATCTGAACAAAGCCAACGTTTATCTTCAAAAGGCGATAAAGCTAACTTTGTTTCTTTTAAAGTAAACACATCGTGCTTATAACTGCGTATACAGTGAAAGGTAGCAAAAGATTCAGATGCTTCTTTTAAAACTTGTTTAAATTCTGAATGTAAAAGCTTGTCTACACAACTCCTTCTAATTCCTTTAACTCTTTTTATATTCTTTCCTGAATTTAACAGAAAAGAATACATTTTAGGTCTTAAACCAACAAATTCCTTAATTTCTACTCCAGCTGTTTCATCTTTAAATTTACCTAACACTTTTCTATTTTTTAAAGAATATAATAAATTATTTGTTTCTAAATTTGAAAAATCAAAATAATCCCTAATATCATAAAGTAATCTATAAAAATGTTTATGATCTATATAATATATTAGTGAATCAGTATCAGTATAAAGAAGCTGAACAGATTTTAAACCAAATGTTTTTAAAATGACATTATAATGAAAATTGAACATATGCATTTTCGATAAATCTAATATTGTAAAACCAATATAAATAGGTTTATTCAATTCTACTATATTTTTCTTATACTGTATCCCAACAAAATTTGAATTAAAAATATGTAAAGAATGAAAAAGAGGCTTTTTAATCATAGAGGCACATGACTTTTGATTTGTTGTTAATACCATTTTAATTCTTCTTTTTACATTTTCCATACATTTGCCAAACGTAGAGTTATTCATAAGTTTAAAAAATTCCCTATCAAAATCTGAAGTAGCCTCTTTCCGCTTTTGGTTATTAAAATCAATATATGGTTTCATCCAACATGACTGAGAAAAGGATACTATCCTAAAAATTTTAGAAATTTTTAAACCTAAACTTAAATACAATTTTAAATTCCTATAATGTATAATGTACTTTTCCTTTTGACATAAAGTTGAAATTAATTTCATACAGCTTTTAGTATAGCGTTTACCTAAACCTTCCAAAATATTTTTAGCATATGGTGACAATTGAAAAAAATTCACTGCAAGCTTTTCAGGAGCCAAAGGAAGCATATTATGAAAATCATGTAAATAATCAGGATACTCTAAAGTTACCTCTAAAATATATCCTATAGGAGCATCATCAAGAACTTTAGTTACATCAAAACTATCATATTTACTCGGATCAACCCAAGCAAAATTTTTGTAAGGTAAAGGTTGTACCATAGCAAATCCATATAAATTATTACAATCATAATAAACTATATGCTCAGTTTCTTTTCTCACTTTTGCAAATCTTTGAACTACATTTGTCATACCTCCTCGAATACCATCTTCAAAAAAATTAAACATGTCAATATCATTAATTAAATCAAACTTAACCTTTGTAAACTTCATCATAGCATCATAACTCAAAGATGGAGCTGTTAAATATTTAGCTGGATCTAATCCATAAAAATCTAATGACTTTTCCCTAAATGATTCAAAAACATCAGCTAATAGTAATACATCTATTTTTAAATATTGTCTTAAATAATCTTTTATATTCTTACACTTTAAAATTTTAAACATTTTAATTGCATGATCATAATCTAAAGAAGAAATACTTTGATTAGTTAAACTATTAAAAAATGCCTCACGACAAGGTAATTCCTTCTCATCCAGCCTTTCCCACGAATCTATATAGTCATAGCACATAACTCCCTTTCTTATAACATATGGTAACATCTTTTCCTTAAAATGCTTTTTAGTTTCTTTTAAATCTAATGTATCTTTTTTAACTAATAATTCAGCAAGATTAGATAATGAATTTGGAAGAAACTGAAAAGAATCAATAAAAACAAAATTATCTAAAAACATAGCTAAAAACTTTTCTGATGAACGCGGAATAACTTGAACATTAAGTTGTTTTAAATACTTGTACATATTTTTAACAATAAAATGTAAATCATAGTTCATAGCATTATGCATAACAATAGGAATTTTAAAATTTGTAAATTTCAATGCACTACATACTAAATTACATCTATTACAAGCATAATTAACATCTCTACCTTTTCCTTCCCTACCTAAATGCTCATGATCTACAACTCTTTTAATTCCTAAATTAGCAAAAGAAACTCCGCAAAGATAACAAGCTTTTTGCTTAGCGAGATGTAAAATATCCTGTGAATTTAAAGTTAAAGGTTTTCTATCATTTTCAAAAATACAAGATATCTCTGCACGCACTTGATAAATATATCCAAAAAAGTTTTTAAGAACATTAGGACCAATATAAAGAAAAGGTGGTTTAGAATACTTACTATACTTTGATAAAAATAAAATACCTACTGCATTTAATTCATGTCTTGTTTTCATAATAGACTTACCTTTTAACTTATTTACATTTTTATTTAATGTTTCAAAATCAGCATAAATAATAAAATGATTTTTTATTTGTCGTGAAAGATTTCGAAACATTTCTTTTTCACCTATTAAAGGAAGCTTATAAGTTTGTCCAGTATAAACTTTATTTGTACAATTTGCTTTACTATGAAGTTGTAAACCAACTTTATCTCTAAATGAAATTAAACATTTATTACAAAAATACCTTGTTTTTTTCCAATAAAATGGTGTTATGAATGAATTAATATTTCGAATTAACATATAATGATTTTTGTACAAAAGTAAATTAATATGTTTGCGATGTTTATCATCAAAGCTTGTTGAAATATACATTGGATACGGTAAATATTTATTATTATTTACAAATCCCATTTCATTTTGACTAAATAACCCAAAAACATTTATCGTTAAATTATTATTTTTCTCAAAATTTGGAATCTCACTTATTTTAGTTGGAAAAGAAAGACCCTTTAAATTTAAAGAACTTACTAAACCTAAATAAGATGTAAATCTATTAGGATTTACACACTTTTTAAAAGCAGCTAACACAGAATACAAAAAGCACTTGTCATCAGAACATCGTATATTAAGAATAGAATGTTTATTGGGAATTGGTAATGAAACAGATGCACACCCTCCAAAAGGATTACATTTATAAACTGATAAACGTAAAACATTAATTTGTTTTAAAAACCAACCTGAACCCATCTGAATAAACCCATCAAAAAATGCTAAAAGTATTCTTATAGCTTGTATCATTTTTTCTTTTACAGATAAAAATGTTAAAACTTGAGTCATATTGCTTTGAAACCAAGGTTTAATTTCATAATACCTTGATGTATCCAATTTATATTTACCTAATACAACATTAAGACTAATTTGAAATTTTATGCCACCATGCCTCAATAAACCTTTCTTAATTTTTTCTAGTAAAACTTTAAACTTGCGTTGAAAAAATAATTCTATATCTATAGCACGCTGAAAAGGAACTATATCATAACTTCTTAACAGTTTACCAAAAGCTTTTCTTTTCTTTATTTCATTCATTTTATTTTTTTATCTATTTAATCTTCTAAAACGCAAAATTAACTCAGCAATTCCATATTCAAATTTAACAAGCTGTCCATCATCAGTTTTAATTTGTATTTCTATATCCTGCAACCTATCATAAGCTAATTTCTTATACAATGGATGGGAATAAGTGTGCTTAATATGTTCACCAAATACTCCACTAGCCCTAACAGTTCTAAGTCATTTTGTTTGAATGTTACCTACATACTCATAATCAACAATATTAGAATAAATGTATATATTTGAAGTGTCTGTTGGAAAAACTGGAACTCCATTTCCTACATAATCTTTTCCATATTGTGGTTGAAAAAGCTCATTATATGGTCCCTTCCTATTAAGAGATATTACATCATTAAAACCTTTTATTAAAATTTCTTCATCCCTTATTGGATTTCCTTCAGAATCTAATTCATTTTCAGTAGAAGGTGGCTTTTTCAATAAAGGTGGTCCTCTAAACTCAATAAAATTTGTAAATGTTTTCTCACCATTAACAGTAACTCTTGAAGTATACTTTTTAATTCCTTCACAATTATTTAAGCGTAAAACCGTAGCAATATATTCAGACAAAATAACTACATCTCCTGTACCTACATATAAAGTACAAATTAAATTTTGATTATCAATATAAAGTTTAGTATATCTTTTATAATTTTTATAAGTAGGTTGAGCTTCATTTACTTCCATTTTTAATTTAGCAAATTTTTCATTCATTTCACTTATCATATCCTTAATTTCATAATTTCCAAACTTTAAAGCAAATACCTTATTTACTTTTTTTATAGAATTAGGAACAACTTCATCTAATGAATTAATTTGTTCTACTGTTTGGTCTTTTAAATCAAAAATATCTCGCACAATTACATAAGTTCTAGATTGCTCTGGATGCTCTGGTACATTATACCACGATTTCAAAAAATCAATCTCCAATAAGGCTACTTCCCAGTAACCTTTACATTCACGTGTAGCTGGTATTTCAGTATAAAAATGACTTGTCTTATTTTCTCTTACTGAATGTGGTACATTTGAAACTACTGTATAATTGAATGATTCTAGTTCTTCGTTCTGCAACATTTTAAATATTTATTAAAACAAATCTATAAAATCTAATATCAATCCTAATCACATCACAATTTAATCACTTTGCCTCATCAGTCTTCCTTTTGAACTTTCACATTTCGCATTAATTTTGAAGAAGAATATGTTCTTATGTGTTTAGGATAATCTCTCATATGCATAAGAAAATCTTCTAAACACCTTTTCCTCGAAGCTGTTTCTATTTGGGGTAATGCATTTCGCCAAGGAGTTCTACAGCAGGGACAATAAACCTGCAAATCAAAACTAGAAGAAATAAAATGTTCATAACATCTTGAAATATGAATAGGTCTTTTACAACACTTTAAAAAAACTGTATTATCTGAACCTTTATAATTAAAAATAATTCGTGAATGGCATTGAGCACAAGGTAATGTAAAAAAAGAAAAAAGTAACCTACGACACCGCCTAGTATCTCTTAACTTTTTAGCTAACAACCTCATTGAACAATTAGGACTACTATTATTATTAATTTCCCATAAATGTCCTAAATCAATCACATCATCTACTGACATATACAAATACGATGCTACTGAATCCAAAACTACCTTTGTGAAACAATCTTTTAAACCATAAAAATAAATTGACTTTCTTAAAACTTCAATTATTTTTTTATCATTTTCCCACATGGATAAATAAATAAAATCTAAAACAATATCACATTGAAAATACGATGAAAAAAATAAAAGACTCGCGCAAGAAAAATATTTCAACTTTAAAAAACATGCATCATCTGTAAGTTCTTCACTTAATATTTCTATTAATTGTAAACACTCATCTTCAGATAAAAATTCTTGGCTAGGAATTTCAATTAACAAAGGTAAATTTAACTTACCAAAATAAAATGACACTAAAGCACAAAAATACAAGCTCCTTTTCATCAAGCGAGCAAAACTTTTTGAACAAGCAGTATCCATTTCAAATACTTACTTTTATCAACTTGAAATTCCTAAATAAATATATAATAAATTTAATCAGGATGATACTTTTTTAATATTACTAAAGAAGATCTCAAAGGAACTGGTGTAAATATATGATTCTTAGGATCATAATTAGAATGCTTAACCAAAATATGTAAACGCAATAAACTTAAAGATATAAACTCTTTCTTACAATATGAACATTCTAATTTTTTTTTTTTGGTCCTCGCTTATCTTTTGTAGCCTTAACTAAAGCTTGAGCACAATGAACAGGACAACACAAGCAATTCTCAATATTTCCTGGCAGTAAGTTATTTTGAAGAACTAAGGCGTGTTTTTTCAACCTTTCAGTTATTTCTACAAACTTATCTATATTACATTCTATCTTATTAAAATTATCAGAATACAAATCAGAATATGGTGAAAAATCCTGTAAATGTTTTCCTGTTTCTGAAACATTTACCATAACATCTTTTTTCTGAGATTTCTTATGAAATTTCATATCATTATTAGATTGCTGTAATTTGTTTAGTTCGCCCATAAAATCATCTCTTTTTTCAAGCTCTAATTCTGATTCCAATTTCTTAGCTTTATCATCATAATCATCATTTTCACTTTCTGATAGTGACAAATCTCGAGCCAAAGATGAATCACTATCATTAACCTTTTCTTTAGTTACAGCTTTCTCAAAATTTTCAACTCTTGCTTTTTTCTTAGTATGAAAACCTAAAGATTTCGTACAAGTACTTTTTTGACCATGTATTTGTTTTTTACAATCTGAATCTGAATCTGAAGTAGAAGATAAAAACTCAGCACTTTTATATTCATGCTTACGCTTTTTGCTTTTCACTTTATGTTTTGGAAACTCAATTAATGAATTATATTTTGACATATGATAATCTAAAGCTACTTCTATAAAAGCATTTTCTACTTTACTCCATTGAATAACAAAAGGTGAACCTATACGAAACAATTCTGTACAACATGTAAAATTAAATGATCGAGAATCACTTCGATAAACAGTTATATTTATTCTAAGAATATCAACAAGACACTGAATAATTGAACTTTGTGAAGAACGCAAGTCCAGCTTAATAGTTTCATCTTCACTAGATAAAATTCTAAAGGCTAAATTTCTCGTTATATCTTGATTTCTTAAAGCAGACAAAAGTTCAACCTTTAATTCTTCTTTAAGAATATTTATTTTTTTCCTTTCATTCTCACATTCTGTTAAAAGTTGAAAACAAAAACTAAAAAAATGTGAATTATCTGTCCGAACTTTATTCCAAAATAATTTATTTTCTTCATTATGTCTTAAAAGAAATTCTATAATTAACAAAAGTAACCTATCTAACACTCCGGCGGCCATAAATGTAAATTATTTAAATAACACAATCTCAAACTATCACAAACTCTTTTAAAATCTAAAACATTATCAGTTAAACAACTTCCTTTATAAGAATATAAAAACGTGAAAATACATTTACTTTTACCTTTAATTTTGATACGTAAACTTGAAAAATATGAACTATTATTTACATAAGGCAACCATATAGATTCACTAGAATTAGATTCTTTAATTTCAAATTCATATTCTTTTTCAAAACAATCTGCAATTTTTATACAAAAAACCTTAAAATCCGGTGTTGTTTTAAATACAAGTTGAAAGGTAATTTGAATGTTCTTTGGAGTTATATTTACACTAACTATTTCCTGTTCACAAAAGTCCCTAATATACTCATAAACTTCTAAAGCTATTATCTTAATATTTGGTAATAAACTTGAAAAATTTCTTCTTAAATAAATTGAACAAAATCCATTACGTGTAATCTTCAAAGTATACAATTTATTTTTACAAGTTAATGATCCTCTATATAAAAAACTATTCTTTATACTTTTATAAATATACGGAATATCAAAATGAATATTTGGAGTAAAATTTAAACCAAAAATAACCAAGTTTACACTATAATCTACTTGCATTAATATATACTATCGATACTTGTAACCCAATCTAAAGGAGGCGTGTTTCATTACAATAAGATAAATCTGAGCTATATTTATTAAAAATTCTGAATAACCCAATAAAAAATCAGAAGACATTGTTAAATAAAAATCTGGTTTAGCTTTGCAATACTCGCAAATTTTAGCACTTAAATTATGAATTTCATGTCTTGTAATAATTTGATTTAAATTAAAAAACAGTTTATATGCTTTCTTGTATCGAAAATTAACCAATATTAACTGACAATCTATACATGAACAAACTAATTTACAAAATTTCTTATTAATTGTATCGTACCTATATCTATAAAAATAAAACACACGTCTCATACCTACCAATGTATATAAGTTCAAAAATCAAAAATTTCTAATACTTGTTCTATTTTAACACGAAAACCAACATGATGCCGAATCAACAAAACAAACGTTGTTGTATTTGCAACTTCATCAAATTGCCTAGATTCCTCTTCCTCAAAATTAGTAATATCTTTTTTCAAAATACCAGGAATCTCTAACTGATCTACATCTTCTGGTGTTAATTTAGGAAATTTATTCAAAATAAATGTCAAAACTAATCTTTTTAAACTTAATTTAAAAAGAAATCTATTCAATTCCTGTACTAATTCTGTGATTTGTTCTATTTTAGAAAAATCTATTAATGTACCATTAGGACATGCAGCAATAAGCTTACCTATATTTTCACCTTCCTTTAATACTTTATTTATAACTAAACAAAAGTAACAAGAACAATAAGGCTCATAAACACTTTTCTCAAAATGTATAACAATCATTTGTAAACTAACCTTAAGCCTTAAAAACAATCTTTAATCCTCTGTACACCTACCTCCTAAGCAAAAGCAAACACCAAATATAACAATCATAAGCTTATTTAAGCACAAAGCTTCATGCATATTCAAATAAACTTACCTTAAACGCCTTATATATCTTAAAAATAAACATTAACACAAATATATAAATTATATAAATTTAACCCATATCATAACTTAACCACAATATACTACTTGAACATATCTATGACACATTTTGCCAAGGCTGTTTCTCTAAAGTACCAGAATTATCACAGTGCAATTGATGCACAATGCTCCATCACCACAACACTGTAGCTATGCTGAGATAAGGTAATTTTGCGCAACTTGCCCTTTTTAGAAGCATTGCTTGACTAAGCGGCAAAATCTCTTCTTTCCGATCCTGTCATTAAAATCCACCGATAAACAGCGCCGCTGCGCCACCTAACGTATTGCCTATAAAAACGTAGGTGGCGACGCCTGCGGTCACATATATGAAGTGCGTAAGCGGTCAGAAAACAAATAACGCGATACGACAATACCTAAGTTATCTAAGCGTCTAAACATCAATCCACCAGAGGGCATTAGCTACCTATTGTAATAAGACATGAACAGTGTTGTCATTCACTGGGGAACCCTCACTACATTACCCAAACTAAGCCTAAAGGCCTAACGTCACACTGTTCATCTCTACTACAGGTGTTAACAGCGTCTTTAGACATCTGTCTAAACTTAGGCAAAAAACCAATATAATCTAAATTGGTTAACACCAAACACAGGCGAGAAGGTACTTAATGAAAAATCTATAAATTCAAGCATAAAAAAGACCCCACCCTAGTATGTCTCAAATCTAGTCAAAACATTAATCAAATAACGCCCAGCGTAAAAGCTAATCAGCGTAAAAGCTAAGTCTCTATTCTGTCTACAGTTAATGCTTAGCCACCAGAGGGAACCTTCCAGCACATGTCTATAGTTGATGCCTAGCCACCAGAGGGAACCTCTCAACACAAATTATTTAGTACCAAGTGAACCTCAGACAAGTTTATCTACTCCAAGCCAAGCCTACATAAAAATACTTGATAAGTGTGGACTAAGTTACAGCCCGTAATCAATGGAAACTATTTCTTACATTAATGCCCTTAAACTTATTGATAAATCTAAATCTAGAACACGCCGACCAACACTCACTTCATCTCTAAAGTAAATCAAATGCGCAGAACCATCATGTCGACCAAACTAGTATTCCTGCTTCTCTTCCTAACCATTTTGACGAAAACTCTAGGTTGTTCTGTCAGAAACGACTGCTCCTTAACCGACAACTTGGACACGCTTATCTGCTACTGTTTACCGACAACTTTCACACACATAACGCTAAGAACTACGCAAATCTTTCTAATTTCCCCCGCCACATCACAGCAACAATTCATCAAATACGACATAGATGTCTTCCCATTCCTTGCAGTTATCAAAACAAGTGGAATTACATTTCAATGCGAAGCAGGAAAATGCATGTAAGTATAGGCTTAACTCACTTAATATTAACAGTATAAAATTATTCAAATATAATACCTTCTAAGTTTCTTAAATTTTAGCTTAACAAGTTTCTTAAATTCTGAACATTATATAAATACCTTTCATATCCAAAGTTTTCTAATCTTTTGAATTTAAGAATAAATTCTAAACATTAATTTTTATTCAGATTAAAAGCAACAGAAAAACCAACTTCTATGAAACCAACATCTTCATTTCCAAATACCATGTAAGTTATTAGTCTTAAGTGCACTCTAAACCTAAAAATAAAACAGCATGCTTCCTCCTAACATTCCTATATGACAAACTAAGTTAAACATCATAGTTACGTAAAAGTCACTCATGCTAACTGTAAAAGCAGTAACGTCGTCTAACTTCTACCTTAAACAATATTCACTTTACACCAACCTAACCATATTAACCTAACTAATCGTAATTTTTATTTAGCTCAGCAATTGAACCAACTGATGCCTTGAAGACAACTATTGCCCTATTTGATTTAACTACAACTGACGCATTGACGACTCAAACTAATGATTTAAGTTCAACCACTACATCTATGAAACCAGCATCTTCATTTCCAAATACCATGTAAGTTATTAGTCTTAAATGCACTCTAAACCTAAAAAAATAAACTGCATGCTTCCTCCTAACATTCCTATATGACAAACGTAAGTTAAACCTCCTTTTAATATTAAACATCATAGTCTTCGTGAAAGTCACATGCTAACTGCAAAAGCAGTGGCGACATCTAACTTCTACCTTAAACAATATTCACTTTGCACCGTCCTAACTATATTAACCAAACTAATCGTATTTTTTTTATTTAGCTCAGCAATTGAAACAACTGATGCCTTGAAGACAACTAATGCCCTATTTGATTTAACTGAAACAAAAACAACTCACGATTTCACTGACGCATTAAAGACTCAAACTAATGATTTAAGTACAACCACTACATCTATGAAACCAGCATCTTCATTTCCAAATACCATGTAAGTTATTGGTCTTAAAATGCACTCTAAACCTAAAAATAAAACAGCATGCTTCCTCCTAACATTCCTATATGGTAAACTAAGTTGAACCTTTTAATATTAAACAAAGCAACAAACATCATAGTTACGTAAAAGTCACTCATGCTAACTGCTTAAGTTTCATTTAAAACTACTAATATCTTTAACAACAAATCTAGCATTATATCCATCCTAACTTCTAACAAAAATATTAATCTATATGTAATTTATTATTTATAAAATACTTTATACTTTCAGCTCACCCAAAACTTCAACAAGTCTGTCACAAGCCTCTACACCTATTACTTCAAGCCAGCCACGTACTTCAAGTTGGTCCATGTAAATATATAATTTATAATCCCTATTCAGCCTATCATAATTTAAAACTACTAATATCTTTAACAACAAATCTAGCAACATATGTTTTAATAGCTTTATCTAAACTAATATTTATAATCCCTATTCAGCCTATCACAATTTAATACCAGTCACCAATCTATTAGTCTGGTAATCTCAATACAATATCTACAAACTGAGAAATTTTCTAAGTCCAAATCTCACAATTGCTCTAAAACTATTCAACTATCAAACTTATTCATCTAAAGAACATTTCTACAACACAAGTAACTAAAACAAACTCTAAGTCCACTAATCTTAAGAGATTTAATTCCACCGTGGATGGTTAAACCTTTTCATATTTTCTGTAGTAAAATTCTAGAGCCCTTCTCACAAGAAAATAAGTCAAAGATACTAGAAAGGAATTCTGTGAAAAGTCACCCAACTCAGAAACTTTACCAGTCACCAATCTATAAGTCTGGTAATCTCAATGCAATATCTATAAACTAAGAAATTTTCTAAGTCCTCTAAGTCTCATGAATGCTCTGAAACTAGTCAACTATTAGACTTATTCATCTGAAGAACATTTCTACAACACAAGTAACTCAAACAAACTCTAAGTCCACTAATTTCAAGAGATTTATAAAACTACTAATATCTTTAACAACAAATCTAGCATCATATCCAACCTAACTTCTAACAAAAGTTTTATAAAATATTAATCTGTATGTAATTTATTATTTGCAAAATACTTTATACTTTCAGCTCACCCAAAACTTCAAGTCTATCGCAAGCCTCCACACCTATTACTTCAAATCGGCTACAAACTTCTACTACCTCCACACCTATCAGTACTTCAAGTCTACCGCAAACCTCTACTACCTCCACACCTATCAGTACTTTAAGTCTGTCGCAAACCTCTATCAGTACTTCAAGCCAACCGCATCCTACAAGTCTAGCGCAAACCTCTACATTTATCAGTTCAAGCCAACCACAAGTCACTATACCTATAAATACAATATTTTCAAATGAACCAAAAACACCTAACGCATCTTTCGCATCTACACCTAAACCTATTGACAAATCAACTCCAAAAAATATCGTACCAGTAGCTGATATTATAGCAGGAATCTTATCTTTCTTAGTTCTTTTTGGTATTATATTAACATCTTTTATTCTTTATAAACTTTTCAGAAAAACTTGGCAAAACAAATTTGAACAATATAGAATTCGATCTATTCAGCGAACCACACTTCATATGAGATCTCGATTTAATATTAATGTTAATGTTAATGAAGCACAAGCACCTTCTGAATACACTAGCAGTTTCAATTCTCTAAACTCTGAAAGCTTTGAATCTATTAGCGTAGTACAAGAAGAAATTGAAATGACTACTTTTAAAACTTTTTCTTCTCCCTCACCTTCTCCTCCCTCACCTTCTCCTACTCCCTCACCTCCTATTAACTTGTAAAATAAAACCCTTAGCACTTTAACAATATCCACTAGAACCAAACCCCTTACAACCACGATCAGTTTTGCTTAACTCTTGTACTTCATAAACACTGGCATTTGAATAACGCTCTAAAATAATTTGAGCAATCCTATCACCAGCCTTAATAAGAAAATCTAAATTTCCAAAGTTATACAAAATAATACTAACATTTCCTCTATAATCTTCATCAATAACTCCTGCTCCAACTTCAATAGAATAATATTTAGAAAGACTAGATCTAGATGCTAATCTTCCATAACATTTTTCAGGAAACTCAAACTGTAAATCTGTTTTAATTTCAAGTTTTTTTCCTGCTGGTAAAATATAATCATAAGCACTATACAAATCTAATCCTGCTGAAAATAATGAACTTCTCTTTGGAAGATTAGCCTTTTCAGAAAGCCTAACAACATAAACCTTATCATGCGACATCTTAATTATGCTCCTTTAACACCACAGACTTATTCAAACTATTCTGAAAAATACATATACAAACTCGAATAGGTTTCAAATTATTATCCCTTTCTATACTTTGCACCTGAAAATACTTAGACCTGACAAAAAAATCATAATAAGCTAAATATTGAGAATTAACTGAAACATTTTTAAAATTTGAACTTTCAGAAACATTTTTAAAATTTGAACTTTCAGAACATATTATATCACAATACACGTATTGTTTCATATTTCTAAAAATACACTTACCTGTTCGGTACCACACTAAATACAATACAATTCAATATTTCTCACAAATAAATAAATAAGTACACTTACCTGTTTATAATGTGCCTGTGATGAATGACGCCAAGCTTGATCTTGAAGCTCTAAGTCGCAAAACTATAAAGCTGAAATTTCAACAAAAGCAAAAGCAACAACCAACAATCACCTAACTAAAATTATCTTAAGTAAAACAGACCAAAAATAATTTCAACTAGCGCTTAACGCTAGCTAAAATCAAAACGTCAATCTCCACAAACCAAGAAAGCAATTTCCAGCCACCTCTAAAAACGTCAATCTCCAAACCAAGAAAGCAATTTCCAACCACCTCTAGAAACGTCAATCTCCACAACCACCTCCGAAAATATCAATCTCCACAAACTTGCACTTACGCCTAACAAAGCACGCACTTGCGCCCAACGCGGGCCCAACGGCGCTCTTTACCACACTACAATTAACCACACCAAAGAAATGCGCGCAAAAGATCAACACAAAGCTTTTATACCGTCTTTATTAGTCTCAGCCAATCACAAGACAATAACATTATGTTATGATTGTGAAAGTATTTAAGGTGCTTATAGGTTTTCATTTTTAATAATAAACCAAAATAGTATACGTTTATATTATAAAACGCGCGCATTAACTTAAACTATCTTTTCTCACTACATTTATATAAACAAAACGAAAATATATAAAATTGAATATCTAATAATTTGCTAATTTATAAAGTCGTTTCAAACTTTTATCCCTTCAGTACCTCCTCGTACAAAGCAAAAATACCCACATGGAAACGAGACACAACATCCAGAACCTTCCATGTAAGGTACTGAAAGGGAATACATAAACTTTCTCTCACTCTTAATTTAATATAATCATTTAAACTTTAAACATTGAAGCATATTTATTATAAAACAAACTTTCATTTTAAAATATTTCAAAAATGTCTTAGCAAACTCTTAAAAATCAATAAACATACATACATATATATCTCAAAACCCCTCCTCGTACCTCTACCAAGAAGGTATGTTACCACACAAGAAGAAATAATTAACTATCATATTTAGACTTACCATTAGACCTCAACAGCTTATCAGCTACCCAAATTTATATATATATCCAAGCTACAATTTTAGTATGTTCACAGCTTATCAGCTACCCAAATTTATATATCCAAGCTACAATTTTAGTATATTCGCATCACTTTGTTTAGTTCAATGTATTTACAATATTCAGCTAACCAATTTATATAAAAGCTACAATTTTAATGTGTTCACAACACTTTATTGTTTAAGCAAAATGTATTTACATTTATTCAAGTTTGCTGTTTATTTACCTTTAAAAATGAACCTTAATGTACATGTACTAACCATTCTTAATATGTTTATACAATTCTTAGCCAAATGCTTTCAATTATTAATGCATTATAAAGTGGTTGTTTTCACTAAAGTCAAATATAATAACTGACAAGTGCTATAGCCCAAATTAAACCTTGTCAATTATTACACTTGCGCTTTAATATGCTACAAAACTGTATATATATATCTTAACGCTTTCTTATCTTCTCTGCAAATAAACCAATATAATCAAGCAAGTCGATTATGTTTATTCTTCCAAGCTATACGTACGCCCCAACTGCGTCACCAATATTATATAAATTACTCTAACCAATACACATACTGACACAAAAAAGATTACCTGGATCTGTGCCCAAACCATAAATATCAATTTCCTAGACCAACATACTGATTTCATAAGACTTGTGAAAGAACACTATTACTAGATTTATTACTAGATTTACAGCTTGATTTCATAAAACTTGTGAAAGAACACTATTACTAGATTTACAGCTATATCACACTAATCAAAAGTAAAATAAGCTAAAGCTATAATAAACACTGAAACAAATACTTTAATGTAACTTAAAAAAATTATTTCATATTCATAAACGCACAAAGCTACATTAACACTAGAATCACCTAGGTTAATGTACGTCTCAACCCTCGCGTCACTCCGCACAAAACTACATTAACACTAGCCTGGTAGCCAGCCCACTCGCGGGAGAGCGAGTATTGTTAGACCAGGCACGGAGGTCTAGATTCCTCGCAGACAGCGCGGCGTTATCTACCGGAGCGCCCTGCGTCGCTGTAAATCAAGTAAGCCGGTACAAAGTGTGTCCGCTCGGCGTTCTCTACCAGAGCGTCCTACGTACATAGACAAAATGTCCAAATTAGTGTGCTGTTGCATACGCACACACCGTTACAACGCGAAAAGGGTCTGCTCTGAAGTGCGCGTTTACTCCATACCGAGGCTTTTAACCGGGGTACATTAACACTAGAATCACCTAAAACCACGTCATGACCGCTAAGCTAATCTCAAAAACTATGTTCATTCTCCAAAAGTCGAAAAATTTCAAGATTAGCTCAACGACCACTCTGCAACACAACACTCTTACAACAAACTTGCAAAAAGACAGCATTCTGCATGTAGATACGCACAACCGGTTTTCATACCACGATATCGTACCAAATTAAATAATTGTAAAATGCAAAATTCTTAACCTGTGTTTATTTCATAATTAGGCGTCAAGCAATAGCCTCGTAAAGTATCTAAGAAATAGGAGTTGTAAATATCAAGACTAATAAAAATGTAAACAAACTTGAAGTTACGACAATCCAATATGGAGGTCATGTACCATGTCTGCAAACACTATAAATCATCAAGGTTCAATTCGTTCCCACTAGAGAGAGACACAATATACAATAACTTCCCACCAGAGGGAAACCAAATGTAACAAATAAGTTAATGCCTAATATGTCTAGTAATAAATTCAATCACATCTAATCTCCTCATTTGCCTCAAAACTTTAAATAATTTATCTAAATTTAAATAACCATATTGTAATTGAAAAACCTTTAAAACTTCATAAGCACGATGAACTTTTGGTTCATATAAACCATAAAAAATATTATCTATTTCAGTTAAAGAAATAGACAAATAAATTCCTAAATTTCTCCAATCCATCACTAAACGCTCAGCCAACTGTAAAAATAAAACTTGAATAATATTATCAGATATATTTTTATCATTTTTGGGTATAAAACTTAAAACAATTTCAATCAAATCATAACGATACAAACTTGATAAAGCTGTAATTAACTCGTTCAAATAATCATTTTTATCCACTCGATCCCACCATAAATTTAACATTTGTAATATATTAGACTGTAACACAGTACTTTTATCTTTACCTCGAATTCTATGCAAATCTTTGCTCTCTAATTCTAAATATATTGCCAAACTTTCCCAATCACAATAAAGCAAATCTGCAATAGACTGCAATACTTCATCAGCAATAACCAATTTTTCAGCTGACATTTTCTTAAGCTTATTATCAATAATAACATATAAAAATATTTTCAACATTAATCACAAGAATATTTCTATTTCCAGTTCTAAAATTTGCAATTTGCAATTGTTTGACGTGAACTATCCCCCTAAAAATTATCGATGACGTGAACTCCCTCACTAAAAATGGTCGATGACGTGAACTCCCTCAAAACCTATACTACTCATGCTTAGACAATAAAATCAATTTATAAAATAGCTGGTTGGGGATGACATATATATTTCTTCCTCATTGACAACACCTTGCATGACAAAGGGATGTAAGTTCAGATCATTTTAGGATTTACAGTTGTCCTAAGAGTAACCAGGGAGGCTAATTAGGTGGACAAATAATTTTCTGAGCAGGAATGGATAAATAATGTCAGGCAATTAGTCTTGTTTTGTGTTTGGCATCTAGTAGCTCTAATGTTCTGTTATAGAAAATCAATGTTTCACTTTAGATGCTGATAATCTTATTTTATGACCAAAACTTAGGTGATAGATGGAATTCAATATCTTTCAATTTTTACAGAAAACTTACAGAAATATTGTTCTTTTGGTGCTTGAAGGATTAACCATCTGCTGATCTGCCATCAGGGGTCAAAATGACAAATGTGTTGTAAAATTCATACCTCTTTTTCCATTGCAGTGCCCACCATTGCCCTTGGCCAATGCCGCAGTTACACCTTCTCAGTCCAAATCTTCTCGGAGAGTCCCGCCAGCACCGAGGAATCTAGCAGCATCAGCCACTACCTGCTCTACCGCGAGTCGAGTCCTGAGAAAGTGTGGAAAGGTCTGCAGATGCAGACAAGGCCGAACCACTCGGTGTTCGGGCTGGAGGCCGACACGACATATGACTTTGTCGTGATGGCCTGCAACGGGGAGGAAGAGTGTGCCTTTTCTGACCCGGTCACACTCCACACCGAAAGGGATTCGTGAAATCATCCAAGTACGCGAGGAGTTGGCTTTCACTTGAAAATTGGCCAGATGAACTTTTAGTCATAGGCCGGAAGATTGTCTCTATCTCAGTCTAAAAGCACAAGGGCGAAAGGGTGGCCAGCATCAGTAAATGCTGCTATGACCATAGGAATGTGCTTATCATTTCTCCAAATGGTCTTCTTGATAAACTATTCCTAAAATAACAACTGGAAAGACTGTCAGTTGGCCTTGGGATGGTGCAGAGGTACATAATGGCATACAGTCTTGAGCTGCAAGTTTCATCATTCAGGGTTCCAATAGCACAGGGAAAACATGGAAAATGGCAAACAAATTCCCTGACAGGGTAAAAACGGGGAATTTTCAAATTTTCCCAAAACACAGGGAAAACATGGGGAATTTCATTTAGCCAGGTTCTGAAATTCCTGGTTCTGAAATATTAGGGATTTGACTTTTTGCTGTTGGGTTGCCCAAAATTTGTCTGCATGCGAATGTTTTTAGATTTGCTGGATATGACACAACTTGCTGGATATGACACAGGGAAAAATTCCTGCAGGGCAGGGAAGTCAAAGTGAATTCACAGGAAATTTGAAAGTGGAATTTGCGTTGGGACCCTGATCATTGCATCCCCACACCATGGGTGGTGGACATGATGGGAAACAGGAACCATTTTGGAGACAACTCCCATCAGCTTTGTCCCAAGAGTTCCTCTCCCTTCAGGTTACCTAAAGGGACAGTGAATCAATGTGAAATTAAGATCCCTCATCCTCATACCCAAAGAGGCATAAGTTCCGTTCGCGGAGCAAGTCAAAGATTAGCATAACACTAAACCTTTCCATGTTTAGGACCTTTCTGTTACGGCAAACTAAGCCTTCGTGTAACTAAGGTCATTATCAAATTGTGTGAGAGGAATACGAGAAACCTCAGAAACCCTCTCCCCTTTGTTTTACAGAGGTCAGAGGGGAGAATTTGGACCCAAGGATGGGCCCTGTAGTTAACATAAGAGGCACAGGTATGGCAGGGGTGCCTCTTCAGGTCTGTGAAACTGGACATGTTTATAGGTAACAAACTCAAAGGAAAGAAAAATATGCTATTGTCAATATATCCTAACCTTTGTAAGAGCAGGGGTAACCTCAGGAAACCTGCTATCCTACTTATTATGGGTATAATCTTCCTCAGAAGAGTATAGGGGTCTAGGAAGCCAGTGTAACCATTTATTCACAAGCTTCAGTTAGGTTTATTGGTTGGAAATTAGTAATTCAATAGAAGGTGTATGAAAATTCATTTATTGGTTGGAAATCTGTATTACAATAGATGGTCTATGACAATTTATTCTTAGCATTCAAATATTTGAATCTCAATGTCTGGTTGAACTTGAGAGTTAACAAAGGGTTTTAAATGGAGTCCATCTAGGAGACATACAAAAATTGTATTGTTCTATAATCCCAAGCAACAAAATAAAGAGAAATAGCACTGTATATTTATACCAAGAATAATGATGTAATCATCTGAAGTAAACGTACTTTCCAGCACTGATTGGGAGGCCTTACCGTAGTGATATTTTTGAAACGTTAGTTACTTTACCTGAATGATAAACATTTTAAAGTTGGGTGTGTAGTATTTACTGATAAAGTAGATTTTATCGAAGCTATATTTCTAAGCGTTGACATTTAACTATGCTTAATCGTATTTGAATAATTCTACATTGAAATGTTAGAGTAATTATCTTTATTTGTGATGCCAGGGAGGTGTTTGTTCTCAAAAAGCCAAACCAGACGATCTTATATTGATGTAAATCTTATGTGCACTTGTTGAATTGTATAATGATTATGCCCTTGGAGTACATTATGTATGTTTAAACTGCTGCTGTTTTAAGTCAGGATCTTGTCAACAGCAAAATGCCTACATATGTAATCCTTACTAGAATTATGGTAATTGGCTTAACAATTAGTAATAGTAAAGGTTTCGCCATGTCTTCCATTTGTATCCTGTGACGGGAACTAAAAGCAATCTCATACTCAAACGACGCAACTCAAGTAGCAATAGAGATTCATAAGGTCAGTTAAACTCAGACCTGGGGTAAACTATGAAGGCAGGCTTGATTATGATTAAGTTAACTTTGAAATGGTCCATCTTAATTAATATGTACCAAATAAAATTCTATTTTGTCTAGAGACGGATAGAAATGATATCAACTTCATTAAAATAATATTACGATTTTAACATATTATATGCAGGATACTTTACAACTAGTTTTATTTAGACTCTTAGAACGTATTGCTTTATACTTTTGAACTTGTAGTATTTTTACACAGTTGAGCAATTTGCTGTTAAACATTCTAAGCTGTAGTTTTCAGCATCGATTCTGAGGTCTTTCCTTAGCGGTACGTTTGAAACGTTATTTACTTTACTAATACTTCAGTGATAAACATTTAAAAGTTAAGGTGTGCAACTATGAGTTTGTTGCGTTTAGCTGATGTAATAGATTGTATTAAAGCTGTATTTTTTGTTGATATTTAAAAGTACTTAATCATGCATTGATCGTGTTGTTTAGAAACTTTTAACTGAGTTATTTTTATAGCGACGATTGGTAGATATTTAATTTTAAATGTTATCTTTTGTGTATTTGCATCTTTGAATATTTTGTCCTGATTGTAGACAGAGTTCTGCATTTGTGATGTGATACTATAAGCTATAGAACTCTTCTCGTTCATTCTGTAGGGGCTGGACCGTTGCCCCTGGTAGAAGTAGTAATACTGTTCTTTTAGTGGTATGATAGCCCACCTTTGATGTGTTAATTTGATAGATACTTTAGGGGTTGGTACCCTTTTCAGGGCAGGCCCCTTTTTTCGTTCTTCTTCTCTTTGATAGATTATCATATAGCATTTCAAGAGTGTAGAGTTATTGGTTTTTATGTTCAGTAAGTTATTGTTATATGTTAATGACTGTTCAGTTCAATTTGCGTTCATTAGCTGACAAGACTTAAGGGCCATACCCACTAGGCGATTTTACTGTCGCGGGGCGCCTGGCGTTGGGAAAAATGGGCGTTGTCGTTGCCAGCGCCGGTAAAATCAAGCAAGTTTGATAATTTACCGGCGATTTTGCCGGCGATTTTGCCGGTGATTGCATCATCTGTCACCTGTCATCACAATCTCACGCCATACCAACGGGGATTAGGATCACCCAGCGATTGTGCACGGGATTTAATGGCCGTGTAATCGCCGGGTGACAGTGAAATCGCCTAGTCGGTATGGGGCTTTAGGGAAGCTTTAGGTTTGAAGCTTGAAAAGAAACCCCAAAGGGTGATGGGTGCTATTGTGTTCTTAATGTTTAACTTTAGTAGATTTTAGAAAACTTTTTGGATGAATTAATTCATTGTTTCACATGACGCTGACATGACCTTTAGTTTTGATTTAACAAGAAATGCCGTTTATTCAAACAGAAATCCCATTTAACACAATCTACTGAGAATTGAATGTCTATCAATTAGGCCGATCCTTGCAGATCTCCCCTCGCCCTCCCCCGTGGGGGTACCGGAGTGGGTCTTCTGTTCCTGGGAAGAATATAGACCCCAGTAGCCTCTGCTGGTCGTAAAAGGCGACGATAGGGGGGACCCAGCACTGAACAAGTGGTTCATTGGGTTCAATTCTCGGTTGGTGTCTGGGTTCATTAAGGTATGAGGTACAGCAAAAATGATTTACCGGTTTTGATCCCCTGCTGTTTGCCCGCCCTGTCACTCTCATCTTATAGAAACAATCACCAGAGACTGACCAAGTCAAAACACATGTCTGAAAATTCATCCTAACTTGTTTTTGCCGTACAAATTACCATAGCTGTCAGTGAGGTGTAAAACATCCACCACTCACTCACTCAGTCTCTCCCCTCGCCCTTGGCAATGATTGTTCTAATATATCCCCAACTATACTCCTAGTCACTTATTTCCATTCCGTAGTTTCTCATCTACACTTTTCAGTTTGAATTGGCAGGTAAGTTGCCCATTCTTAAGGATTTTGTTATATCCTTCCTTTTCAAAATTTTCCCTTGAGCAACTCCTGTGCTAAGTGCTTAATAAAGACTGAAAATGTCGTAAGACCAATGAAATAATTTTTTCTTATAAGTGTTAAAAAGATCCGAAAATCTTGAATTTGGAGATTATGGGTCCGAGATCCTAAAAGATTCTTTTCACAAGTATAAAAAAAACAAAAACAGGTGTACATGGACATGAGGGATACCTTTATAGGTCGGGGTCCCTCCTCAGATTACACGTCTTCTTTTGCAGAATCCTGTATAGATGTATGTTTGAACACTCAGTAAAATATCCTCTGTAAGCTTATTTGTATGGATTGCTTTATATTTTTCGTTTTACAAAGAGTGAGAATTATGTGTTCGATTAACCTACCGTTGAATTATTAGTTTTGTAGGTTTATATAATTTTATTCTCTGTACTCTTACATTGATTGTAAGCAGAGTTGCCAAACCAATAAAGACTTAAAACATCATCCAAGAGAATGTCTCGTGCTTGTAAAGCCCCATACCATCAATTCACCAAGAATTTCACCAAGGTCAGCTGACTCATTGGTACTAAAATTGGCTGACTCTGCTAGAAGATTTGGCCGATTTAAGGACCGACTCATATTGAACATGAATATTTCTATATTACATACTGACTGGTGATCTGAATCAGTGCTAAAATCAGCCAATTCTATGAGAATACTGAGCGAATTTTAGTGTTGATTAGTCAGCTGACTTATTCAAATTAACCTAGTTGGTATGGGGCCTTCCATTAAGTATGTACGCACCAAGGGGGGGTGGGGGGGTCTGGATTTTTTGAAAATTTCATCAAACTCAGAAGTTGTTCTCAATTATAAGAAGGTTACTGGAGGCTGAGGGAGAGCAGACCATGGTCTGAGATGTATCCAGTATAAATAAAGATGTTTCAAAAAAAAAAAAAAAAAAAAAAAAAATTTGCGTACGTTCCTGCACAAATCCATTGCGTATTTTAGGCCCAGTGGGGGTGGGGGGGGGGTCTAGAATTTGATAAATTTTGCGTACGTCCTAAATGGAAGGCCCCTATATGGTTTAAACTATGATACCATTCTGTCTCATATTAATCAGCAACACAAGCAGAGATACTGAATCTCCTTTTCTGCCAGGAGATCACCTGAGTTTTGGGTAATTTCAGGAAGAGCTCCTTTTCTCCTTTTCACCTTTTTCACTTTCATTTCTCATTTTTCAAGGGGGGGCGGGATGGTGTAGTGGATAAGGTCCTCGCTTGGCATGTGGGAGACCCAGGTTCGAGTCTGGGCAGTGCCTGCTACACCACCTTGCCTTGCCGTCGTTTCCATCCCCATAGATTCGGTCAGCCAATTGGTGCTGTCAAAAACCTGAGTTGGTCTCGATATAGCTGAAAAATTGCTGAATAGACCTTAAACTCCAACATATCATCATCTTTCTCATTTTTCAAGCTGAGCTTTTTAAAATCGTTTAAAGACCCATTGGTCAGTCATCTGCTCCAGTACTCCATGGGGGGGGGGGGGGGGTTAGTCCATTTTTCCTCGGGGATTAGCAAAGGAGCGGGGGGGGGCATAGGGCAGGGTGAGCAGCATGGTCAGTGGGATGCATATGGGATTGTTAATGAAGGGACTGACCACAGCAAGAGCTATGAAATAACATTATAACAGTATTAACAGGCGAGGACAAAGTAATCCAAGACAGTCACAGGTAAGGGGTGGATAGGGGATATTAGGAAATCCAACCTTCACTGGTAGACATCATATTATGTCCTACTATGAATCCCTGGTGGTAAGTGTTGGAAGTTCTCAGTCTTAGGAAAAGGCAGGAACAGTCATCCTGCAGTTTAGGAAGTCTCCACCAGGCGGGGTGAAGATTCAAGGTTTACTTCATTAATTAACTACAAAGCCATAAGAATGAAGCGATTTCCTCCAGACTGCTAAGATCCGTTTGATTTTGCATAACCTGTATTACATTGATTACTGATTCATTGATTAAAATAACAGCTCATATTTCAACTTGTTTGACAGCTATGACCGAACCACACTACAGGTCTACACTTCTACTCAGATAAAACGATTGTTTCAATAACAAATTTAATAAAAAATGACTTTTTCAACTCTGACAACTCATATATTTAATGTATTTCACCCTTGTGTGAGGGAGCAACTAGATCAGCAAATATATAGAATATAAGTAATATTGAAAAAGACAAACCACAGGAACAAATACATTGCTTTAGTTACTGATGGGTTTCCACTTTTTATCTAATTTTCAGCCACATTTGTGAAAAATTATCATCTACCTCATTGTTCTATATCTTTCCAACCAACAAAGAAAACATGTCAAGAACTATGTATTGCACTGAAGTCAAGTGCAGGCTATGTGAATTTTGCAGTATATGTATAGATGTAATGTTTTGTAAGCATGCCAGGCGACGACAGTAAAGCATAGCACACAACGAATAGTGGCGCCCCAACCAGATTTTATAAGAAGTAGATGTAGATCAGACTGGCTAATGAGACTCCCATAGTAAAGCAGGTGAAAGAACGAGGATGAGTCATTGCATGAGTCGTCACATTAACACCGGTAAGGTATGAGGACATTATGTAAGATCATGCACTGTAATAAAAGACCTTAAGACTTACAGAGTCTAATGTCCTGTAGCATAACGGTTTAATACTATGAATAAGAAACCTGCAGCGAAATCTTTGACAAAAATAAAGCTCTACTTTAGCCACAAAACCTTTATATCTTTAGGTACTATGCATGTATAGGAGCAGCAGTCAGTAAAAGGGCAAGACCCCATCGTAATGGACAGCAGTTAAGAACATCTTTCGTGGAGTATGGATGGGAGCTAGATAGTGAGATAGAACAACAAAGGTAAGCTTGGACAGCTAATAAAAACACTGGACTCTGACACTGGTATGTCACCAGCAGATGGCACACAGTCTGAGAAAATAAGTGCAGTTGAGGTTTGTAGAACATTGGCGGACTTATAAAGCTATATGGGTATTGTGACTTTATTGTTTTTGGATCTAATGAACACAGTTAATGGAGTGGTAATCTCTAATAGAATTAGATATGAAATGCCCCATTTATTGTCATCGTTTCCTTTGCTGTATCAATTGATTACTATCTTTTAGACGATTTTATGTAGGAGACAACAAGCAGCGCCCGTGTATGTCTAGCCTGATGGATTAATGTATGAATAAAGCTGACTTTACCTCTGTCAACAAGTGTTCTTTGTCTGGGTCTGAACCCCAATAGAGAGATTCCTCTACCACTATGCAAGTAACACCAGCAGATAGTTTTGATAACGAACTTTATTTAAATCTTTATATAGATAATATGAATAAAAGAACAAAGGTGAATAACATAGTAGATGAGCTAGCAACAACTCACCATTTTATCTAAGGACAATCGTGCCATTTTACAAATATCTCAAAAACGAAAGTTCTTCAATCTTTTTTATATTTTGCATAAATACTCATAGATATATGTGTGACTTAAAATCCAAATAGAAAATTTGCCAAAGGAAATAATTTTAGAAAAAGAAATAGTCAAATAGCTCTCATTTTGTAGAAATTTGGCTAATCTGAAAAACGATTTTGGCAACAAAAATTACATTTTCTCCTGTTTCTCTTGATATGGTAGACTTCAACCATATGCATGTGATATAACATTTTAGAACACTTTTCAACGATCAATTTCTTTGTGTGAAACTTTTTGTCATTTTTATTAGTTTATTTTAAATACTTCTCAGTTAAAAAATATATATTTCATCATCAAATTTTACAAAGTTTCTTAATTTATTTTGCAAGTCTTTTTTTGAATAATTATCATATGTTTAGACTGCTGTAGCTAAAAGGTTTCCACGGTGACCTATCATTATTTTTGCATTTTTGGTCCCCATACAGGTATAACTTTCACTATGTAAAGTTATAAGCAAAACTCAATGGTAGTTCTATTATGGCGCGATTGTCCTTAAATGCATAAACTCTTAAACAAAAAGTGAAATGAAACACAAACACAAAACTAACAACATAAGTTCAATATTTTCCACCATGAAATTGTTTTCCCCTTAGGTAATATTTCACATGGAGCTACCAATATTCCTTGGATTGGAGTTAGAAGAGTTTAATTCATCTGCTCTAACAAATATTTAGAAATTTTAAAGTACTTGACATGCATTTAAATCAAGATGACAAATTACCATGGTATTTCTATTAGTTTTGAACTACATCTGAGTCTGACACCACACTCTCGGGGAGTGACACCCGCTCCGACACTAAATGAGCCGGTCCTGCCGTGTCGCTGGCCGTGCTGCCCCGCGGCTCTATCGACTCCCGGGAGATGAGCCAGTAGGTGTGTTGACTGCCCTTTCCCTGTGGGTAAATAAAGATTTATATGATACTCTTATTTGCTCTGAAAAGTATGTGATCTATCCCAATACCTCCTCAACGGATTGACACTGATATAGTATAGACTGAACCTGATCGTTATGACATAGAGTAACCTTGGCGAGATACAAACTGACTTTGATGTGATATTGACGTGAAGGAAGCTGACCTTGAAGTGAAAACCTTCCTTGATATTTATTTCTTTTAATAAAGAGCAATGCTCATTTTATTTCACAATAAAACATACAAGTCTTTCTTCTTCTCCTCTAATTCTTGGGCTCAATAACAACACCAAACAAAAGGTTTCTTTCACAGAGTTTTAACTCACCTTAATGTGGATCTTGCCGCGGTATTCGAGGACGAAGCCCTTCTGCTCGTCCAGCAGTTTGTAGGTCGACTTACTCACGTGGATCTTCTCCGCTGGTGGGAAAAACATAACAAACCAGATGAGACATGTAGCCTGCTTTTCAGCGCCATTTTTATCCAGCTCACTTTTGAACTAATTTACTTATATATTACTTATATTATACTTATAGCAATGCAACATCCATGCAATTCTCGACTCATAATTGTGATATATCATGAAATTCTTCACATTGTTTCCTACCATCGCTAAATTTGTAAAGCAGCCTTGCTGGGCAGGGCAGGATACCAGTTATGTAAACTGAAACCATTACAGCCTAATAAAACTGTTTTAAAAAAAGGATATAAAGGTTAACGTCACTGGATGTATTACACATCGAATTGCCAATGGCATATGATGCAAATTTACCCATTCTTAGCTACAAAATACAGTAGCTTTGATAACATTTATCGTTATATGAAAATATTGTATACATCCATTCCCATTTTAATTCTCCAAACTATTACAATAGTACCTTACATACTAACCTAATGAAGTCATTAGACCAATGTCATATCATGTCTCTCTACAAGTTACAGAGCAGTCTTAGAAATCCTTTTTAGATTTAGAATATCAGAAATCTACAAATTCCTCTACCCGCAGCTCCTAAAGAAGCAAAACATTTCTTTCCCACATAAGGTCAAGCATTACAAGAGGACTGCAGCCATATACTCACGTAGTCCGTTTGTCTGCATCCTGGCGGCTGTGTTGACTGTGTCCCCAAACAGGCAGTACCGTGGGGCCTTTAGACCCACGACCCCTGCCACACACGGACCTAAAGGGTTAATACAAGACCTCGGTTAGAGATGGTTAAACAGACAGTACCGGGGCATCTTCACCCCTACCACCCCTGCCACACACGGACCTAAAGGGTTAATATAAGACCTCGGTTAGAGAGGATTAAACAGACAGTACCGGGGCATCTTCACCCCTACCACCCCTGCCACACACGGACCTAAAGGGTTAATACAAGACCTCGGTTAGAGAGGGTTAAACAGACAGTACCGGGGCATCTTCACCCCTACCAACCCCACCACACACGGACCTAAAGGGTTAATACAAGACCACAGTTAGAGAGGGTTAAATAAACAGTACTGGGGCATCTTCACCCCTACCACCCCCGCCACACACGGACCTAAAGGGTTAATACAAGACCTCGGTTAGAGAGAGTTAAATAGACAGTACCTGAGCTTCTTCACCCCTACCACCCCCGCCACACACGGACCTAAAGGGTTAATACAAGACCTCGGTTAGAGAGGGTTAAACAGACAGTACCGGGGCATCTTCACCCCTACCACCCCCACCACACATGGACCTAAAGGGTTAATACAAGACCTCGGTTAGAGAGGGTTAAACAGACAGTACCGGGGCATCTTGAGACTCTTAATCACGATTTATTATTGGGAAAGTTAAGAAGTTATGGTTTGTCAAGGTCGGCTGTTACTTGGTTTTGAGCCTACTTAGGAAATCGTCGTCATATTGTAAATTGTAATAGTATAAGATCACATGAGACAACTGTCCCCTGTGGAGTACCACAAGGCTCCATTATGGGGCCTTTGTTGTTTATTATATACGTAAATGATCTGTTATACCTAATGGATCAAAATAATGAAGTTAATGTGGAAATGTATGCGGACGACACTATATTGTATACATCATCTGTCAGCTCACTGGAAGCAGCGAAAAAGACCAAATATGCATTAATTACACTATGGAATTGGTGTAATAAGAATAGACTTACTATCAATTTTAAGAAGACGAAACACATGCTCATCCCAAGAAATACTGAGATGGATATTGAAGGACAAGGTATTAACATCTGTCTAGGTGATAATGAGAAGATTGGTAATGTGAATTCCTATGTGTATCTAGGTGTAGATATAGATAAGAACCTACAGCTTGATAAGATGGCAGATCTGACCTACAATAAAGTCAACCGAAAATTGTATATTCTAAAGAAACTGAGGCCACTTATCTCTGCTAATGTTGCCAACCTGATATATAAAACCTGTATTATACCTTTGTTTGACTATGCGGATTTTCTGCTAGGTAGTTGTTCCCAGGCAAAGCAAGATAGACTGGAAATGTTGCAGAAAAGAGCAATCCAGACTATTGATTATAAGATAAACCAAGGTATGGTTTATGAGGACCTCCTCAGGATTTATAAACTGACAAAATTAGAAGATCGAAGGAGAAAACACTTATTGTCGGTTATGTACAGACAAAGTAAAAATCCCGATCAGCTTGAGGTGAAAAGACCTGAAATTTCTTTGCGAAATAGGATGAAGATAAAATTTAAGGTCCCATTTACCCGACTCACCAAGGTTCAAAATAGCCCATACTATAGAGGCACAAAGTTATGGGATATGCTACCTGAGGAAATTCAGCGTGCTACAACTAAGGTAAAATTTAAGAATCAGATAAAATGATTCTTGGCTGGATAAGGATTATAACTCGGCACTGATTGGACTTTTGTTTTTGAACAATGTTATATAATCACCCTACCCCATTATCCTCATCTTATTCATCTGTACTTATTCATCTCCATTATTTTTCCTCTAATACAACTGGAAGAACATGATCTGTATGAACGTGAAGCTGTTTAATAAAAAAAAAAAAAAAAAAAAAAAATCTTCACCCCTACCACCCCCACCACACATGGACCTAAAGGGTTAATACAAGACCTCGGTTAGAGAGGGTTAAACAGACAGTACCGGGGCATCTTCACCCCTACCACCCCCACCACACATGGACCTAAAGGGTTAATACAAGACCACAGTTAGAGAGGGTTAAATAAACAGTACTGGGGCATCTTTACCCCTACCACCCCCGCCACACACGGACCTAAAGGGTTAATACAAGACCTCGGTTAGAGAGAGTTAAATAGACAGTACCTGAGCTTCTTCACCCCTACCACCCCCGCCACACACGGACCTAAAGGGTTAATACAAGACCTCTGTTAGAGAGGGTTAAACAGACAGTACTGGGGCATCTTCACCCCTACCACCCCCACCACACATGGACCTAAAGGGTTAATACAAGACCTCGGTTAGAGAGGGTTAAACAGACAGTACCGGGGCATCTTCACCCCTACCACCCCCGCCACACATGGACCTAAAGGGTTAATACAAGACCTCGGTTAGAGAGGGTTAAACAGACAGTACCGGGGCATCTTCACCCCTACCACCCCCACCACACACGGACCTAAAGGGTTAATACAAGACCACAGTTAGAGAGGGTTAAATAGACAGTACCGAGGCATCTTCACCCCTACCACCCCTGCCACACATGGACCTAAAGGGTTAATACAAGACCTCAGTTAGAGAGGGTTAAATAGACAGTACCGGAGCACCTTCACCCCTACCATCCCCGCCACACACGGACCTAAAGGGTTAATACAAGCCCTCAGTTAGAGAGGGTTAAATAGACAGTACTGGGGCATCTTCACCCCTACCACCCCCTCCACACACGGACCTAAAGGGTTAATATGGGACCATGGTTAGAGAGGATTAAAAAGACAGTACGGGGGCATCTTCACCCCTACCACCCCTACGACACATGAACCTAAAGGGTTAATACAAGACCTCGATTAGAGAGGGTTAAATAGACAGTACCGGGGCATCTTCACCCCGACCACCCCTGCCACACATGGACCTAAAGGGTTAATACATGACCTAAGTTAGAGAGGGTTAAATAGACAGTATCGGGGCATCTTTACCCCTACCACCCCCGCCACACACAGACCTAAAGGAACATTCTGTTTAGGTTGAAGAACATAACCAGAACGTTATAATAATGTTGCAGTGCAATGTCACAGCAGTAGATTGCAGTGACGCAATTGGGAGTCATCAAAACAACGTAAGGGACCGTCCAAAAATGATGTCATAGGGGTTGGTAGGAGCTGACACAGCCTTAAAACGGGCCTAATTTTCATGTTGAGACTAGAGAATTAACTGTGACAGGGGGGTGGGTGGGTCCTACAAATACCCTGAAAAAGTGTGACATCATTTATGGACGGCCCCTAACAAGAACCAACACAGAATGCTGCAACGTTACTATAACGTCACACCTTCGGCTTGGCACCTACTATTTGGACAGCCCTCTTCTCAGTCTCATTTCCCTGTACTACTTGTAGGACATGTCTTGGGCGCCAACCCTGTCCTGGATCTCGTCTTCCTTCTCAAGGAATCCATAGCAATGGCCAAATACACAATTGTTTAATTAGCAATAATCAGAGCTCGCTACTGAACATATATGATTAATGTTTAATAGGTAGCTGGAGAAACTTCCGAAAGGTGCCATCCCCACCTACTTCTAGAACAAAATCACCTGGCCCTCAGCACCATTTCACTATAGGGGGCCTACTACTACAGGGCGTGTGCGGAACTCTCGTCATGGTTTCTATGTGATCCTAGGATTCACTCTTTGATAGTTTGGGTTCCCTATGTAAACGATAGAGAGTTCTAGATACTCCGAGAAATGATGTAACACAAACGTAACGTATCTTATCTTCCCAGTTTTTGTAATGTATAATGTATATGGTATAATTATAGCCATTTAGACACTTGGTAAATTATGCACTTTTAGCCTTCACTGAATAGGTAGATTACCGAGATGTTGACGTATTGAGATGCTATTTTCGAAACTCCCTAATTCCTGACTCGACCCTCACACACTTCTTTTCACCCACCCCCCAGCGGTCACAGGGTCCGGCCAGGTGCAGATGAGAGGCGGCAGTAATCGATGACTTCTCTCCTTAAGGAGGCCCGACTACCCGATGGTCAGGTGGCGCCAGGTGTGTGTGTGTGTGGGGGGGGGGGGGTAGGGGCGGGGGTTAGAGGGGTCAAGGTGAGCCCTCACCTGTAATCAGCCCCCCTAGGCCGTTACCATGGTTACTTGTAAATCATTGTAGGGGATGGCAGGAAACCCCTCAAACTCAAAGGCCTCGTTTTGTAGTGTTAGGCAGACTTTACGCATTTATGTTTATTAGAGATATGTGTACGTTATTAATGTTCATACTATCAATTGATATGGGAGTTTCAGATGGTAAAATTGAACTTTCTTTATGTTATATACCTTTTTACTGAAGATTTGTGAAGTGAATGTAATGAAATTCTTATCAAAACTTCTTAGCAAGTGCCTCAATACATGCATTTTGTCACGGATAAATCTGAAAAATGTTCATGCACCAAAACAAACAAGTGGATCATGCTGTCCATTTAGATACCATTAAGAATTCCGATATCTCCAGTTCTACAGTAAGGGATCACGAACCATTCAACCATGCCTACGTTGTTGTTTTCATGCCATACTGACAATAGTAACACTTCAGAAAACAGGGCCATGTAAAATTTCTCCTAAATAGAGGTGCCATATGAAGATACCTACAAAACGGGAGTGCTCCCGTTTTGGGACCCCCAAAACGGGAGATTCATTTCTAGAAGTTTAGACAATGCTACAATGTTTAGACAATGCTTTTTTTCATGGATAGCCACGCCCGAAAATATTAAAGAATCTTAGTTAATTAAGTAAAAGAAAGTTAAATATCAGCTGTTGGTGCCCACACGTATGTCTGCCTAGGCCTACATTTTGGGATATGCTACCCTCAGAAAATTGACATACTTAGCATCAGTGTATGTATATTATTTATGAAGGGAAAATTGAGGGGAAAACAGGAGATTCAGAAACGGGAGATAATCCTAAAAAGACAAGAAAACCGGGAGATCTATCGCTCAAACCGCACCTCTGTAGACTACATTCCTCCTCCAAATATAAAACTCACCGGAGCTGATGCCGATGCGCAGACTCAAAGTGCGAGTGCGCATGTGCGGGATGATGAAGTCGGCCATGTTTTCGGTGAGATCGAGCGACATGCGCGCCACCTCCCGGACATGACGCCCGGCGTTCCTACTGGGGACGCCGCTGACCACCATGTAGACGCAACCTATGGTCTCCACCTTGTACACGTCATAACGCTCCAACTGGCCGTCCATGAACTTGTACACCTATAGTTACAGTAATGCGAGTTTATAAGTGTCATAAACAGTGTCATAGGGAGAAGTGTATAAAAGGATGTACCTGGCTATATTCTACGATCTTATATCCAATTATATTATTTATAAATGTGAACTGATAAATCGTGCCGTTGAATGACAGACTGTAATATCATACATCATCATCATCATCACATTTCATTATACTTTGGTCATTTAGTGTTAAGATTATAATTTACTTTCACTAATCATATACTATATATTACACCCGTCTGGAAGATCTCAATGTCAAATTAAGAAGCAATAAAGAATTTAAAAAAAAAGTATTAAGACTGTTATTGAACACATCAGAATGCTCCAACTGACCGTCCATGAACTTATACATCTACAGTGAGAGTAATGAGAGTTTATAAGTGTCATAAACAGTGCCATAGAGACGTATTAAGGATGTTATTGTAACCATTGTAATGCTCTAGCTCTCCGTCCATGAAGTTGTACACCTATGAGTCAATAAATGTCGTGAGCAGCTTGGAGCCTTCAACAAAGTACTATGGTAACTCATATATTATGTTGATATAAGAGTTTATGGTGGTAAAATCAAACTTTGTTTATATTGCATACCTTTTCACTGAAGATGGGTGAGATGAATGTAATGAAACTCTAATGCCAACACGCGGCACACATACATAAAGTACTTGGGTGCAGCAAGGGCGGGAGGTGAGGAATAGGTGAACGCCCCTGTATAACTCCAATGCCTATTTTTGATATACAAAGTATCACGTAACATATTCATAAATAACTTGCCTCAACTTATATAATTCATCATTTCAGTATGAATATACTAAGGATACTATTAAGAAGGAACTCAAATATTATTGCAAAGATCAATAAAAGCATTGACGTGCGGTTTGTCCCTGAAACACTCTAATTAAGGAAAAATGCCGTACTTAATGAAATGCCGCTAAATACACCTTTCCCATGACCCTGCACAGTCCCCCACCTTGCCTTCCTTTTAAGGCTTTTGGTATCTAGGTCACTTCACTTCATATACTTCAACTATGGGAAAGCCCTAAAAGTGTTTCCAATTTGACACACCGTGGGGCGCCATCTTAATGAAAAGATGTATAGCACAGACAGAAGGATGCTTTCATGCAATTTAGAGACTCCGATAGATACCCTGAACTAAAAATTATTTAGGAATACCACCTATAGAAAAACCAGCTTACCTCATTGAGGAGGGTGACGATCTCGAGGGGCGCGCTGGTCCGCGAGATCTCGGGGAAGTCCGGGATGTCGCTGAAGAAGACGGTGGCCTGCTCGAAGCTCTCGGCCCGCACCGTGTCGCCCCGCTGGAGTCGCTCAGCGACCTGTCGCGGCAACATCTCCTTGAGGAGCACGTCGGCCTTACGCTTCTCCTGCCGCAGCTCCAGGTTGTTCCGGGTCATCATGAGGGCGTACACCCGCAGACTGACCAGGGGAGGGATGGTATATAAAAAGTTAAACTGACTCAAAAGGATTCTGAGAAACATATATATATACAGAGATCCCATGGAAAAATATGACGTTGTTATAATGTTCTGTTTAGTTCTGATTTGGTTCTTGTTATGTTATTTTGATGGCACCCAAAAACGTCTTTAGAACCTTACATTATATCATCACACTGTGACGTTCTTGGTACATTATTTATGTTATTTAATGTTATAATACCAGTTTTATAACATCCTTTAGTAGTAAAATCCCAACTTCATTAAAGAATGATGTTAGTATAACTTCTTCTTTAGTAAGTCTCAACTTTACTTAAAATAACGTCATTGTGACATGGAAACTGGGCAGATCATAGACTGACCAAAAAAGTAGAACGTTCTTATTATGGCGCTGGTTGCCTGGGATTCCACATACTGATTTTGATGTTGGTGATTTGCATTTGTTTGATTTTCTCTGAGAATATGGCAGCAAATCATACATCATAATATTATTTAAGAGGGAAGCTGAAAACCTTTCTAGTCATATATAACATGTCTGTATAAAACCATAATTCCCATTGCCGTTTTTTAAAATCAGCAGCAAAATCGGCATGTGGAATACAGGTTTTACTCTTCAAATAGTTTCTCTATGCTAATGCTGAGAAATACATAAAGCTGTGAAGCAACATTTCTGTATTCTAGGAGGAAACAACTGAGATAGTCTTTATTTTTAAAGGCCTGATACTGAATGAAACACATTGTAAACGTTAATGTACCATATATGTTCATTCACATGAATTATTTCCTTTACCTGAAATCAAATAATTTCCTTCTGAAACATTTCGCCATTTCTAATCAAAGGAAAAATGCAGAAATCCTTATTAAGTAAGAAAAGCAGCATCTCTGCATATATATAGAGGGTTTTGTGTCTAATAATATAGCATGATCTTTGAATTGTATCTATATCTTTATTGGTTGAAAGGTTACAGGCAGTTATAATTGGTGTTATGGTTTGTCCTGTCAAAATAGCATGTGGATTTAGAGGGCTCACTCTGCAGCTCGATGGCAAATTACAAACCGGAACTGTATGTCATTTTGAAGATAAAATGATGCAGATAAATATTCTTGCAGCTTCATCAAATATTCTCTTGCTCTTATATCTCCATTTTTAAAGTGAAATCCTCTGTCACGACTTTTACTGGAAAAGCAGGGGACAACTTTTGAATGTAAACTAAAGGAATGTGACCTACCTGACCATGGTGCTCTTGGCGTTGACCAGCACGAAGGTGGCGATCAGGGAACAGGACGTTAGAGGACGTTAAAGGAATGTGACCTACCTGACCATGGTCCTCTTGACCAGCATGAAGGGGGAGATCAGGGAACAGGAAGTTAGAGGACGTTAAAGGAATGTGACCCACCTGACCATGGTCCTCTTGGCGTTGACCAGCATGAAGGGGGAGATCAGGGAACAGGAAGTTAGAGGACGTTAAAGGAATGTGACCCACCTGACCATGGTCCTCTTGGCGTTGACCAGCATGAAGGGGGAGATCAGGGAACAGGAAGTTAGAGGACGTTAAAGGAATGTGACCTACCTGACCATGATCCTCTTGACCAGCATGAAGGGGGAGATCAGGGAACAGGAAGTTAGAGGACGTTAAAGGAATGTGACCCACCTGACCATGGTCCTCTTTGTCAGCATGAAGGGGGCGATCAGGGAATAGCAAGTTAGAGGATGTTAAAGGAACGTGAGCTACCTGACCATGGTCCTCTTGGCGTTGACCAGCATGAAGGGGGCGAACAGTGCGAGCAGGATGGTCATGATGACCACGTTATAGACGAGCAGCTTCACCACCTCCGCCATCTGTAAACAGTAAAGGGAAATGTGGGTGTATGGTGGACTATAGGGTTTTAATTTACTGTTAACCATTAGGTTGCCAATTATGGTTATTCCATTTTTATGATTCTGACATGCTAGCTGTGTATATCGCAGTCTTCCTTCTTGTCTCGACTGTAAGTCATCCCCGAACGTACTTCGTCATTCAGAGATGACAAAGAACACTCGCGTGAAAGGATGATATTTATTTAGTCCAAATGCATGTTATACTTGTCGCTGTGCTCCCGTTGACAATACCAGTCAAGAGAGGCTGTCCACTCAACCACTAACAACCAACACTCCTAACCGCTTCCGCCAGCCTGGCCCTGCTCACCCAGTCAGTAACCTGAGTTCGCAGTGCCACTAACCACAAGGATGTGCCTGTTCAGCTTACTATTACACTCTGGAGTTGCTGGTACACTATGCATCTATTTACCTAACCGGTGACGTCGCCTCTATGTTCTCTGCCCCTATTACTCAGAGAGACACTCTTAGCCCTGATCCTTGCCTTTCTAAAGCTAGCTAAGATTCTATGCAATGGACTGATACCCACATCAATACAATGGTACGATTTCTTAAACACTGAGACAATATTCTAAAACACACAGGGTGGTTAGATGGATACATGGGGAACATGAAGAGATTCTATATGTCATCTTTTAAAGATAGGAGCAATTGAAAAAAGGAAAAGTACATTTCTTAACATTCACAAAAAGAAACAATAATGATTTTTACTAAGAAAAAAATGCAGAAAAACCTTTTAATTAACCACTTTTGCCTAATCGTTCTTTGCATTTTCTCCCCATCTACATATCTGCACATTCATCATTCCTAAACACTCCATCATGTTTAACTGAAATTTCAAGAAAATCCTGCTATCAGAATAAAATCACAACATATTTACCTTTAAAGATACTTGTAACTAGTCCCAGTATTGCCACCTGGTGTTTTTTAGTGACTGGCTCTATATGCTATTTACATACTGCTGTGCAGAGGGACAGTCTATCAATTCTTACCATAGAGATGCTATTGGAGCATCATGTTTAAAATGGTAAAAGTCAATGAAACATTTTTAGAACGTTGTCCATATCAAAACTTGTAATCTGTATCAATTTGTGAAAAAAACACTGAATAATTTATTTCCATGAATTTTGTGATGAGAAAAGCTAGACATTTCCCATAAGAACCTACAGAAAAGGTCTCTGTTGTTTCCAATCCTCCAGGTGAAAAACCAAACAGTAAATTGTAATTTCCCTTTGGCTATGGGTTATTGACATATTGAAGAATATTTGGACTTGATATAGAAAAAAATATCACTGGAATTTCAAATCCAGCTAGAAAGGTACAAGTACCTTTAACTCCACGGCGGTCATTGCTGAGTTGAGGATGTCGTCCTTGATGGACCTGAGGACCTCGAGGTAGAAGCTGACCCTGCGGTCCCACGAGATCCCGCGGTAGTAGAGGGGTTCCCCTGGCCGGTTCAGGGTGACCTCCCGCACCATGACGTCATACAGGGACACCAGCTCCTCATGGGGTACGAACTTCTGCCGGTAGAGGTCGCCAAGGTCGCTGTACACCGCCACCCCCTCCTCCAGGACCTCCTGACTTTGGAGGTGAGCTTCCACAAACCGCCGGTGGAGGTCGGGGCGCAGCGACCCCTGCACGAAGTAGAGCGTCCCTAGGAGGCGCTCGGAGGTCATAGTGTTGGCTTTGGTCACCAGGTGGACGTAGGCGGTGAGGGACATGAGGAGGTCCCTGGAGGCCGGTTGGTGGAGCAGGGTGGACGACACCCAGTTGACCAGGACGGAGAGCACGGCCTGGTAGTACTCCAACTGGGGGAGGGAGAGGGGAGAGTATTATTAGGATATAATTAGTATATAGGAGGAGGTCCCTGGACGCCGGTTGGTGGAGCAGGGTGGACGACACCCAGTTGACCAGGACGGAGAGCACGGCCTGGTAGTACTCCAACTGGGGGAGGGAGAGGGGAGAGTATTATTAGGATATAATTAGTATATAGGAGGAGGTCCCTGGACGCCGGTTGGTGGAGCAGGGTGGAGGACACCCAGTTGACCAGGACGGAGAGCACGGCCTGGTAGTACTCCAACTGGGGGAGGGAGAGGGGAGAGTATTATTAGGATATAATTAGTATATAGGAGGAGGTCCCTGGACGCCGGTTGGTGGAGCAGGGTGGAGGACATCCAGTGGACCAGGAAGGAGATAATGGCCTGGTAGTAACTTGGGGAGGAAGAGTGCGAGTGGATTCATAAATACATAGTACAGACCAAAGAGGCACAAAGGAACTCTTCCCACCACTGATAGCTTATTTATTGCAGTTGACCTGCAGACTAACCTAAATAATTCGTTGGCTGAGTAACCAAAGGTCGTATATGAAAAATAAGGATTTTGGGAAATGACAAAAATAGAAATTTCTATTCCTTTAACTCTCAATAACATTTTAGATATTCTATCAAAGCTTTATAAATTCACTTTGATTGAATGGGCATTATGTTATGAACATAACAATGGGTTTGAAGACATAAAATGTTGGATATTAAAGTAACCATGGTAATATCAACGGGAATTAATCCATATACGACCTTTGGTTACTCAATCCTTCAGAGAAAATGTGAAATAATGTTGATAACCAAAGGTCGTATCTAGTAAGCATCATAATAGATTAAATGCCTTTTAATGAAACCCCCTTGACTTTAAAATGATAAACTTATGAATTACAGTTAAAGAAAATACAGTCTTATTCATTTCATGATATCAAATCAAAATTTAATTATTTGAATAAGGTGTATAATGGCAAAACTGAAAGTAACTGTCATATACGACCTTTGGTTACTCAAACTACAAATCATCAGTTCAGTAACCAAAGGTCGTATATGGCATTTTGCCTATTATATTGCGAGATTTCATATAATTGATCAAGGTTCTACTTTTATGTTTTGTCATATGACTGTTTGAATAGTATCTAAAGGGTATATTGATTGAAATTATAATATTTTGTCCAAAAAACCTATATATTGATACTTTTTCTAATCAGATACGACCTTTGGTTACTCACTGAAGAAGGAACCAGGTCAGATACGACCTTTGTTTACTGACCCATAACATTCCAAAGAATAGTCAGATTTGAAAAATTACAAATTTTCTATATCTCTCAAGGGGTCAGGAAAGGCATTCAATAATAAAAAAAAATGATTTTTTTGAGATACGACCTTTGGTTACTCAGCCAACGATAGACAAGCTGCTAGGCTTAAAGGGATGGTCTCGTTCGTGAGGTTTTTGAGATACTTCCGCTGACGTAAGCCTAGTTATGTAATGGCCGGCAACGTGTTTTGCACTTTTGGAATGTAATCCGGTGACGTTATTGGTCATGTTACAAATTTTGCGCAATCTGTGGTTACAACGTTTCAATTTATGTCCCATCGCAGGACAAAGAACGCAGCTTTAAGTACAGGAATTTTCAATTATCATTGTAGAATGTTGAACATTTGGCCTAAGCATGACAGAGGGTCTACCCGACTTAATCACAACTTGACCTTGAGGTCTAGAAGGTCTTTCCCACTCACCTCCCAGGTGACCTTGTCCTGTCCGAAGGTCAACTGCCCCCTGTGCCTGGCCAGAGAGGCCCTGAAGGCATCCTTTGTCTTGTAGTGCCCTATGCCTTCTGAGGGCCAGGTCACCGCGTCTAGGGCCTCATCCGTCTTAGAGTACAGCTCAGTCTGAGAACCTAAGGACAGAAACATACACATAGAGAGGTCCTGGAGGACAGAAACAAACATATATATATATAGAGAGGCCCTGAAGGTTTCGTTTGTCCTGTAGTGCCCTATACCCCCTGAGGGCCTTGTCACCGCGTCTAGGGCCTCCTCCGTTGTGGAGTACAGCTCAGTTTGAGAACCTGGGGGACAGAAACATACATATATAGAGAGGCCCTGAAGTTCTCCTTTGTCTCGTAGTGCCCTATGCCCTCTGAGGGCCAGGTCACCGCGTCTAGGGCCTCGTCCGTCTTAGAATACAGCTCACTTTGAGAACCTGGGAGACAGAAACATACACATAGAGAGGTCCTGGGGGTGGCTGGGAACCTGGGGGACAGAAACATACATATAGAGAGGCCCTGAAGTCATCCTTTGTCCCGTAGTGCCCAATACCCTCTGAGGGCCAGGTCACAGCATCTAGAAACATACATATAGAGAGGCCCTGAAGGCGTACTTCGTCCCATAGTGCCCTATGCCATCTGAGGGCCAGGTCACAGCGTCTAGAAACATACATATAGAGAGGCCCTGAAGTCATGCTTTGTGGCATAGTGCCCTATACCCTCTGGGGGCCAGGTCACCGCGTCTAGGGCCTCGTCCGTCTTAGAATACAGCTCAGTCTGAGAACCTAGGGATAGAAACATACATATAGAGAGGCCCTGAAGTCGTCCTTTGTCCTGTAGTGCCCCCTCTGAGGGCAAGGTCACCGCGTCTAGGGCCTCGTCCGTCTTAGAGTACAGATCCGTCTGAGAACCTAGGGGACAGAAACATACATATAGAGAGGCCCTGAAGTCGTCCTTTGTCCCATAGTGCCCTATACTCCCTGAGGGCCAGGTCACCGCGTCTAGGGCCTTGTCTGTCTTAGAGTACAGCTCTGTTTGAGAACCTGGGGGACAGAAACATACATATAGAGAGGCCCTGAAGTCGTCCTTTGTCCCATAGTGCCCTATGCCCCCTGAGGCCAGGTCACTGTGTCTAGGGCCTCATCTGTCTTAGAGTAGAGCTCAGTCTGAGAACCTGGGGTACAGAAACATACATATATAGAGAGGCCCTGAAGGCGTACTTTGTCCCGTAGTGCCCTATGCCATCTGAAGGCCAGGTCACCGCATCTAGGGACTCGTCCGTCTTAGAGTACAGCTCTGTCTGAGAACCTGGGGACAGAAACATACATATATAGAGAGGCCCTGAAGGTGTCCTTTGTCCCGTAGTGCCCTATGCCGTCTGAAGGCCAGGTCACCGCGTCTAGGGCCTCGTCTGTCTTAGAGTACAGCTCTGTCTAAGAACCTGGGGACAGAAACATACATATATAGAGATCCATCCTTTGTCCTGTAGTGCCCTATACCCTCTGAGGGCCACTTCACCACATCTAGGGCCTGGCCTGTCTTAGAGTACAGCCCCTCGAAAATACAAAAACATGACAATACCCAAAAAGAGTGCAATAATGCAAAATATTACATAATTGTCATTAAAGGAGCTGTCTCGTCCTTTAGTGTACTGAGATATGTCCGCCGACGTAAGCTTAGCAACATCCCAGCGGGAGCGACATTTTGCACTTTCCGAACGTAATAATGCAACGTCATCGGTTACGTCACGAATTTGGTGCAGCGGTACAGGAGTTACAACGTAGCAATTTTAGTCTGGCAGCCAAGGCATGAAATTTTCATTTTCGTTTGCACCAAAAGGTTTATACCTAAAACCATTTTAGGGTTGTAGAGGGGTCCTATGCAGACCATTTAAGCCCGGTTGTGACTCTGTAAAGGTGTGCATGGCCGTGACAACCACCATTTTGTTTGGCAATAATGACAGAAATTTGACTTGTCTACAAGATATCTATTCTTATAATAAACATGTCAATTTGCATCATGCTATTTCATATTGGAAATGCTAACAGTACTTAGTAAGGGTGATTCCCAGGTCAAGCAACTTTGACCTTGATAAAGGTCAAGGTCATCAAAATTGATGGTGAAATCTTAAAAACATGAAAAATGAGGTATTTACTTTCAATTACACTGTCATGGTTTTCAAATTATGTTTTGATATAAAAGAATGAATCTAAATCTTACCCTCTGAATACTCAGAGAAGCAGAAAACTGTTTAAATATAAAATCTAGTGGCAAAAGTATTATGTGATAGCAGTCCAATAGGAAGACCATGTTTTAATGTGATATTGGCAATAAAACTGTTTCAAAAAAAAAAAAAAAAAAAAAGTCATAATATTCTTAATTCCCAAAATTATGAATAAAATGACTTTTCTCTTAAATGAGATACTAGCCTATCCTCCATTTCCTTTCTATTGTGTACATAGCTAGGGATCATTATAATAATTGTATAAATGGTGAAGTTTGACACTACAAACGTCAAGGTCATTTCATTTGATGACCTAAACATAATTATGTTTCTCATAACAATTTTTGTGGAAATTTATCCAAATCTCTTTGTCTTGGTGGCTAACTGACTAAGTTACATTTAAAAGTGATTTCTGGGGACACCTTGAGACTTTCAAGGAAATACCACAAGCATTAATAGTTTGCTTCAAAGATGCATTTTATGTATGAAAGCCATTCAACATAATATGCTTGGTACTGAATGAACCTCAGATGGTTATACTACAACTGTTTAATTGTTGATTATAGATAAATGGTTGGAAGTAGGTGGGTCCCCATGGACCTGCTACTCTTCTAATACATTATATTAGAACAATTGCAAATCCATATAAGGTTACCCCTACCCCTCCCTTGTAATGTCAAGGTTGTTAGCCTCCTACATCTCCTGGAGATATCAGTACTGCTCTTACTGCTTTCATTATTCTGATAATTAGATGTAAGATAATATGTTGTGTCCTCACTGCATATTCACTTCAAAATTCTGTTATGAATTCTTTTCTTAATTCTATGTTTCTTATGCTAATTATTCATAATTCAAATAGTTACTCGAATCGGGAATACAGTTCATTTACTTTGAAGACTAGTAGTTCATTGGAAGTTCTTGATGAAATGAGAATGAAAGGAAAAATGTTGGCCTAATATGTTATACAGCACTCAGAGACCTTTGTAAGACGTGACATAGGCTGAAGAAATCTGTGTCTGCCTATACACTGTATTGTTCCTTTAGAGTACCTACTTGTAATCCCCTACCAAATAGTAAGGCAAGTTGCAGACACTAGGATTGAGCATTTGATAGATTGAAATAAATGATGCTGTGAGCTTCAGAATAATGAAAGAATTATGTTTCTAAATATATGAGAACCAAATTTATGAATATTTAAAGTATTGCGTTTCAGACACTGCTTTAGGGAAAACTTGTTAGTACTTTATAGATACCAATTGCAACTATCTTGATGGTAATGGAAATTATAACAGACTTTATTAACAACGATCAGGGTAATCTATCAATAACATATGATTATTCATTCATTATTTGGAAATTGTGACCAAAATGTAGAATTAAGTTATTTTCCTTCTCATTTCTATGGAAATTTCTTATTTTCAACTTTTATCTTTATTTTGCCATCTACTCCAAATAGTTCTGAGTGATTGGGGGTCACACTTGCATCTTCCTTTCTTATATTGCACTGCAAAGGCTCCTTTTTCTTGCCAATACATTTAAAAGGGTATATCTTTAAAACTAACCTAGAAGAACTTTGAGCTATGCTTCTGAATGAATCATGCAATCATTGGAGGGTTTCATATATGTATGGATGCACAATTCACATGGGTATGCAGTTACATGCAACAGTGTATCCAATGGTCCAGCTAATTTTACTGAGAATAACCAAAACATTCTTAAAAGCAAAATGATTTGGTTATTATTACCCCTGTATTGTTTTACTGGATCTTTGAACGTTAGGTGAATTCAGTCACTTAATCGTAATGGACTTGGTATCTTTTCTAATATCTATCCTTTCACATTGTCCACACGTTCTCTTCTAAAAGAAAACCTCAGAGTGTTTTCTTCTTGAAGAGCAATGCCAGAGAATTCCTCTTGTTCTCTGGTAGTCTTAGAGAATGAGAATTCCTTTCTATTAAAGTGGCTCAAATTCTCTACTTTCATAGAGAAAGTGTTTTTCATTCTCTGTTCTTAGGGAAGAAAGAATTCTCATTCTCTTTTTCATAGAGAAAATTTTTTTCTTGATGATTAAGATGAGAGGTTTAGAGAATTCATTGTTAGAGAAGAAGAGAATTTGTGGATGAGGTGATCCTTTTGATCCTGCATAAGTTCTATAATATTTGCTTGATTTCCCTAGGAATTCTCCACTCCCCTCCATCCCTAAAAATGAAGACCTAAATTGCATATAAATTGCAAAAGATATACATTATAGATATAGCTGGAGTAGGACAAAAAGGATTAATGTATGACTAAGTTTCGAAATAATTTATCTGGTGTTTTCCTTAATCATTTAGGTGCTAGCTTGCAGGGCTAATGCTTCACCAGTGATATTTACACAAATTTAAATGTTCTTGTCTGTAATAGAATGCGAGAAGGATTCGCCATTCCGAATTATCATACAAGATTTAAATCTCAAATCTGGCAAATCATCAAATTAAATCAACACATTGAGCTACCAGGGAAAACTCTGCACCAACACTGAGATATTTGTATTAGTACCTGTTACAAGTACCTCTGTGTTAAGGCCAATCTCTGCACTTGAATCAAGCTTTAATACTTGATATTATACAATTTGGGCTTGGCAGACAGATTTCACATAAAGATTTCTCCATGACATTATTTTCACATTTATGAAGAATCATCAAACCTGATGACCTTGACCTTGGTAGGGCCAAAATACATCGCTTATATAATCCCTATAATGATCCCTAAGTATGTAAGTTAACAGAAAGAAAATGAAGGATGGGCTAGCATCTCAATTAAGAGAAAAGTCATTTTACTTATCATTTTATGAATTCAGAATTTGTGATTGTAATCACAAAATATTTAACTTTTGTCACCAAATGCTGCATTTGAGCAGTTTTATGCTCCTCTGAGTATTCAGAGGGTAATATTTAGATTTATTCTTTTATATTAAAACATAATTTGAAAAGCATCACATTGTATTTAAAAGTAAGTACCTCATTTTTCATGTTTTAAGATTTCACCATCAATTTTGATGACCTTGACCTTTATCAAGGTCAAAGTTGCTTGACCTGGGACTCACCCTCATTAAGTACTGTTAGCATTTCCAATAGGAAATAGCATGATGTAAAATTGACATGTTTGTTGTAAGAATAGATATCTTGTAGACAAGTCAAATTTCTGTCATTATTGCCAAACAAAATGGTGGTTGTCATGGCCATGCACACCTTTACAGAGTGACAACTGGGCTTAAATGGTCTCCAAAGGACCCCTCTACAACCCTAAAATGGTTTTAGGTATAAACCTTTTGGTGCAAACCAACTCCTAAAATGAGTTACTTTCTTGAGCTTGGCTGCCAGACTATTTAGGTCCCTCTCACGGAGAAAGCCCCTTTAAAAGTATGTAAACAATATAGCCAGTTTTCGGACTTTGTTATAGGAACTCCCTATTAACTGTTATATAGCCTAAGACTGATTCTTAAGCATTGCAAAATCTTGTTTATTTGCTACAATGGTATTTGTTTGATTTTCTCTAATAATATGGCATGAAACAATATACCGTTTATACCATTTGAAAGGGGATTGTCAAACCCTTCTAGTGGTATGTAACATGTCAATATTAAACCTTATTTTCCACTGCCTGTGGTTTACATGTAACACTTTAAATGTGAACAAAATGTAAGGGAAATTCTTTGTTTGGACATAATTACAGGGCTTAACAAAGCATGCAACTTATTTCAGGGAAATCCCCAAATTGATGACATCACGCCTCTTATCCACCAAAGGGAATTATCAAATATAAATCATGTAGGTATATAGTGAGAAATATATACTTTATACTGAATACACATATTGGAACACATACATCATGTCATTATTCATTGTAACATTAATACGTCTACATTTTCAATTATCTCCTTTTGAACTATTTTAAGAATAATCAAGTGAATTCGATAGCATAAGAAATTATGATTTGTAAATTCATGTGTAGGGAACCCTTTGGTAAGATGGGAGAGTGATATGATAGCTGCAGTACTCACCGAGCAGGTCGGTGCCGTTAGTGGTGACGTAGACGGTGACCCCCGCCGCCTCCCCCTGCACCCACCCCACCAGCCCCCTCACTACCCCGTCCACCGCCTCCCCCGCCGAACGCACCCGGCCCAGCTGCCCGTAGTCCCCGGCTAACCCGACGACTCCCACGAGCAGGTACACGAACAGCCCCAGGGAGGGTAGCAGCGGCAGGCCGGCCAGCTGCGCCATCTGCTGGCGCCGGCCGTCGGACGTCGTCGGGTCCACTCGACAAAGTCCGTCAACTTCCGTCTCACTGACGTCAGACGCCCGCCGAGCTGAGGTAGCCATCTTGGATTATTTGTGTTTTTTCTAGAAAAATGAGAAGAAAAAAAAACTGGATGTTTTTTTATTGACAAAATTCGAAATGATTACATATTTATTCAAAGTTTTTTGTGGATGACCTTAATGTCAAACTTATTAACCAATTTGATTATTCTGCTATAAGAGCAGAGACCTTATATATAGATTATATTGAGACTGAAAAGCTTATCTTTAGCAATATGTAGGTGTAGGGGTGTTGATGGCGGGGGGGGGGGGGGGTCCTGATGTCGCATGTCGAATTCAAGAAATTGCCATGCCTCTGTCACTATAATATAGTGACAGAGGCATGGTCATTTCTTGAATTGTCTTTTATTAAATTTGAATGCTACATGAGCCTTAGTGACATGAAGAAAAATATAAGTGACATGACATAGGCTATTCCTCAAATTTGACAAAGGACATGGGGAATTTTAAAATCGACATGAAATTCAAAATATTATTTTCTTCATGTCACTAAGGCTCATGTAGCATTCGAATTCAATAAAAGGCCATGTCACCCTGTCGATTTTAGGGGTCTGTACTAATGTAGATCTATGTCATTAGTCCCCGGTTGCCATTGGGTACCAGGCCAGTCAACCGTGACCAGGGTCTGATCATTACTAATGTAGTTTTGGAACAAGTTGTGGCACCAGAAAAGTCAATGTCACCATGTGCAGAACGGTCCGACCTCAGACCAGAGATAATTGATACTTCCTTCCCACTCCTCACCAAACCAAGCCATCATGTACTTTAAAAAGATGGTCACATTCAATAATCCCTATTTTATATTGCCTGCCTGACAATAACAATGTCCTTTCATTTCTCTTATCTTTGTGTCGTTACTTAACCAGAATAGCAATAATAATTTCCAAGAGAACATCAATTTTAACAATTGCTGGCTTCAGAAACACTTTCATATGCTACTATTGCTAGTGTATGACACACATATCTGTTAATGTATACTTGCTCAGGATTACTCTTGCTGTAGGATCTAGCAGAATGTACCTCTGATATGGGTGTAGGGGTGTACAAGTCGAAATGTGTACAAATCGACAAGGAGACATGGCCCTTTTTATGGTTTTTGCCCTAGTGGAAACCCTGTTACAGTGTATTCACTGCATTTACGCCAGTTTTTCAACATGCAAAACCACAAATTATGTCATGATTAATGAACATGTATATATATAAGCCTATATATATATATATAAGCCTATATATATATATATATATATATATATATATTGAAGCCTTGGGCCTTGTCGACTTATTTCCTAGAATGCATCTTGTCTGAGGTTCATAACATAAGGGAATTCAATGGAGACCTGGGTTTCCGTTTTTATGGTTGACAGCACTATTACAAGAAGACCTACCTGCTACTTAGAGCCCTGGAGGAGAACGCTATGGGAACGCCCAGAGAACGCTTTCGGAATGCCCAGAGAACACTGTTTAAGGTGTTGAGGTCCGACCAGTCATAACCTTCTGATCTGAATGCCTCTAACAGGGGAATGCTGGGTAATATTACCCTGAGACCCAGGAGGAGTGACCTTGGCCAAGGTTAAACCCAATCAGTCTGTAACACCTGGGACCCTATCGGAGGTGGGGGGGGGTGTTAGTCAGGTAATTCCTGGTAATAATACAGAAGCTGGTACAGAAGCTGACTCAAACATCTGTTCTGCTCTGAGATACCATACAGTTTTGACTCCACCACGTACCGACACTGCCCCCTCCCCCCTCCCACACACACAGTCTGAGACGAAAGGCAGATGAACAATACTCACGACAGAGAAGGCCTTTAGTAATGTATTAACTATATCCCACCTTCTTTGCCCCATACCTTTTCAAAGGTAACGATGGTGTTATTGCAACCAAGCAATAAGATGGCCCTAGACCCCTCAATTTGACATGGCGATTCTAGGCATGAGTGACATGGGACATGGTCATTTCTTAAAGGAAACCTAGTACATAATAATGCCATAAGCATTATTCAACGAAATTGATCTAGCATAGATCTTATGTCAAGGAGTAACCTTATGCGCAATATTCTAACAGGATTCGTAGTTTAGACACAATTATGGGGTGTGAGGAAACTTTGTGGGAAACCCCAGTACCCAAGGAATTAAAGGGGATCCCCAACCCCGTATTATTTGTTATGAGTGATATGCAATTAAACACAAATTATATATATTTTGCCCCATGTAGCAAATAATGAACTGTGAAATATATACATCTACAATCCTTCATTAATCAAGGAAGCCCAGCCTAACTAAAGAGGGATTTCCCATAGTTGTGACATAGCACGCGGATTACTAAACAACCCAGAATTTAGGAGATTCCAGATATCAATTTACTTTCCTAAATAGTTCCCTGATTCCTCAAAATTTTCAACTTTTCATCTCTTTAAATGTGTTGTAAGTACTAATTAAGGGACTAAAGTGATATTGAAAACACAAAAATTAGCAACTTGTAAATTTATATGCAAGGAACCCTTAAAATTCGACAGGGCGACAGGACCATTTCATAAATTCGTCATGTAACTGTAGCAGATTGCAACCCGAGAGTTGTGTACGGTTTGACTGGAGCAAAACGTCCAGCCCCCAGTGAGGATTGAACTCACGACCCCTGGTTTACAAGACCAGTGCTCTAGCCACTGAGCTATGGAGGCTCACATGCTGTGGCAAGCTGTGCTCCCCGACCCAGCCACTACAGTCAGTTCACACCGGGCACTGGACAGACACACACTCTGTGCAGAGCCTTGTTCAAACTAAAGTGAGTGAGTGAGTAATGGATGCTTTACACCGTTTTGACAACTAAGGTCATATTCATGGTGAAAACAGGTTTGGATGGATTCTGTCTGTGATCGTATCTATGAGATGGAGGTGACAGGGCTGGCAAACAACAGGGGATCAAAACCTGGAAATCATTTTTACTGTACCTCATCCCTTAATGAACCTAGACATCAACCGTGAATTCTCCCTACCACGGATAGCCAATTTCTTGACTTTTACCTCCAGGTTAGCCTTTATCAGGGTGCATGCTGGGTAATATGTCGACAAATCACAAGGCTTTTGCATAGGAATTTTCAGTAATCATGTCACTATTTCTAGTTTGACATGAAGAAAAACTAAAGGTCATTATCTTTTAAGTATGTATCTATATACATTACATATTTTCCGAAATTAGCCTGCAGGTATTGAAAATACTGTAAATGAGCTATCCGTGGTAGGGCGAATTAAACCCAATGAACCACTTGGTTGGTGCTGGGTCCCCACTATCATCACCTTATGCGATTAGCAGGGGCTACTGGGGGCCTATATTTTTCCCCTGAACCCCCATGGGGTGTGCAAACTAAAGGTCCTATTACACTACACAACAAGGGCTGCGATATGACGATGTCGTAGAGAAATGATACATAGAAGTTATAAAATTCTTTGTTGGTCAGATGTAAGACGCTCTAAATTGCCATTTTTTAATAACTATATGACTCCTTTATGTTTATTTGTCTACCATCATATCGCGCCGATATCGTAGCCCAAGTCGTGTAGTGTAATACCGCCTTAAGCTTATATATCACCTGTTTAAACCCCAATCCGGCCACAACTGCCCGAGGGTGTCCTCCCAAATCTGGCGGTTCCTTGTGTTAAACTCTGAACTTATGTGTATGTAAAATTACGGAAAATGAGAAACAATTAAATCAGTCAGATATAACCAACTCTTTGAATTCATAGTAGTCTAAAACATTAACGGCCGATGCTTGTAATTAAAAGAAAACTGCCTTTACAAAAAAAAAAAAAAAAAAAAAAAAAAAAAAAAGTCCATTTAAAAGGTGTCAAAGTGATGACCTCAGCTCACCACTTGGTGGAGGTGATATTTCGCCTGTACTCGGCCTGAACCTGACCGCACATCAATCGACCTATCTAAACAAGTGACAATTCATAACGACGTTAGTAGTATATAGGAATGGGAATTTGAAGCGTGTCAGATACATTGTAGGCTACACCCGGTCTGTCCACTCAGATATAAAAGTAGGACATACCATCTTTTTTTTTCAAAATAGACAAGCGCCTTCAGTGTAAAAACACATCTCAAAATATGAAAGATGCTTGCCAACCCATAACCGTCCACTGCCCCCACCCCCCTTGTGAATGTCATGAACGGAACACCTACATGCAGCCAGGCCTAAACTCGTGAACGGCATCATGAACCCCCAATTGGAACTCACAATCTCCACGCATTGCCTTCCCCTATATTCCTACTTTTGGCCAAGAATCTGCAGTAAAGATTGAACGAGCGAACCTTCTTTGAGGTGGAAGTTAAAAGACCCCCTTTCCACTGAATTTTAATCTGACTTTTTGTGACTATAAATTATCCTTTATTCTTGAAATTTCAAATTACCAATGAAAAAAAGCTTTTTTTATATATCATGGACAATTGGGTAGAAAAAGTACCCTTATTTTTCTAGAAACAAGGACATGCGAAGTTTGTAAAAATAGACCCTTTTTTCGCGTTTTTAAAACTATGATGCGTATCCATTCACACAAGGACAGACTGGGATTGCAGATCCTGCATGAACGGCTTGTAGAATCATATGAGGCATAGCGTGAGAAGTGGGAGGGGAGGGGAGGGGAAAGGGGCGGGGAACTAAGATTAGGCTAAATTTTGATTTTTTAATGTAAATTTTTGAAAAAGGAGGTGCCCCCTCCTTTTGACTAGCAAGCCCCAACCTTTTCAAAATGCTGGATCTGATCTGCTACTGGAATCATTCTCTGTCACGTTGATTTTATCTCCCCCGTCCTAATCAATGCCCCCACTCCCCCTCTTTCGTCCCCCTCTTGAAGTCACTGTCTAGTTCTCTCTTTGCCCGCCGGGTGTCGCGCTGTGTGGCGTGTCGCAGCCAATAGTCGCCCCTCACAGACGCCGGGTCGGAGCTGGCGCAGACGACATTTAGACCAGCGCAAAACGGCGGGAATTCTCAGGTAAATACAAGACTTTTATCACGGTAAATGCTATAGATTTAGATTTGACGTTGCATAAGCAATTAGCGTCATAATTGTTTTACTCATAATCCTCTTGCCTTCTTTCTATCAAAGCACAGATAAACCTGCATGACTTTGGAATAACAGCTTCAAAAGTTATTAACATTTTGTTTAACACTTGAATATTTTTCTGAACAGAAATTCACATTGATATTTTGACATATACTAAGGCAAGGCACCTACTTTATCAAGTTTTCTTTGTTTCCTAAAAGGACAGTGTTTCATTACATTCCATAGTTTTTACATCTGATTTACTACGTTAAAAAGACATCGCCACTGTGGAAGATCTATAGAGAGGCACCAGGCCTATAGCCATCTTTTTTTCCCAGAGGGTGTGTTTGTGTGTGTGTGTGTGGGGGGGGGGGGGGTGCCCTTTAGTAATAGGGCTCAAACATTGGGCATACACTATTTAGTAAAATAACTCATTCAGGTCATCCTAGAAGGCAGTTCATCCTCGATTCCTCCCTGCATGGCTACGGACCTGTGTACGCTTGAATCATTTAGGCCTAAGACAATATGCTTATCTTTTTTTCCACTATGTTTTTTTATATATGTTTCTCATGCTATAAGATTTATCCTTATTGCACACGGTTGTTCATACTCAGCTAAGGTCCAAAATACATGTACCATACATGTCATTGTGTCAGTCAAGTGGTTAAAGGCAATTGAAGTTTTCTTTTGATAATTGCCATTGGGCTTGCTATATTGATAAGATTCGAGGTTGTCTATATATGCCCCTGGGCACCAATAGGACATCAATAAAATTCTGATCGACTGTAATAACTATAGACAGAGCATTGCAGGAAAACCCTCCCAGAATGCCTACAAAAATCAATTCTCCCTACCACGGAAAGGCAATTTCTTGAATTTTACCTGCAGGTTATTATTGAACATGATGCATGCTGGGTAATATGTCGACAAAACCCATGGCTTAAGCATAGGAATTTTCATGACTTGTCTCATCATTTGTACATCAACATTGAATAAAACTAGATATCATTGATTTTTGAATCAATATCCATATATGTTTAATGTTTCCTGAGTTGTTTGAAAATATGATCATTACAGATGGATATAGAGGCAATAATTGTATATTTAGCTATAGTTTTTCCAGTGGGTTTGTAGTCAAAATTGGTAGAAATTAGCCTGCAGTTGTAGTAAATACTGAAAATCGGCTATCTGTTGTAGGGAGAATTGAAAATGAAGTATATACTCTTCTAATTCCTATTATAATTAAACACAAATTGCTCATTATTGCATTAGAATGAACACTGAAGAATCAATGAGATATCTACTTATTATTCATAAATGTGTGTATCATATATTCAAAGTATTCCGAACCCAGTCTTTGTAAACGTCTGACTCTACTGGAAAAGCATTGTATAGCTGCATGTATTCCATGTATTACACCTAAAAACAAGTAGCAATAATTGCCGATTTTGACACTGTACCCATAAGGAAAGACAGTGCTCATGGATTGAGTCTGCAGAATACGAGTATTGTTATATAAATTTGCAGAAATGCTGAGTCTTAACTAAAAGATGGACATGGCCTAACGTGACCAGCGTCCTTTCCTCTTTTTGATTGTCCTTCAGAAAACATAAGCTTTTTGTTTATTCCTTTTTGCTTAATCCGTGCGGTGAACGACCGGCAGATGACGTTTTTTTAATTACAAGTCGGTTTGCTAAGCTGATTTGGACGACAGACAGTGTCTGGCCTTCGGTAATTACGAAATTAATCATATAAACATTGATGGTTTTTATTTCTAAATTAAACTCTGACTGCCTTTAAAATGGAAAGGCGTTCTTGTGCAAAGTGATTAGGTATTAAATTTTAGCCTGAGAATATCTCAAGCTTCTTGCAAAAATATTATTGGAGTATTTGGATAATTCTTTAACTTAACTATGCGTTATATCATGTGTGTGTTTGATTGTATGAACGGGGGTGTATAAATGTGTATGTCTGTGTCCAAGTTTATGCGTGAAGGTTAAGGGAGGTACCCATTAAGCGATGCAACTAACATTCTGGTTATTCAAATAACCAGAACTGGCGAAAGCTATTCCAATAAGCAATGTCACTAGGAATATTAAAAAAGTAGTCAATCGCTTGAAAATATCTTACCGTGTTAGCTATTTGTTGTCAGCGATCTGTAATTCAGCTAGATACCCTGTAGCATCCCTCAGTGGACGACCCCTTATAAGACAAACACTTTTTTCGTTCTTGTGAATATACAAGCCTAGCATTTAGGGGCCGTCCATTAATGATGTCACGCATGAGTGGGGGGGGGGGGGGGTGGGGGGTTGAACAGGGGGACACTGCCTGAAAATGGGCCTTATTTTCATGATTAGATAAGAGAATTTAGTGTGCCAGGGGGATGGGTGGATCCTAATAATACCCTGAAAAAGTGTGACATCATTTATGGACACCCCCTTATGTGTTTGAATAAACAATTGATTAATATCATTTTCATTTCGCCTTATTTCCATGGGATAAGGTACAGCAGGGACATATATATCTGCACTTAAAACGGCATGTGAGAGTTGGCTCTCTAGGCCTGGCTTTCATATACTTATTGTGAACCAATAGAACACTGACCCCTTTGTTAGTTTACATCATTACGTGATAAAACGACCCTTGGACTTCCATAGGAAACAAAACAGAAGATAAATACCTAGGACTTTTATAAAACTACATTCTTATCATATTATGCTCATACAAAGACAAATTATGGTTTAGATTAATTAATTCAAAATCTCTGATTTTGACTTTCAGATACGCTTGGCAGACAATGGAACAAACAGAAGACAAACATGACACTGCATATGCAAGGAGGCACTGATGTTGACCAAGGGTGATTTTGACTTCGGTTACGGGAGCTCAGGATCTTACTTGGCTCTGAGAGGCAAGTGACAATTAGAGAAGTGCAATGTGTTCCTATCATATGAGGGAAAACAGCAGACATGATCGAGAAGAAGAACCAAGTGGCCCCTTCGGAGCCCGTTGTCATTGACTTCGAGCGGTACTTGTCTCCAGAACCAGAGTCTTGCAGCGAACGCTTTCGCTGTGAATGGGACCTCGCGACAACCCAGGGCAAGAAATGGCACTGGTTGAAGGTGTTCATGTTGTGCTTCATGCTGGTTGGAACCATTGTCCTGTTGGTGGTCCTCGACTCTATTCAGATCCTGTCAGAAATCCGGGTCGAAGACCAGCACCACCGGGTGATGGCGGCACGAAAGGCCGAGGGCGAAGTACGGTCCGCCGTCAAAATGGAACGCAACTGTGTCATGGCAGCTGCCATGGCACAGAACTCCAACCTGACCAAGCCATTTAATGAAAGTGGAGCTTATAATGTATCACTTGAGGAACTCTGCTCAAAATTCTTCCTGGAAACAAACCTGATTTTTAACAGGCATAATTTATCATTACAATACACAACAAGTGAAGTTTTGCAGGGAGATTTTGTTGTTACAGAATCTCCCATTTTTAATTACTCTGATGTAGATCTCAGAAATTTCTCAGAAAGCAATGGAGATTATACTGAACCTACCTTATTATCTAACACAAGTGTCCTTACTCAAACCATTTATCTATCTGGTGTCAGACAGTCGGTCAGTAACCTCAGCATCCCTGAGATAATGGAAACCTATAACAGATTCATTGGCACCACTCTGATCCGAAAAGAGGCTTACGACATAGACTTCAAACTAGTCTCAGGAACCTACTTCTACCTATCAGTCCTAAGGCTAGTTGTAGAGAACCTTTATGATGAAATGTCCATTCTGTTATTACTCCTCTTAACCCTAGAAAACACTGACACCCAGACCATGTTCAGAGCCAGCAGTCAGAAGACAGAGAGCTACCTGTTGGTGTTAAGAGAGTCCCAGCTGTCTGCAGTATTAAAGTGCACCATAGTCTACCAGCAGGACCCCTTGCCCTCCTTCTTAGACCAGTCCCAAGCCCCTTTACCCCTGGACCTAGCCTCCATGCTGGTCCAGTTCAAATCCTTCATCAACCAACTTGCTCTGTGTGAGCGGAGAATAGAGGAACACTTCTCCGACAAGAAGGAGCTGTCAACCAGAATGCTCCACGAGACGCTGACGGTTGAGTTCATCGTGACCTTCTTCTCCATTCTCATTGTGCCCGCCATTTTGTTGACCTTCAAGAACATGAGTGAGTGGATCACAGAGTACACAACTGAGTTGGAGGACCGAGCGAAACAGCTGAACAAGGAACAGGAGCTGACGGAGAAACTTCTGTTCTCGATGCTGCCAGAGACTGTCGCGAAGCAGCTGAAGGTAGGTCGGAAGGTACAGCCCGAGTCCTTCGACCAGGTCACCATTTACTTCTCGGATATCGTGGGGTTTACGACTATCTCAGCTGCCAGCACCCCGCTTCAGGTTGTGGATTTGTTAAACAACCTGTACTCCACATTCGATGACCGAATTGACACGTATGATGTGTACAAGGTGGAGACAATAGGCGATGCCTACATGGTGGTCAGTGGGCTGCCCAAAAGGAACGGAGAAAGGGTAAGTGTAAAACAGCGATTGAGTTGTTATAAAAAAATGTTTTGTTTTGTTGGAAATGTGTGTTTTCTATTGTAAATTTGGTCAAAAGTCATTATGGAAAGAGCTTTTTGAAAGCATGTCTCCCCCATTTGATAAAATTCTGGATCTGCCACTGTCTGACATAAATATGCCAGTAATAGGAAGAATGATACCTTCAGACAGTCCTTGGTGGAATTATGGATCCAATATGTGTAAATAACAGTTTTTCCTGGTTGATAAAGTCTATGGAAATTGAAGTACCATCTTTAAAGGAAAGCTTGCATATAAATTTACGAGGTCCTATTTTTTGTGTAATTAACTTGACTTGGGTATTCTAAAAATATTTCAAAAGTAAAAACCTAAAAATGTCAAGTTCTTAGGCAATTATTCAGGAAAGGAATTTAATTTTGGGAATTCCCTGAATGCTTGGCTGGTCAGTACTCCCCTTGCTACGTCACAGCTATGGGAATTCCTTCTAAAGTTATTTTGGGATTCCTTGATTAATGACTGATTATAGATGGATATACATTTTAACTTATTATGTGATACTTCAGGGCAAATATTTATACTTTGGGTTAAAGAGCATAACACTTATCAAAAATTCTACAGGGATGGGGATTCCCTTCTAAGGGGAGATGGGATTCCCCAGGGACTCCCCTTGCTACGTCATAAATTAGGGGATCTCCCTTAAAGAAATAATAAAATTCAAGTTTTCTTAATGTCCCATAACTGTGTGTAAACTAAATATTTTCCTTCCATTTTAGCTGACATTGATAGTACAAGTTGTGAATAACATGCTGTATTGAATTCATTGAAAAATAACGACCCTGTAGTTATGTGCAAGGTTTCCTTTAAGGTCATTTTTCTGAGAACGAGGAACTTAATGGAAGAGATTTCAAACATTCATAACTTTGGTGTCAATACTGATAGAAACATAATTCTTGGACTGTTCTAAAGATCAATTCATCAATCCTTAGTGTCAGTAACAATCTTAATTTTCATATTTGTGACTTATTCCTTACTATGTGGTGACATGTCTAGGCAAGGAGTGACGTAACAAGCACATTCTGCAACCATACTTTTCTGGTTAGTCTGTAACCAGCCCAATTTATGTTATTTTAGGTTAAGTTGAGACTTACTAAAAAACAACGTTATAATAACATTATATTTTAGTGAAGTTGAGACCTTACTATTAAAGAACATTATAATAATGTTATTATAACATGAAACAACATTACATGAATGTCACAATAACGTCACAGGGCAACATCACAATGTTAGGTTCTAAAGATGTTTTTGGGTGCCATCAAAATAACATAACAAGAACCAAAACAGAACTAAATAGAATGTAATAACTTTATAATAACGTCATATTCTTGCCTGGGGGATCAAATATATACAACCACCCCATTGGTCCCCATTGATGAACCGCTGGCCACCTGCATGGCCCACTGAGTGATAGGAGGGGTAATAAAACATCTGTGAGGTCCAACACATCCAACACACAGCTTGAACCTGTCCCTGCTTCAGGCGCCACTCAAAGCGCCCACCTCGCGTGTGGTGACAGAAGCCGCTGACAGAAGCCACTGTCAGAAGCTAGTGACGGAGTGGCTTCAAACGGCCAGTGTCCATTGATTAAGAGCCTACAGCCCCATACTCACGAAGCAACTTTTAAGCCCCATACCCACTAGGCGATTTTGACCAGAGTCGGCCAATTCGCTGGTGCTAAAGCTCTACTAGAAAAGCCGGCTGATTTTAGCGCCGACTCATATCAAACAGATTTATTTCACTATGACATACTGACTGGTTATCTGAATTGGTGCTAAAATCGGCGGATTTTATGAGAATAATCAGCCAATCCAGTCAAATTCGCCTAGTGGGTATGGGGCTTTACAGAGTTGGGCAATGATCGGCAGCACAATCAGCTAATTCTACCCCTAGAATTTGCCGATTTTAGCACTGATTCAGATCAAGCATGTATATTTCAATGTACTTTATTAACAGCCAATCATAAGAATTGGCTAATTGTAGCACCCAACTCTTTAAAAGTTGCTTAGTGGGTATGTGGCTTACCGCTCAGACCTTCGCCGGACAGAGGGGGCTGACCAATCAGACACGCACATAGCCTTACACTCACGCCCTAACTGAACTGTCGCTTGAACCCGGATATGCGTGATAGCATTGCACTCATTGTTTTCTTCCAACCTGTCTATGTGTCCACAGAATTAACAGAACCAAAGCTTATTCTCACCTAATAAGCCATTGTGCGCATTGCGGTTAGGCAGGTTTAGTTTTTCACATAGGTCAACCCAAACGTGATGTGAAGGTCAAATATAGATTAATTCTAGGCAAAAAAAATAGTTGTGTTTAGGTAACATAGGTAAAAAAAATCTGAATAAGCAAGTCGCTTTTTGTTGTTGCTTATTTTTACTTACCAAATGGTAATTGCAATTCCTATTGAATTATATTGATTATAAGTGCTGATCTTCTACACTAGTATTTTGATATATATATATAATGATGTTAAACAAGTAAGGCCAAGTATGGTGACCTCTCAGGAGTTAGACAAGTACAGTTTCGTTGGTGACAATGTCATATTACTTGGTTATATTATAAGTTGCTTATACCTTTTTTATTATAACATCTGCGATAAATACCTGACATATTCAAACCATCTCATCCCATTATCTACATTAATATGATCACCCGTATTGTACATAATATATGCAACTTGAAAAGACATGTGATATACATTTATGTATTAGGTTAAGTTATAGCTGGAGGTGAGGGAAGACTGGAGTAATCCAACTCACCCCAGGGTAAATAAAACTGTGCAAAAAAAAAAGGACCTTGGCAGTTTGAAAAAACTGCAAAAAGAACCCAAAAAACGAAACGCTATAGGCTATACATGTTCTAGAACAATTTCTAGCATCTGAAACGCATGTGCTAGGCAGTTATGTGCTGTTCCATGCTTTTCTGATCACTTTTTTTGTATTTTGATACAATTTTGGAAAAAAATCCTAAAAATAATGTTTTGCGTAGGGCCACAAATTTAGGGTAGGTAACATTATAATTTTTTTGCCATATGCAGCCGATGGTGGGAACTGAGGATGTACCATGAATTAAAGATTGGACGGTTAATTTATCTAAATCACATTGACGACTTAAGTTCCTTGCGTTCTTCCATGATATTACAAACATTATGCAACATCTCAAATACTAGATAATTCAAAGCTCAATTGTATATTGTGGATTCCATGCTGTTTTGATATCCCTCTCTTTGTTCTCTGACTATCTTGGCACACAGGGTGACATTGGGGGTAGGCGGTAATAGGGGTAGACTGAGTACCCCGGGGGGGGGGCACTCACTCTTTGAATGCTGATACCAACTACGAAACTACGGCCCCCCTTTTTGGGGATAGGAATACTCTGACAGCCCCCTCTTTTCAGGCTGTCCCTATTAAAACGGCATTTATTAAAGGGGTTTTCTCGTCCATAAGGACGTGATGATTTGATACGTTGTAACTTCCGTAGTGCAGCGCCAAATTCGCAATGTGACCAATAATGTCACTGGATTACGTTCCAAAAGTGAAAAACACGTCGCCAGCCGTCGCGTTGTTAGGTTAACGTTGGCGAATGTAAGCTTAACAACCGCAGGACGAGAACATCCCTTTAACAGGATATCTGAATTCAATAATTTAAGAAGCATCAAAAAGTAATTCATTTACATAGATCTACGATAAACTTTTGATATAGTGAAAGGATAATATATCATTGACAGCTCCCCCAAAAAGATGGTCTCATTATTTTGAGCTGAGTTCCCCCCCCCTCCCCCCGGGACTCGTGCTACAGTGGCGCCCCAGGCGGCTGGCACGGAAGGCTCTAATGTGTCTGTCTGTGTGTCCCGACAGTCACGTGACCCTCAGATGATTGACACAGGTGCATTGTGGGACTGCTAAATCCTTGCTATATTTCATTGTAACATTTTGGCTCTACGGCCAACATTGAGGGCCGGGATTATACATGTGGGCACGGCAAGGGAACCCGCACATACAGTATTTATTGTACGCGTGGATGTAACATCCGCATTTATAATGATCTCTGTGGGCACGGACTTTGAGCATATTCTTTATGCACACGGGTTTGTGCCCGCGTACTTAAGGGGCATTAAATACGCGGGTGTTTTTCATAATTTATGATTTATCAGCCGTCTTTTAATCGGGGGCTATGCCCCCAAACCCCCTTTTAATTTTATCTACTTATTTCTTTGTCTAATCTAAATTTTGAGCATATATGTACATCTTTACATTCACCCACCCTATGTCGACATATATTAGTACATCTTTATGCACGGACTTTGTGTCCGCATATATAAAAATTATATCTGTGCGACAGCCGCATGTGCGACTGTCGCGCATATAGCCAGTCCCAACATTGAGCATTCAATGATAGTTGTGGCTTTCGGTGATCTTGGATATTAAACAAACCAGTAGATATCTAAAGGCTAAATTTGTGTTTTAAATGTACTTTAGGTTAAATTTGTGTTTTACTCTTTCCTGTTAGATCACTTAGATTACTTGAAAAAAATTAGCAATATGTGGCGTTGTTTTCATTCTGACAAGGCATTTCATATCTATGTCTATTAGCTTCAGTTTAGTAATTATTTATAATTCAACAACTCTAGAGTGACGAAAAAAATTACTGTAGTCACTGAAAGCTAGCATATGAGGGAGTCAAAAGAAATACAGACGAGTTATTCACCTTGCATTTTAGCCTGCGTACAGTTCCAATGTCCATATACTACTTACGACACAAACTAGTAGTATACTTAAAATGGGACTTTCCCGGGCAACAGAATGGCATATATTGTGAATAGATTAAACAACTGGACATAGATAAATTAGAGATTTCACCTGGGGGTGTGGACAGCAGCACATGAAAGTCAGGGTTTGCCATGCTATTTTGGACGGAGTTTATATAAAGATAAAGGTTTTAGCAGGTATTTTGAACTTAACAATTGAGGGTTTAAGGTGTACTTTGGTTAGAAGTATTATAAAAGTTAAGGATTTACGGGTATTTCAGCAGAAATAAACAAAAACAAAGTGAGGGTTCCCTGAGTATTTTTGGCAAAAGTATATCAAAAATGAGGTGTACCCAAGGGTTTTCAAAAGTACACGTATAAGGTGAAGGTTTTCGCATGTAAGTAGCATATAAAAAGAGGGTTTTTTCTCAGGTATTTTTGACGGTGGTGAAAAAGAAGCGAAGGTTTCTCCAAGTATTTTGAGCAGTAGTGAAGGGTTTCAAGGGTATTTCAGATAGTAGCATATCAGAAGTCCGTATTTTATGTGTATATTGAACAGAAGTAAATACAAAGAGATGGCTTCCCGAGGTATTTTGGGAAGTAGTATACGTGGAAGGTTGGGGTTTTATGGCAACAACACTGCACAAAAGTGGGTGTTTTATGGGATATAACAGTACATAACAAGTGGAGTTAATATCGAAATGTTGAATAAAAAAGGTTTCCATCGTTGAAGCTCATTTTAGGTAGAGACATCAGTTACAGGTTAGATGTGTTCTCTACACCTATCCCAACAAATCATAATTTCATTATAACTTCAGCACTATACACCTTTTTCATTAAGAGTGTGACGCCCCCTGGTGAATTAAATTGAAACAATGTTTTAGATCATTTCCCATGGTTAACCTATATGCTTCACTTCATATAGGCTAACTATAGGAAAAGACCTAAAAACGTGTTTCAATTTAATTCACCAGAGGGCGCCACACCCTAATGAAAAAGGTGTATAACATTATTCTATTGTCATTGTTTTAAAACCCAAAAGTAAAAAAAATAAGAAAAATTGATGTTATTTTGGTTTAAAGTCTTAGAATAATCCACAACTAGACAACCCAATATATCTACTTATAAAGCATTTAAACAATAGCAAACATTGTCAGCCTTACTAAAATTACCATGTAGGTTTCATATTTGATATATACAAAATTGTCTTTATAGATCTAGGTATTATATTTTGTGAAAAAAAAGTTACTTAGGATGAATGTGGCTGTAAAGGCAGTAATATAGTCCTAGCGTGAGTTGGGCTATGGGGGCCGCCATTATTGGGTGACATAAGGGGATAGATAAGATGAATCCATACTTGCAACACCCGTTAAAATGCAATGAATATGAGAAGTATGTAATTTAATAACACTATAATTGGGAGAAGTATTAATATGTCCATTTCATATTTTTTTTACAAATTCTAAAGGGTCATACCCACTTAGTAACTTAAGTAGTGCAGGCGATGGGCGACTGGGAGAATCGCCAGTAAAGTCGCTGGGCAACTCAGGATTGCCAGGCGATTCCCCTCGGGTATGGTGTGATTTCTGGGCAATAGGCGACATGGCGCAGGATTGCCCATAAAGTCGCCCATAAAATCTCCGGTAAAATATCAAACTTGCTTAATATTACAGTCACCAAGTGACGGCGACAACAATTCTCCCAGTTGCCCATCGCCTGTTGACGGTAAAATCGCCTAGTGGATATGGGGCTTTGTACTGTCATAAAAGAATTTCCATAATGTTTCAAAGTTTGAACCATTTTAACAAAAAACCCAGTCGTGCTACTCCCCCTGACCTTCTCCACCTGTTATGTAACATTTTGGCCCCGCTTGTCCCAAGTTGCAGGAATCTCTTGCAGGCCTTATACTCACAATCAACTGGAGCTGAAATATGACAATATTGCAGAGAAGTCACACATATTAGAGATAAATTTCTTTTGATATACATTTATGTGAGATACTCCACACTGCCACTTCTTAACACTAATATCCTATAATGTGAATTGTCTGTAATATGATCATATCACACTAATATCACACCCAAGTTGTGTAGTGCAATAGTGCCTTTACCGGTCATGTTTTTCAGCACACAGAGGAGATTGCCACCATGTCAGTGGACCTGCTGTCCTCTGTGTTGTGTAATACCATCTTTACTGGTTGTGTTTTTCAGCATGCGGAGGAGATTGCCACCATGTCGGTGGACCTGCTGTCCTCCGTCAAACAGGTGGGGATTCCCCATATGCCGGAGACCGTGCTCCAGCTCAGGATCGGACTCCACTCAGGTCAGACACCTAGATCTTTTCTTTACTGTAATATCTTTTTATAATAACTTACGCAAATCTTAGTTGCAATATAAACCGATCCCACATTGGGTATATTCCAGGGTTGGACAAAATAACAGTATAAGGTATCCTTGTCTCTGAAAGATGGAGTAACTGAAATAAGCAAGAATAATATTTTTCTGTATCCCCAAGTACCGCTTAAACATTATGATTTCTTAAATCTAATCAATTGACAAATTTGCAGGTTTGTTATCCAATCAAAATGTTGTATTTGTGGGCAAAATAGAATTGGACAATATAGGTTGGACTATAAAGCTGCATTTTAGATATCTTTGGAGCAGAAAAACTAAACAAATTGCTTTGATTAGTTTTGTATTATGGAACTGTCTTCATAGCAGAACCATGGAGAAAATTCGAAAATACCTACTGGTAAACTTTGATGTTGGTGTGAACTGGGATGGGCTTCATGTTCATATCACTTTCCATACTTCTTCTCTCTGCATTTGTGTTCTTTTTATAAAGTTTTCGATAAATCATTCAATATCTTCATTTATACACATGGTTGTAGTATCTTCTTACATATGAGGAACCTATTTTATGTGCACATCACCATCCTGCTGATTCTAAAGATGATACTTGTATGAAACTAGCCCTGACTTCTGTTTAGAGTTACCCCCACTGGCCATAATTTGGGTAAAATGTTATTCACTAGAGGACGGAAAGCGTTTATTCTATGCATAGATTGATGCCTGCAGGCCTTTGCACATTTTCAAAAATTTCAAACCCCCATTGGTGCATAATGTACTTAATGGAAGGCCCCTTACATATATGAGATCCAGAGTCTGGGGTCCAAGCCATGAAAAATTAGATTATTGATACCATGAAAGGTTTAAACCTGAAACCCTCTTGAGGTCCTAGAGGGGTCCTTTGGCAATACAAATATACTAGTTGTCACCCTGTAGAGGTGTGCATAGCCATGACAACCACCATTTTGTATACTAAACCTAGTTAGAATGAAAGCCCTTTATAATTGCACCCTTCATGAAATATCTCATTAAGTTTGAGGTGCACCTGCAAAAAAGCCAACATTGACCTTGCCAAGTTCAAGGTCATTTAAATTGATGTCAAATGACAAAAATGTCAAAATATTGAAATTAAACTTCTTTCAAAGTGTCCTACTCTGTGGAATGTGAAAGTTTATACCCAAAACCCTTTTGGTGCCCTAGAAGGGGTCTTTGGGTTGAAAAAAAAATTATGTCAATTGTCTCTCGTTCATGGCATCAAGCATCCTTGAATAAGCTGTATATTTTTTAGTCTGGACCCCAGACTACAAGTTATAATGCATATTGTCATCAGATGAGCTGTTCCTTCGATTGAGTGTCACTCATTACTTTCGTATGTGTCTGTATTGTCTTCAAAATGGGCAAAAAGTCATCTGATGTGGTATTCAAGAAATAGTGAGTAAATCTCTTGCAGCTTTGTACCAAGGCATCTAGCTCTACTGAAGTGAGCTCCTGCCACAGTAAGCAAAAGAAACCCTCACATTTTACCTAAAGTCTGTATTCCATTAGCCGATTTAACTTTGATATTATAAATTGGCAGTGGGAATATTGGTGAACCATATATATGTTACATACCATTAGAAAGGTCTTCAGATTCTCTTTCAAGGAATATATATAATGTGTGGTCGTTTGCGATATTATTGGTGACATCTTATAAATTACCAAATACTCGGCAGCCAGAATCGCCTGGTAGAATACAGGCTTTTCACTGAACTAACCCTAAAGGGATATACCCACTAAGTGATTTTGGCGGCATCGGGCAACAGCGATCTTTATAGTCAGTGCCTTTAAAAATTATCAGCCCATTCCTATGATCGCCTGTAGGTATACCATATTGAAGTGTGTGCGTTAGATCTGAATCGGCGCTAAAATCGGCCAACTCTGCCTTTAGGCCGACTCTGGTCAAAAATTCCCTAGTGGGTATGGGGCTTGAGAGTTGACCCCTCGTTTTGTGTGGCAGTGGCAGTGTTAAATGAGAGCGGTAAAATTGATCACCAGGGGCAGAATCAGAGTCAGCCATCTCGGGGGGGGGGGGGGGACCATCTACCCCCCCTTATAAAATAGTAAAAATGGTAAAGTATCACATTTGAATGAATCAATGAATGTAGGTTAGTCACAAAAGCAATCCCTCACTTTAAAGGGCCATACCCACTAAGCCATTTTGGGTCGGCCGAAGGTGATCAGCGTTGGCGTACATGTCGGCATACGCGTCGGCGTTCTCCTCAGCGTAAAATTATCAAACATGCTTAATATGGATCGGCACCACACCAATGGCCGACGCCGACGCGGATGGAAGCACCGATTATTAGTGGGTATGGCATGTCCATCAGAGTCGGGCGACGTGTACGCCAACATGTACGCCGGTACATACGCCGATTTGTACACCGACCCATGCAAAATCGCCAAGTGGGTATGGGGCTTAAGGGTTTCAACTGACCCTTTAGCCCCCACCACCGTACTTACCACTGATCAAAGACCCCCTCAAGTTCTGCTTAGGTCAATGACCACTCAGGCTCCCTGTAATTAGGACGCTGCTGGTTTTTGACGTGAGGAACTGGTCATGGTCAGTACACGCCAACACCAGCGAAGCCCAAAGCCAAGGTCAAGGTCAGGTGATGAGCTGTTGCTCCAATTGGTGGTCACTCATTACCTGTGTGTGACGGTCTTTGTGGTTGTCAACAACGTGGGGGGAGAACACGGGTAGTGTTCTACTACGTTTTTAAAAAGTTATTACCATTGGTATTATACTACAATAAGACATAAGCGGTGCGTATGGCTGTACAATATCCAAGAATTCAAGAAAGGGCGGGGGGCGGGGGGCACCTATATCAAAAAGTCCTGGGCTCCAATTTTACATTAAAAAGGTTTAATATTTTACCCCCCCCCCACACACACACAAAAAAGGTGGGGGGGGGGTGCCCCCCGGATCCATCCTTGTAATGTTCCTGATTTGGTTCTTTAAATTATCATCATCTATTTCAACGTTGGTAGTGTTTGGGCATGTTGCAAATCATCAACATTCCGACCATTTGTTGATCCTATCCCATGACAGTCAGTCCTAAACCACACACACATATATAATCTTACTTCGTACATCAGTGTAAAACCTATTTTCTGAAGATATATTTCGTATGTGCCATAGTGTAACAAGAGATGAAGAGTAATATACATTTACCTTATTCATTGTAATTCAGCAGGGTCTTACAGAAAATATGCATTTCTTGCTTTTTATTGGTGCAAAATATGCATTGTGTAGAACATATTAAGCTGTATTGTCTATAAATTAGTTCATCGACTGATACTCTGACTTTGATAGCGTGTATAACAGTGGTACATGGCATACTCGCTTGCTAGATTACTATGATTGAATGACTTTGTGAAATAACAAGTCCCTCCAGGATTCGAACCCACAACATAGGTGTTAAGAGGGGGTTGCTAACCTTAAACTATGAAGCCACATGGAGGATGAGAGGGGAACTAGGTAATGGTGTCATGACCTAATTTTCTGGTTCCCACAGGTCCTTTAAAAAGCTGTTTAACAAATCAGCAACCAAATGGACAGCCCATTTTGCTGGTTCTTGTTATGGCCTGAAGTAAGTTCAGTGTGTAGACTGTAACATGCGAAAGGACATCATTTTAGAAGTAGTAGGGTAAACGAACCTTGTCATGTTCAAAGCGTTGGCACCAGTCTGACAGTAGATTATGCCCGGACCACCTGGGGTGGTTATCTAGGGACTGTATGTCAGGAGTGGTGGAAGGAGTGGTGGTAAAAGTTCCTAGCGGGGGCCCAGAACCCAGCCAACTTGCAAGTAGTAGAAACGTTCTGCAGCCATACTTTTTTTAGTCAGTCTGTTACTTACTAAGATGGCACGTAACAATGATGTTATTGATGATGAGGTTGAAAGCTCACCAAATAAGAATGTTATTATAACATTATTTTTGGTGAGGTTAGGATGAAACCAAACCAGAACGCTATAAGAAGGTTCTGTTTAGTTTAAAGAACATAACCAGACTGCTATAATGATGTCCCTGTGCAATGTCACAGCAGTATATTGCAGCAACATTGTTGGGAGCCATCAAAATAACATAACAAGAACCAATACAGAACGTTGCTGCAATGTTATGATAACATCCCATGTTTGGCTGGGTAGGGCTGTACCCAGTTCAAAAGTCTGAGGGGATTTCGGGAAAATCTTATGGGTCTCTATGTGAATCTGTGGGGGTTCAGGTAAATCTGAGGGCATTCCCATGAAATCAAAAGGGGTTCAGATTTAATTGAAGTTGGTTCCAGATGGGAAATTTTACCACCTTTGCCATGTTTTATGCTCCTGACCTAAACCTTTTAAGACCTGACTGAAATTTAGACACCCTCAGGAACCCGCCCCCCCTCCCCGCCCCCTAGTACAACCGTAGAACTGTGCTCCGTACAGTTCTATGGTACAACTATGCCTACCATTAAGCCCCGGCCACACTTACCAGCTCAACTCAACTAGATGGTCGTAGGCCTGGCTGGCGCCACAGCCTACGACTGTCTGGTCGTAGGGAAAAAACCTCACCATGCCATAAGGTATGACCCGATGGTCGTAGTATCTACCCATGTATACATGTAGCTAAACCTTAAGCACACGCCCCTAAGACCCGACTATCCAGTCCTACATCTTCATCTTCCCAACATATAAGACCCAACTCAACTGTCGGGGGTTTAGCTACGACTGCCCCGGCCACACTCTCCGACTGAGACCAACTCAACTCAACTCGACTGTTGAGTTGAGTTGAGTTGGTAAGTGTGGCCGGGGCTTTACGTTATGATGATAAGTTGTTTAACAGTATTATGTGAACAAGTCAAGATGGACTTTTCATAAGTTTGAATTGGCACGGTTGCGTTAATTCAAAGGGGGGCAACTTTTCAAATTGGTATGTATAGTCTATTTGAACAAATGTCGTTTTCAAATTGACGATTCTTTCTCTTAAGGGGATCTTGTTCTCATTCCTTGTCCCAAAATGAATTCTGCCCTACGCTAAAAACATGTTTTTGAAAGTATTTTGATTTTACAACCTATAACATGTGTGAAACCATATATAGCTTTACTTTATTTGAAAACTGAATCAGCCTCGTCAGCAGTGACAAAGTTGGAGAAGCACAGGCATTGTCCATGACCTAGTGCATAGTACATTGTTATGTAATGTTCCCGTTTGGCACCTATCCTCAAGATCTAAGTCCCCTGTCGATACAATAGACGCCCCTCCTCTCCTCCCTTCACACTCCCCCCCCCCCCACACACACACACACAATAAAGTACCCAGGTGCTCAAACTGTCTACTGATCCAAGATGGCCGCCCTCCAGCCGCCCATACCGCCCACTAGGGGGCGTGACGGCCGTTTAACAGTTCTATACATGTATGTTGCCGTTGCAGGATTCAATCCGCTTAGCCTCCTCAAAAATTGAATCTAAAATTAAACTTTTCATCCATCAAACCACACTAATTATCATCCGCACCCTCCTTCAACATGTTATACGCAGGGGCGGATACCGAATTTTGGAAAGGAGGGATCCGCAGGTAGGCTAAGTACTATAACCAGGTGCATTCGCACACACGCGCGCGACACATTTTTCTCCTTGCCAAGTTAAAGTCCCCACCAAAGGGGGGGGGGGGGGCAGGATCCCCTGGTGTCCCCCCCCCCCCCCCAATCTGGATCCGCCCCTGATACGCATAGGAAAAGTACAGAGGCCCTAACCGGTGGCCACACTTCAACCCAACCCCTTTTGTGCGCACGTCATTAACAAAAAGCAAACTTCCCACAAAGAGTAATGTTCAGGTTCGTGGCTTTTCTTGTTGCTGCAATATTTCAATTTAACAGTCAGGTTATGTTTGACCAATAATTTGTATCGCCTTACTCTCCTATTTGCCTCTTTTACATACTGAACTTTACTTTGTGACATGTTTCTTGAGCGACATGTTTCTGAAAATGAATACAAATTACACCAGAATTATTTCTGCTGTCATTCAACCGTTGAATTCGTTATTACAAATGGTTAAGATATTGCTATAAAGTATAATTAAGCTTTCTTGTGTATGCAAGCTCTATTTAAAGATTCATTCATTAGAGACGTATTTTCTCCACCTTCTTTATTTCTCTTTTGATGTTCATCATAGAAATGGCCACCACTGATCTCCTAGTTTATCACATATCAATACCACATCAAAGTGAACTATATCCCTGATGAGGTAAATACCCTACTCAGTCCTTGTGGTGTGGTCCCCCTACCCCTACCCCCAGCCCGCTAACTGGAGCCTGTGTGATGAAACTTTCTGGTCGTAAATCTGTGAAGGACGCTTTGAACGGTTATTGACATAGTGCACGTGCACTGATGACGTCACCAAGTAATCACAATGATGGCCAACTACCACTTTTCAGACAGAAATCAGAAGATTCTTCTCGGCCAAGCCTTGGTGTGTTGGTGGGGCGTCGTTGTTCCATATGCAAGTTTGAAGAAAGGGACTTTTGAAAATATATCTGAAATCCTCCATTAACGAAACCTAAATTGAGTAAACTATAAATTTCAAATCTCATTGAGGAACATTAACATCTGTATATATATATATATATATATACAGACAAGGAGAAATGGCTTGGCTCTCACAAGGTGACTATCACGTCAAGAAACATGGAAATATATATACATAAATAGACTGACTTCTCCCTGAAAAAAAACATGAGAATTTTTGAAGTGACCTGATTTAAACCCAACTGTGATAATAAATTATAATTCTCTATTCTTTCTCTCAGGAGAGTGAGTTGTAGATGCCCCAGCACTGTCCATTTTACCCTCTCTAACTGCGGTCTTGTATTATCCCTTGAGGCCCATGTGTGGCAGGGGTGGTAGGGGCGAAGATGCCCCGGTACTGTCTGTTTAACCCTCTCCAACTGAGGTCTTGTATTAACCCTTTAGGTCCATGTGTGGCGGGGGTGGTAGGGGTGAAGATGCCCCGGTACTGTCTGTTTAACCCTCTCTAACTGAGGTCTTGTATTAACCCTTTAGGCCCATGTGTGGCAGGGGTGGTAGGGGTGAAGATGCCCGGTACTGTCTGTTTAACCCTCTCCAACTGAGGTCTTGTATTAACCCTTTAGGCCCATGTGTGGCAGGGGTGGTAGGGGTGAAGATGCCCCGGTACTGTCTATTTAACCCTCTCTAACTGAGGTCTTGCATTAACCCTTTAGGTCCGTGTGTCGCGGGGGTGGTAGGGGTGAAGATGCCCCGGTAATGTCTATTTAACCCTCTCTAACTGAGGTCTTGTATTAACCCTTTAGGTCCGTGTGTGGCAGGGGTGGTAGGGGTGAAGATGCCCCGGTACTGACTATTTAACCCTCTCTAACCGAGGTCTTGTATTAACCCTTTAGGTCCATGTGCGGCGGGGGTGGTTGGGGTGAAGATGCCCTGGTACTGTCTATTTAACCCTCTCTAATCATGGTCTTGTATTAACCCTTTAGGTCCGTGTGTGGCAGGGGTGGTAGGGGTGAAGATGCCCCGGTACTGTCTATTTGGGGACACCGTCAATACAGCTTCTCGGATGGAGTCCAATGGGCTATGTGAGTATGCCTTCGCTAAAGAACGCTTATCAGTGCTTGATTTGGTTCTTAAATGTAGTAGCTTACCAACATCAAATATTCTGTTTCCTGTGCTATAGCCTTGAATGCGTCATAAAAATAGATACACCTCTAGGTATAGCATTATTACCTAGTGTCAATAGATACTTGATATAAAAGAGCATCTAATTAATACTCAACTTCAAACAATTCACCTATTAGTATTGTCCGGAAGCAACTGGAGAGTCTACCAAAAGGCCTTAAAATCCTAATGTCTAATACTTGTGTTGTGCAGATGATATCACAGTACCAGAAAAGGGATTAGCCACTATATTGTTGATCAAGTGACCATTTCGTATTCAAAAGATGTTTTCATGTTAAATGACATGTTGATTTTCTTCAGGCTTCTACAAATCATATGTACTTAAAATTGGGATATACATTCCTAATTATTCTCTTGTAACTAAGGGCCATGTATATGCTTATTGTTATGTGCTCACCAAAATTTGGTAAAGTGAGCCTCCCTGCACATTTTTGTAGGAAAACATACAGAGGTTGTCAGTACAACCCTGAATATGAGGTGGGTGTCGAAAAATTACTGCCCGAGGCCCTTAGGCTGAGGGCTGTAATTTTTCTGACATCCCACCAAGTATACATGGTTGTACTGTCAACCGAGGTAAGTTTTCCTTATATTATATACCATATTTTATATGTTTTTCAGAAAATAAAAAGGAAATTACAAGTCGAGCAAAGTGGGCAGTATCCCAATGTATTGATTATGCACACACTTTGACTGGTGTCAAGCAGCTTTCCCTAATATTCATTATTTTCTCTTAAATTAGGACTCTATCACTACCTCCATTTAATCAGACTGCATTATTTTACCTGACATTAAGAAAATAATCATGCAAATCCATTCAGAATTCATGAAATAAGGAGAAAAACATTTGGGTTTAGGTGGGCAGTATACACAAATACTGCCCACTGTGCCAGTACACCAAAAATACTGAATGGCAGTGTCCAGTTAGTATTCATAATGTATTTCAGCATGGGTATATAATATGATACTATATCTTTATAGCTATCTTGGTCAGACTCACATCTCATTGAATTTTGAGATTCCCATTATTAATTCCCATTTTTCAACTTCTTATTTAGCCCTAAAGATCCACCTTAGTCAGGACACGTTCATGATCCTGGAGAGGACCGGGCGCTACAACATGGAGCTGAGGGGGGAGCTGGCTGTCAAGGTCAGTAGGTCAAGGTCAAAAGTTAACATGTATTGACGGAAGCGACCCATAGGGGGCCTTTTCCCGTTAGACGAAATACCTGTGGCCTGTTTCATAACAAACCTCCATATGTTTGTGTTTCATAATGTTATGATCACCTTTTTGGTCACTGTAGCTACATGAGTTTAGTTTTTGCTTATGTGAGTTTGTGTGGATTTACGTGAGTATTGGGTGGATATACAAGACTTTTAGATGGATTTATGGGAGTTTCCTTATGAAACTGCCGCATACAAGAGTTTCAAACTCTTGTAAAGTTTCTGTAAAGGCACATGAAACCTCTGTGGCTACGGAGGTTATTATGAAACAGGCCACTGTATGCTTATAGTCCAGGAGCCAAACCTGAAAATCTTGATTTACCCTCCGCGGTGAGCCCCCTGGATTTTTTTGATTTTTTTCAACTTATAGCATCCTAGGGACCATGAATCAAGACGGTTCCGAAGAATTTAGGTATGCGAACACTCTGTAATTACGCGATTTGTGGTTAATTAGCAAAAATTGAAAAACGCGTTATTTCTTAATTTCTCTGGGACTATGTAAGATATAATAACATGCTATATGTCATCTCAAAGGTAATTTTTTTCCTGATTTTTTGGTATATTGTTTGCTATTGTCATTAATCATGGCAATGAGTAATTAAAGAAAAACTGTTGTTTTAGTCAAAATCATTAGAACTTAAGGATCCAAGGTTAAAATTTGGAATTGATAAACCAAGTCCTAGGTATACTTAGAGGGGATCTTTAGGCAGTTTTTAAAGAAGGTTGCATCTGATTTCATTAGAAATGTAATGTAGAAATCATTTTTTGCTGATTAAATTCTAACCGACTACTGGTTCATTTTGCACTTATATTCTAAAAGGAGAGATGATATCATGAAAACAACACAATATATCCTAAAGAGATGGGAAAAGAATAATCATTGTCTCCCTAAGCTAGTATTTCAGTGTTTTCTGAGCTATTCGGTCCACTGTAGACAACATTGGAGCTGTAAAATAAGTTTACATTAGCAAGAAATATTTGTACATGTAATTTGCAGCCTAGCTCATTTTTGTTGCCTGATCAAATTAGGAAAGTCATTGATTTATTTACTCAAAAGGGTATGGATGGCTCCTTATATTGCCAAAGATTCACAAATTGACATAACAATGTGCTGCAAACTTCTATTTACATATCCCTGTACCCACTCATCATTAAACCCTATTCCTATAGGGAGGGTGGGAGTTGTAGGCCATAATACTTTTAAATCCCCCCATTGCTGGCCCCAGTGTCCAATGTTTACCTCATACCTGGGAACCGATAAGGCCTGGAAAGACAGAGGAATGATAAAGATGGCAGACTAGGGTTCTTTTCTCCCTGTTGTGTGAGTCCACCATTGATAAGACACTGTGTGCACAACCTAATAAAGGATCCCTCAGAGGGTGGGGCAGGCTTAAATTTTGGCTACTTATTACCGTCTTATTATTCCATTTTATCACATAATTCAAAAAGGAGCATGGGATTTATCACTCCAACTGGTGAAGTAAAATGATAACTTTAACTGTTTAGACAATGCTGCCTTACAGCAGTGTTATGAAGGTAGTGGATCTTTAGAAACTTATCAGTGGTGGAGAGGTCTAGCCTTTCCCCAGAGTGACCTGCACTGAGGGTTAAGGGGAGCCTCCATGGTACAACACACTACAGACCTATATAGTGTGCTGTAAATTGTGGGATTGCTGACCACCTGCTGTACTTTTGTTAACATCCTCCCACCAATCTACCTAATTAAACTTTGTCATCCTTTTGCTTCTACTTGAGAGCAGATCCAGGCTGTATGGGTTCAGTGCTCAGTTAGCTTTATACCCTTTTGTATCAAAGACTAAGTATTCAGTGTTGGATTATTAGAACTCATTATAGATTAGAAGATTCTTTATATATTTGAGTAATCACTCCCTTAGTTCTTGGTCTCTGAGTATTTACCATGATTGACCTTTCCCTTAGTACCTATAAACTGTGTCTTGCTGTAGGTTAAGGAAATTTGATCCTTGTTCATAGCAGTTTAGAAATGAAAATTGTTATATTTTGATAAGGGAATAATGTTGTTTCTGGGGCTTAAAGAACAGAAAGTTTGAGGCAACAACCAGAATCACAGCAATTTGTTGCTCTTGTATAATCTCCTAATACCATAGTGCTGTGGTTATGGTGTCAAATCAAGGGTGCTGTGCACATGCTGCTCAATGTAGTAATGCTAATAGATAATATTGGGAAACCAGTAATGGCCATACAAAGAACTTGTTATTTTGAAATAGAAAGCTATATCAGGTACTTCTTTATTGTTTCAGGGCTTGATATTTGCTTGAGGACTTGCCAATGATATATGTATATACACACACAGAGGTCTCAGTCCCCCTGGTACACCTCCTGATAAAATTAGATATATGGCAGAATCCTATTAGTTGGTAGGATGAATCTAAGTGAAGCATGATCATAGGCTGGTCATAATTAGATATATAATTACTAATACCAGTAACCCATGAAATATAAGATATCCATTTTGTGTAGGGTCAAGCCAAGCTACTCATTTATATAAGCACATGGGTCTAGAATCCTAGAGTTTAAAGAACAATCTAGTAATTTGGTAAAACCAACAATTTGAAAGAGGTAGCACACCTATCAAGTTTAACAAATAGCATTCCTGGTCTTTTTGCAATTGGCATATTGATAAAAGGACTGTTTTTTTAAATTCAGAACCCTTGATATATGACAACAGTCTTTTGGGGACTCATCTCTTCTTTAAAGTAATACTTGGAGGCTCTCCATGTATATACCCTGAGAAACATGGCTTGGGGTCAGGTAATGGGTGAGTCTACTATAGGCTATTCTTTTCTTTTTGCAAGCATTAAATAGAGAGAACTATATGGGGCCTTCCATTTAGTAAGTACACACATTTTCAAAAATCTCAGACCCCCACCCCCTTTGGGCAAAAGTATGCATTAGATTTTTACTATAAAGTATGCACATTTTCAAAAGTTTCATACCTCCTTCACCCCTTCATGCATACATACGTAATGCAAGGCCCCTAATAAGATGGTTTGTAATAAAACTGAGACATAATCATGGTATTTTACTGAGGAAAGAAAAGTGACACATCTCTCACTGTGAGCCAAAATGCTCTCCAAACAGCCACTATATTACATGCATGTGCCCAAATGGCTCAGAAAGCACTGAAATACCAGCTTAAGGAGATAGTGATTATCATTTCCACCTCACTTTAGGATATGTTGTGTTGTTTTCATGATATCATCTCTCCTTTTAGAATATAAGTGCAAAATGAACCAGTTGTCGGTTAGAATTTAATCAGCAAAAAATGATTTCTACATTACATTTCTAATGAAATCAGATGCAACCTTCTTTAAAAACTGCCTAAAGATCCCCTCTAAGTATACCTAGGACTTGGTTTATCAATTCCAAATTTTAACCTTGGATCCTTAAGTTCTAATGATTTTGACTAAAACAACAGTTTTTCTTTAATTACTCATTGCCATGATTAATGACAATAGCAAACAATATACCAAAAAATCAGGAAAAAAATTACCTTTGAGATGACATATAGCATGTTATTATATCTTACATAGTCCCAGAGAAATTAAGAAATAACGCGTTTTTCAATTTTTGCTAATTTACCACAAAAGCGCGTAATTACAGAGTGTTCGCATACCTAAATTCTTCGGAACCGTCTTGATTCATGGTCCCTAGGATGCTATAAGTTGAAAAAAATCAAAAAAATCCAGGGGGCTCACCGCGGAGGGTAAATCCTTATTTTGACAGATTTCAGGATTTGGCTCCTGGACTATTAGTTTAATATGCTGTATATGGGATAGAAGTTCATGGATGGGGAGTGGAATCCTCATCATAATGGCCAGTTTACATAGCCCAATAACAATTAAGGGTCTACGACAAATAGCCTCAAGACGGTGAGCTGTGAGCTAAAATTGGTCAGAATTGTCGAAACTGAGAGCCATTATGGTTAAGGAATTGTGAAAAAAAGAAAACCTTTCTAAGATATCTATAATCTTGACCATTGAGCCCAGTACTTCACAAAATGCTTAGGATAACTTTAAGAGGGCCTTTAGACAAACTTGCAATAATAAAATCCTTAAGACAGATTTATCTTACCCAGCCCGATAGTCATTGTAAAGCTTACATTAATTTCAGGGGCTATTGTAACACTAATGGTCATCATTATCTTAATCCACAGTTCTAATTGAATGATCTGTTTGTAGGGTAAGGGTACGATGATGACGTACTGGCTGAACGGTCGAACGGACATGAGCCAGGCGAATGACAGCATGGTCTGCAAGTTTAAACCCAGGAAAAAGAAGAAGAAACCACCCAAAAAGCTGGAACCAAATGAACCAACTGATGGAAAGTCTGAGCTGGGGGCTTCGTCTGCGACCCTTGTGGCTTCGTCTGTAAATCTAGGGACGAAGAAACCCGAAGGTGAAAAGACTGGTGATGCACCAAAGGGAGAACCCAATGTGGATTTACAGGGGGAAGCTGGGAAAGCTATTGATCAAGAGGGAAAACTGACTGTAAAACCTGAAAATTCTGACTCTGTGGATGGAAAAAGTGATAAAGCACAAGGACAGAATGCGAGTGATAAAGCGAAGAAGGAGCTACCAAAAGAGGATGTTTCTTCGAACACCAAATCAAAGACTGGCACTGCAGAGGAGAAGGGCAACTCTGAAAGCAAGGACTCAGAAAAGACTGAAAACCCTAAAAATGGACCCAAGAGCACAAGGGAGGCCGTCCCTGAAGGTCAAGTTCTCAAAACAGATGATACTGACCACCAGAACACGAATAGTAAGTTTCATGGAAAAGACATACCTGCAAACAAAACGCACAAAAACGACGTAAACCAAGCCGTGCAGGAGAGCGCAAAGACCGAGGAGCACAATGCAAACAACCATTTCTTATCTCTCAACGATACTCCCAACAAAGGAGTATTTGAGACTATTATAGAGATGGAGGAGCCCAAGCCTCGGTCTGAGAGCAAAGGGAATGACGTCACAGCAGCGTCTGACGTCACGCGGGAGAACGGCGTAGTTCCGGGAAAGGCCACTGGGGGGCGGCAGGACGTGACCCTCCCGGGCACGGTAGAGGGAGCCACCCCTCCCTCCACCAAACGGGTCGCCATGGCAACGGGTTCCAGCGCCCACAAGGCCTGAGGGGGTATCTTGTGTGTTTGTGGTTTAATCTATTTCATACGCTTCAAGTTCAAATCGCACAATGCAACAATTCTTGTATTGGTCATTATGGTGGAAGTTATTCTAAGATTCTTTTACGCATTTATTTTTCACTCATTTCCAGTTCTCCCTATAGTTTATTTAATTTTCAAAGAGAAACATTACAAACGAGCGCCAATGCTTTGGCACGCTAATAAAAAAAAGGGGGAGGGGGGCGCTTTTGGCCTAGAATTTTATATCAAAACAATCTAAATTTGGCCCGAGAAAAAAGGAAAAAAAGTAGGACGCCACTGATTTGGTGAGGTGGAGTTTATTAAAACATCAAGCTTATAATAGGAAATGAATAACTAATTATAATGCCCCAGACTATCTAACATTATCAGCACTGTTCTTCTGTATCAAAAACCACAGAGGAGATGTAATAGAAGCAAGGTACAATAAGAAATCGGGCTTTCTTTGCATGCCAGAATATACAATTGAATGTGTTGACATCAAACATTCATATTTTTATAACTAATTATCTAATTTCTCATTGATTTGCCTTGTTATATGACTAAAATTGATTAATCTGATGTATGCATAGGGCTTTTATAGGAGCAACTACTGAAGTACGTCCATAGTTATTTTACGTGTATTTCTGTCTTGCCATCGTTCAATTATAGGTGAATGCATTTCTATCTAAAGCTCGGTAAAGTAGTCTCTTAGAAATACTTATCCACTGAACGAAAAATGATATAGTGGCATGGGATTACTGGAGAGAAATGACTGTGATATGTAATATATGCGGATTTTGCTTTTTTTATGCCCAGGGGAAATTCCCAAGAATGTAAAGGGTAAGCGGTAAATCAGAAGAATACTGATGTGAAGTTACTGGATAATTGAAAAAAACCCACAAAGAGCGACACACAGATGCGCACAGCGGCACACCAGCTTTCCCCATTCAGAAACATACCCATCCATCTTGTGACGTAACTGAAACGTTCTGCAACCATACTTTTTTTAGTCAGTTTGTTTCTTACTTAGATGGCGCGTAACAATTACATCATTGATGGTGAGTTTGAAACCTCACCAAATCAGAATGATATTATAACATTTTTTGGTGAGGTTTGGATGAAACCAATGATGATAACAATGTTGCAATGCAATGTCACAACAGTACATTGCTGCAACTTTATTGGGAGCCGTCAAAATAATGTATCAAGTACCAATACGAAACTTTGCTGCAGTGTCATAATAACGTCCCATGCTTGGCTGGACAGACACACTTACTTATACATCTTTTAAAAACAGTACAGACACATGCAGATACAAACATGTGTACACATACACTTACAACTAAACAGGCACACACATTCATACATACACATATATATTTATCAATTGAGTAAATGTCAGTTTCCACTCACATGCTAAACTCTCAGCACAATGTCAAATGCACACCACTATCACAAGTCTATTGGAGAAAGGGTCGGTAGGTCATTATAATATGAACCAAGCCCAGCATATAATGTTTATCCTCTTGCTATTCCGGTTTATTATGTTTTGGTCTTGATGTACATTTCCAGAGAGGACTATCTTCGCAAAGAATAATCTACACGATATACTAACTCTTTTGTCCGCTGTAAGTGCACTATGAATAAAAGTGTTTCACAAAGTGCTTCGTCTCTTCATTTCTCAGGCAAGGGTTGGGTATCAACAAAATACGCCATTGCACAAGATATTCCAATATTTCTACTTTGGGTCTAAAACGCATTATAATTTATATCAATATGAGGCAGATGTTAATGAACAAGAAGTACGTTTGACTTTGATTAATAGTTCTACTGTAAGCAGCACGGGCCGCTCCAAGGGCGCAGAGTGTCCAGATTCTTCCAATTTTGGGATCCTAAAGCATCGATTGTATAGGCCGATTTTAATTGATTTTGATTCTTTGTTTTTGTTTTATTCATCCAAAAGTATGGCATGAAATCATATTTCCTGTATACTACTCGAGAGAGAATTGTAATATATTTCTAATCATTTGTAACATGCCTACAGTTTACATTGATTTTACAGTTTACCGTTCGACTTATTCACATTTCTAATGAGATGTTTAGATCTATTCGTCATCATATGAAATCAGGGGCGGATCCAGGGAGGGGGGGGGTGCAGGGGGATCCTGACCCCTTTGGTGGACCCCTAAACTAAGAAAAGAGGGGAAAATGCTACATATGTGCAAATGCATGCCGTTTTATTACTTAGCCTTTATGCTGACCCTCCTTTCAAAAATCCGGTATCCGCCCCTGGAAATTATCCTTCTGTTAATAATCTATATGTAAAGTTGCACTTTGGTTTTAGGCTTTTTAACGGTACTTCCAAACCCTAACCTTTTCAGAAACCCCACGCTCCGTCGAGTGTCCTCTAAAACTGAAAGCTGAAGCTACGACTTTATTTGACTCATGTGAAAGTGTCCCCTCACAGTACTGCCACCTGGTGGACTACAGTGAAAAGAGAGTGTTAGTTTACCAAAGTCTGATAGTTAGTGGCACACTTAGGTTGCTGCCACCTAATGGCAAATTAGATGGCGAAATAATTATGTTATCTGGACATCCATATTGAGCACTTCTTTGTACAGATACTACTTTGCTATGCTTGGTAATTACTGACTGGGACTTGGTTAGATTAAAGGAAACCTTGCACATAACGACTGGGTGGTTATTTTCAAGTGAAATTCTTTGATCATGGCAATAGCATCAGGAACTGATAAGGCTAAAGATACTTTGAAGATATTCCAAATGAAGACAAAATTATGAGCCTTAAAGCTTTGATTTATTTCAAGTGTTTTTAAGGGAAGTCCCCTAATTTGTGACGTCACAAGGACACTAGTTGGGAATCCCTAGGTTCCAATCAAAGTGAATCCCCCACTCTAAACACTTTATGGAAAGGACATATATCTACTCCGTAACATATTTATATTAGGCCCCATCAATGCTATCATTAATTGTAATTTTTACTTACCTAAATTTATTCAATAGCCTGGAATTCCCAGGTCGTTTTGAAAGGGAATTCCCACTATAATGACGTAGCAAGGGGAGCAATGAGCAGTCGACAATTAGGGAATTCCCGATTTTAATTTTCCTTCCTGAATAATTGTTTAATTTCGTGACGTTTTGCCTTTTATTTATTTGAAACATTTTTGAAATACAAAAGTGAAGTGAAATGCACAAAAATCGGCGCTTTGTGAATTTATGTACAAGCTTTAAGGATTTCTGAAAGGGAGGGGAGGATCAGCAAATAGACCTTGTTGTGCAGATGTGATTACTAATCTAAATGACGATGAAGGTTATTAATGAACCATTGAACATTTTCTTATGGTACCATATATACACAGAACTAACCGAGGGGGCACGAAGCAACAATTATTTCCCCGAGTCTCCGTGGGTCCCTGGGTCGAGGGCCGTAGGGTCCCTGGGTCGAGGGCCGTAGGGCCCGAGACCCAGGGACCCACGGAGACGAGGGGAAATAATTGTTGCTGAGTGCCCCGAGGTTAGTTCTGGTTTTATTATATATCAAATACCCGTCATGGTTGAAGATATGTGAAAGAAAACAAGACAAATCCTTTTAATTTACCTCCGATCGTGGGCCGCGCCATTGCCGGATGCGTTGAATGCACCTCCTCGGAGGAGAGTTCTAGCCTCGCACTGCCACGCCGTCTGGCGTTTCATGAGCAAACTAAAACAAATATGGCGGTGGAAGCTACGTTTTCGGACACTTTTGACGGTAATTAAATCGATTTGACGTTGTTTTCTGCTCAAATAAGACAAATTTGGCGTAGTTTGAGGCTTGTTTACGTAGTTCCCACGCCGGCAAACACAGTTATTTCCCCACGGCGACTTGCGGGGCAATAATTTTTGATTATGCCACAGTGTGGCATAACGCCATCAGTTATTCCACCTTTGCTCGCAGGGCTGTACAATGATGAAGGTATAGGCACTACGAACTTGGTATATAATAAAATATTGTATTCTAGGTGCTTTAGAATAATAATAAATAATGATCAATGATCTAACACAAGTGCGGTGGCCAGCTCATTTTGAGACATGTGACGTCAACTGCAGAACATCTATAGGCAAAGTACTAAAACAACAGGGATTCACATGCATACACATTACATTTTCCTCTTCTTTTTTAGTTTACTATTCAACCAAAAGGTAGGGGGGGGGGGTCTAGAGGTGTCAGAACCCCCTTGATTCGCCCCTGGTGGAGCACGGAAAGGATTCGTTTACTGTGTCAAGGCTAAAGCATTTCCCTCTAGTTGAATTTGGAAACTAAACATTCACATATCGAGAACAATAGTAATTTTCTATGTGTGTATTCGTGATAATGATCCCTAGGGCCGCTGGCATCTCCGTCATGCCACAACCACAACGTGAAGAAACATGCACTAAAAAGAAAACAGCTCTCAAAACACCAACCATTTCTGTCGCGTGATTACAGAAGCTTTCTGATGTGTACTCACTTTTTAAAACCATGGACGTCGGATGAGTTCTAACGTGTAACACGGCATACTTTTTCCTCTATTTTTTTAAAATACTAATCCCGATCTCTAGACCACATTAGAATCTATTATTTGCCCTACCAAGTGAACCAAACTGGAGTAATACATTCAGCTTGGCCGAAACCTCGAGGCATGTCTTGATTTAGACATAAACATAAAGTATCTTTTATATCAGCATCATGATTCATTTGAACAATTATCAATATGATTACTGTGTGTCATGCCTATCAAAATAATGATCATCTAGCAAGTTTTCCAGAATTCTGCATGGGTTTTCCCAAATATGAAATGAACGACTTTTGGTGTAAACATACACGGTGTAAACTAAGATTACGACAAGTTGACAATGGAACATGGCACGATTGCTTGAATATGATGAACAGTTGACATCGCAACAATAGAAGGAGTCTGGCAGCTGAATAAGCACGAATGTAAATTGTTGCTGGATATGAGATGTTGCTGGATATGAGAAGCAGCTGAAAGGTTTCAAAAACGAACCAGAGGCTGACGTTTATACAAACACAGATGGCAATGAGATGCTCGGCTCAAATAGAGAGTCTGCCCTTTATGGTAATGATTAAAGTTTCAGGAACAAAACAGATGTTCGTGTTTATACTAACACAGAGAATATTGAAAAGCTGAACTAAAGTAGAGAGTAGACCCTTTACGGTAATGACAGCAAATGGGTGTTTGTTACTTATAATTATGCAGTTAGAGAGGACAATAATTGATGAAGTAATAGAGGTAACAAAGAAGTTCTACAGTATAGATTTGTTTATATAACTAATAAACTGATTTATGCGAAACGTCACTCCATTGCTGATCATATGATTTAGATAAAGTCATATACTGTAATATCAATTATGTCAATGTAGAGAAGAACAGACATGTACATAGGTCGTATTCCACATTCCAAAAGTGTGCTCTGTCGCAATAAATGATTTTCTGGACCACGCCACCTAGTGTAGAACTCAACCTTGTCTGGCTACCCAGACAAGCTTGGGGGTTTTCTCACTTTGAGCATGTGTAAATTGGCTATCTTAAACTACCTGTAACTTTTTACCTACAAAAGTTTGAAGAATCTAGTAACAATGGCTATATAGTTCAGAATCTGATTTTTTTATTGATAAATAAAACATGTTTGTGCAAGGTTGTCTGGTATTGAAAAACATTTTTCATTATTAAAAGTTTTGATTTAATCATTAGCCAATGGGAAGGGTCCCCACAGGCCATATCAGCATTATGTAATCACCCCCCACCAATCAGGTGTCGCGCTGACCCAGTCATGTGGGTTTGTTTCGCCAGCCTCCACTGAACCGTGACGGCCGCGGACGTCTGGATAAGACTCTATTGAGCCTATCCATGAAAACATTCCATATCGGAGTCATCAACTTTCGGCTCTCCGAAAGTGTGCCAAAAATGCACCCTTTCGATTTCCAGTTGTAAAATTGACTGCCGATATAAAATCGACAGGAAATAACTACTAACATGTTGGTAAATTTTATTAGCAATACCACTGATTATATATTGGCAACGCCAAAAGTATAGAAGCTGCAAATTGGCAGCACACTTTCAGTATGTGGAATACGTGCCTAAGTAGTAAAGAAGTTAATTTCAAAGAAAAGAGAATTTACGGTTTAGATCTGGTGGGTCTTTCCGTTTCCCCTCCCACCTATTGGTGCTCAAAAATCCCCTCATATTGGTCCAACTGAGTGCCCACGATATCTGCTTACTCAGCTTTAACCCTAAAGCCCCATACTCACTAGGCGACTTTTACACGATCAGCCGACTGATCAGCACTAAAATCAGCTGGTTTTAAGGGTAGAATCAGCCGATTTTAGTGCCGATTCAGATCAAAAACACACATTTCAGTATGATATACCTACATGCGATAATAAGAATTGACCACTTTTTACACCGACTGTAAAGCCCCATACCCACTAGGCGATTTTACCATCGCTGGGCGACGGGCCGGTGGAAGGATTGGTGTCATCGGCGCCCGACGACTGTCATATCAACCAAGTTTGATATTTTACTGGAGATTCTATGGGTGATTTTCCTGGCGATCCCGTCGTCCGTCGCCTGCTCTGGAAACACACCATACCAACCGGGAATCGCCCAGCGACTATGCTCACTGGGCGACTGGCCACCGCTAATTATGACTGTAAAATCGCCTAGTGGGTATGGGGCTTAAAGGTCGCCATCGCCCGATGCTGCTAAAGTCGCTTAAGCCCCATACCCACTAGGCAATTTTACGGGTGACTGACGACGGGAAACGGGCACAATCAGCCGATTCCTATGATCCCCTGTTAGTAAAGTATATTGAAATTTGTATGTTTGATATGAATCGCCGCTAAAATCGGCCGATTCTAAGGGCAGAATCGGCCGATTTTAGCGGTGATCTGTCGGCCGACTCAGGGGTAATCGCCTAGTGGGTATGGCCCTTTAGTGGGTATGGCCCTTAACAGACCTGGGTATCCTGGTCTGAATCCCGGCCCCCCTCGGCCAGAAAGGGACGCCCCGTAGTGGTGGGGTGCACCAGAGCCCCCTAGTGGGCGTTACACCGGAAGTAACGCTGACGTCATTCCGCTTCGCTTCGTTCTGCGCATGCTCCGCCCTGACATCCGCCTTCTTGTTCCAGTTTTCAATGGGAGGCGGTATTAAAGGGGGGCAGCGGTAAGTGGAGGCTCCCTATGATTTGATTATGGTGGGTTGAATTCTAGGAATTCTCCTTTTACCTTATGTGTAACATGATAAGTCCATTAAAAGAGTCATTCATCATGTGAGATGCTGATCATAAACAATCACAATGTCCATCCTGCTCTTGCCCACTATAGTAATAGAACTTAGAAGGCTTATAACAAGTGAAATAAAAGAACGGGGTTTTCCTCAGCCTAGAAGTAAAAGCGGTTTGTTATCTTCCTTTCCTAAAAAGGCATTGCTCTTTCAATCTCCACGCAGAGAAGGTAATGCATGGAGATTGTGAGTTCCTGTTCCAGGTTGCCAAAACATGATGCTGTTCACGAGTTTAGGCCTGGCTGCATCGAGGTGTGCCATTCGCGAGTGCCGAAGCACTTGACTTTAAAGAAAGACTGTTTGTAAGGAAAATCTATGGTTTATGTTACGTATAGATCTCGATGATTTTACCCCAGTGTTTGCAATTTATTCTTTGATGATCAGATAAAATATATTTGCAAAAAATGCCACTTTTACTAAGACCATTTGCTAAAAAAAAAGAAAGAAAAAGATTTGATGGACAGTTAGAAAGATAGTTTCCTCGTCCAAGACAGTGGTTTTGCAGACATATGCGATACATCTATTTTTTGCTAAACAAATGCACCTGCCTTTACAAGCAAACAATACCCTATCACGATTTCCTGTACCATACGATATTACTGCAAACCCCTATTGACAGCCGGAGAGACCCAGAAGACTATGTGAGACTCCTCTCCTTCAGGGGTGCGTCCATATAGACTTTTCTTTTTAATACGTTTATTCAAATGGCAACAAAAGTGAAGAATGAGTAGGCCTATGTATGAGATGAAGGCGTCATTCGATATTTGTGCCTAGGTCAATATAAGTTCTCTGGTCTACCACATAGGAGGTAAGCTGGGAAGACCAACCAGACATTATACCTCTAATTTCTGACCTAACATTTCCCTCAATTGTCTATGCTAGACAATAGAGGTATCATTTTTTGACTTACATCTGATATGATTTTACCTCTGCTATGGCCTACACGTGATCACATGACCATTTCTATATTTAGCATGTATAATGGACCCCCTCTTTGGGCCTATGAGGCTTTTGGGCAGGCCAAGTAATAGTCCGTTCTGACCAAGCTAACTTCTTACATGATGGGTCCATACACCCACAAGAGTCCATTGCTTTTATTGGCCGCTTCAAAGATGTTATGAATATCTTAATTCTTATTGGCCCTTTATAATAAGCCCATCCCACATTGGGTATATCCCAGGGTTGGACAGGATTAATAGCTGGGCTGACAGGCTTTACCATTGGTTCATATGGGAAAAGGGAGAAATATATAATACTGCAATTGACTAATGTTAGGAGCAATTTGCCAACCAAATTGCTTTGGTTAATTTTATATTATGCAACTGTCTTCATGGAATAAGCAGAGAAGCAATTTTGAAAATATTTTATGGTAAATTTTCATGTTGGTGTAAACTGGGATGGGCTTATTGTTGTATCGCTAATGACTGAAAGACCCTATTAAGGGCTTATTAGCATGGATAGCCCGTTTGATGGTTGTTGGGCTGCTGGTCTGTTTATGATCCTACTTGAAATCAGAGCAGGGGCCCCAAGGCATGCCGGGATATAAGGTGGCATTCCGAATTAAAATGGTTGCTGATTTGACAGTCACAGTTTGAGCGCCTAGTGGACTGGGGTGATACTGCAGTCTACAAGCAGATGAGCTACATTCAAAACGAGACAAACCATCGACTTACGGCGGTGAACCGAGTCTCTGCTTGGAGAGTAAACACCACAACACGCTAAGTGCATTTAGCGGGGATGTAGCTGGGGCTCGCTGGTTACTGTCAATATTAAGTGTGAGCTAATGTTGACTGCTGGTGTCCTAAATGATTTGGCCTTGAGCCATTCACACTGAAATTCAACTCGATGGTATGACGGTTTTTAGAGCCAACTTATGACATGGAGCTAACCCAGGCCAGCAGCGACGTAACAAGTATGTCCTGCAATCGTACTTTCTCGCAATTGGTTAGTCTGTTACCTACACAATTTTCACATAACAGTTACGTTATTTTAGGTAAAGTTGAAACTACTTAAAAAGAATGTTACCCCAGGCAAGCAGCGATGTAACAGGAACGTTCTGCGACCATACCATTTTGGTTAGTCTATGACCTGCCCAATTCTTTCTTAACTGTGACCTTATTTTAGTTAAGATTGAGACTTACTAAAAGGAGAATGTTATAATTACATTATATTTTAGATAAGTTGAGACCTCATCAATAAAGAAGGTTATAATAATGTTACTGCTGTGAGAAAGAACATCACAAGAACATCACAATAACGTTACAGTGTAATGTCACAATGTTTGGTTATAAAGACGTTTTTGGGTTGTCATCAAAATAATATAACAAAAACCAAAGCAGAATGTTATAATAACATTATATAACGTCATATTCTTGAATGGGTAGAGCCGCAATAACAATATGTTACAAGGTAAACAATTTAAATACATCATGTGGCATGGGAGGTTCTTAGAGTCAGCAGGGGGCATGCGGCATAGGAAGCAAAGTGGCAGAGAAATGTCCTTTTTCTTACTCTCCAAGACCCTGTCCACCAACGGGCCCCTGTCCTATATTTCACGAGGGTACACTATAGGGTAGTCCTGATGCCACCAAAGGGTAAAGACGCTGGGACGCAATTGAAAAGCAATTGGAACATAATCATTGTTCAGTGTTCTTCTGTTGTTCTGACACTTAAGCCAACCTTTCTGACATTCTAAGTTGTTAGGTACATGATTTCACAATAATGGAATGCAATACTGTACTAATTGAGAGTCAGAATCGGTTTTGTTCCTGAGTGAACCAGGGTTCAAGGGTAATATATAAAGGACATTACACCCCTGAAATCATACAATTAAATGATTGTAAAGGTACACTAATAAATGGTTTAAAATAAAACTGCCTTGTTGTAGCGATATTATGATTTTAACAACCTGCATCCACTCTAAACATTCATCAATCATTTTGTTAAAACATCTTGGACGTTTTAGCGTCATTTCCCATTGTTTTAATAAAGAAAAAACATCAAAGAACCTTATCATGAGCGGGCTCAATGAATGGATCATCTCAGTGCGCTCTCTTATCGCTGGTCTTTTTCTGTTTGGAGTGGTGCTTTGTTTGCAGGAAATGATGTCAACATTGTTCCAAACACACTCTGTAACCCAAAAACGGCCACAGCACGCGGAAATGCGCTGCACTTTCTTTAAGAGGCAAGTTGGATTATGTAGATTTCTCAGTTTGATAAGTATATCTTTTCAGTTTTATCATAATTATTGGTATTAAAAAACATAATTTATTCAGGTAATTTGTACAGCAGTTGAAAAATCTCAGCGTAAGTGTACATTGGTCTACCGGTTTGATGCTGTGCCTTCTGTCAGCACCTTACCATTTTTGAGGATAACACACATTCTCTCTAGCATAAACAAGGGAACAAACATTATAGTACGCAATGATATATACATATACAGTTTTATATAATTGAATTAAGAATAAGAAGGAACTCTGTTATTTCGTAAAACATTGATAATTTATTATTTTCACCTTTTCAAAGGAGGAGCGGGTTTGCCCTGACTAGATGACAGACTGACTCTGGATCCGTACTTGATGTCAACTAAGAAATCCCATGAACTCCACATATGTGGCAAGACATTTTGTATGCTTTCATTTTACCGTATTGCAGGGGCAAGTACAGGATTTTGGGATGGGGGTGGGGTCGGTACATAGGCTTAGTACTAAAAGGTCTTGCATTCATGACCACATGTGCAACGTTTTCTTTTTGTCACTTGTAAGCCTGTGGGGGGCGGATCCAAGGGGTGGGGTTGGTTGGTGGGTCCAGGGGGTCCGACTCTCCCTTTTGGTGGACCTTAATACTACAATAAGAAGGGAAAATGCCGCAAATGCACACAGTTTTAGAAGTTTTCCTTTACGCTGACCCACCCTTTGGAAATCCTGTTAACGTTAAAAGGAGTGGGGGTGGGAGTGGGCAGGTCCGTATACAGGTTCTGCCGTGTGTGTGTGGGGGGGGGGGGGGGGGGGGGAGGTTCACGTAGTGGAGCTTTTGCTGATAATTTTCAAAAACTTAGCCCTAAAAAGGGGGATGGCGAGCAGTACAGAGTGGAACTTTTCAGTATTTTCTCAACTAATTTGGTGCGTTTTTATATTGAAATTTGGTAGGGAAAGTGGAACTTTTTGAACAATTTCCATTGTGGTGGAGAGGGGAGAGGGGCTAAGCCCCCAGGACCCTTCCCCCTGGACCCACCTCTGCTGTGACATACAGAGATGAGGTTAATGTGCACCTGTGACTTTAGAGCGTAGGCCGGTGCAAGAAGTTGAAGTTAAAGCACTGTTATGTCAAGGCCATCTTATTTTGAATTTACTAACATTTGAAAGAAACAAAAAAAGAAAAAAAACTGCAGGTCTGGGCCTCCTCCTGCCGCCCTCCTACTCCCTGTACACGTGGGGGTCCCGGAAGGCCACCCTGCGCATGCGTGTTGGAGTGAGGAGGTCCCAGGTGGCGCTGCCGTCAGTTAATTGCTGAGAGTCCCGCCAGGTGGCCGCAGGGCAGGGAGCTTGTACCCGGTGAGCTGGGGGTGTCTCACCAATGTTAGCCCCTCCAAGAAACAAGGTGTGTGGCCCTGGCAGTGAAGGTGGGGTCCTTCCATGACCTAGATACCTCTTACATAATAGGTTCTTACACCCAGAAGAGTCCATGGCAACTAGTGGCCACTAAAATTTGGTTAGGAATTGTTTTATTGGCCCTCTATAAATGGCATGGGGAACCCCTTTGATGGTTGTTTGGGTGCTGGCTGGTTCATGGTCCTACCTGCCATAAACCAGTAGCTGCAAAGCATGCTGGGATTTGGATGGGAATTCCAACCTAAAATGGTTGTCGGTTCACAGACTCACTTTGGGAAACAGTGGGTCTGATCTCAACAGACTAGGGAAGGTGGGGTGGGAGTGGTAGAAGGAAATGTCAGCGGCGTCCCGGAGAGACGCTCACCCCCCACCCCGGCGTCCATAATGGATGCTCCCGGCCCGCTGAAACCAAAGAACCCTCCATTTGTGGCTTCTGCCTCGCGGCTTAAGCGCAAATTTGTTTCCACTTTTTCATTTCAAAACCTTTGGATGTGGTGTAAGCGAGGCTTAATGTGCAGCCTTACCGGCCGGGTGGTGAATAAGTGATATGGTTGGGGGAGTTGAATATGAGTACTAGTTTTCTCAACAGGTTTAGCTTCTGAGAGGAGGTTGTAATAACAGGTGCAAGGGTCATTGTTGTGTAAAGATTGAATTGCTAAAGATCAGCATCATTGTCCAACAATTTTGGTGTGGTGTATATTGTATTCAAAAAGCATGATCACGACTTTTATTCATAATCTAAACCTGTAGTAAGGGTATTTTCCTCTTACATGATACTATTCCTATCACTGTAATATCAATACACCCATTCTCAAAGTAAGAAATGGGAGCGTAGAAATAGTAATTGTTCTTCCAATGGCATGGACCTTTATAAAGACAAGTAACAGTGACACCCCTTTGATATAACAGAACATGTCATGGGTTTTTTTCTTAACTCTGTTCATTTATTGGTGAGGTTTAGGGTGTATTATATAAATTATAATGAATGATTTACTATTTATTACGATCTAGTAATGTTGAAGAGCTTGTGCATTCTCAGCTTTTTAATTCGAAACGCACATTTCTTAGGATGGCAGAAATAAGAATTCTTATTTCATATATTTCTTTGCTTAACGCAGTTTCACATCATGCATAGGTAAAATGAAGGGAAAGTGTATTTTGAAACACTAGGCTGAAATGCTGTAATACATCATGGGTTTTTAATGTATTTGCAATTGGACTTTTCAATAGACTAGAGTCATTCGCATAGTTTTACCAATGTAAATTGAATGGCTTCACAATGGTGATCAGTCCCAGGGGCTCCAAACCCAACTCAGGAGGACACCACAGACCTATCAGAGAGAATTATACTATATAGTATAATTCTCTCTGGACCTATTCAGGTACCCAAGGGCCTCCTCGACATGGTAAAGGCATGTTCTAGCATGCCTATCTGTATCCACGTTGATTTTCTTATTCATTCTAAAAAACAGACATTAAAACGGTTTTACAGTGAAAAAAATAGGCAATTGTAGCTCCATCAGAGTTATTTTCCATCCTAACTACAGGCTTAGAATAGTTTAGGCCATGTCACTTGAAACATTATAAATTTGACCAGAATTGTTAACTGGAACCACTTCAGATTTACTTGGAAACACATAAGATTTTCCATGCACTCCTTCCAATTTAGCTTGAATCCCTTAAGTTTGCCACGAGCCCCCTCTAATTCCAATTATGGGTAAGGCCCTGGATTCCATGATTTATTACTATCGTCCAGTACAATTACAAATTTCATTCCCAGATTTATACCTTTTCCGTCTCAGATTTATTATTTTGTATCCTCATATTCTTCACAACCATCCAGCGACAGTAAACACCAATGCCAGTGGTTATTTTCGTCATTGCAACTTGAGTAAGATACCTGTATTTGTGCAAGTGCCTTCCACAAGGACAAATATATAGGTATATTCCATTAAGTATGTTAGCATCAAAGGGGTGGGGGGTCTGGCATTTTTTTAAAAGTGCGCGCGTACTTAATGGAAAGGCCATGACTGGCTTTATCAGGACAGAAGTATCATAAAACATCGGCGGGATGTTAAAGGACTGTGAAGCTGGCAGGGACAATACAGATTTAGAAGTTCTTGGACAAAAAACACAAAGGTATGAGGGCAGAGGTGACTAATCAGCCAGTCGTTAGACCTCTCGTCACAGCACGTGAGAAAAGGCGAGACCCAGCTGGGAAAAACGGTGAGAAAAGACGAGAGATGGCGAGAAAAGACGAGAGGTGGGGTGAGAGGTAATTGGCTGACATCCGACCTTGGTACGTCAGAGGTAACGGTGCACACTTAGTGGTGACGTCAGACGCCAGGGTGTCATTCTCTGTCAAGGCTGCCGCTGGTTCCAGAAGAAAACACGTGTTTTAAACAGAGAGTGAGCCACCAGTGAACAATTTAAAAGGCAAAATCTGAAGAGGTAGAGCGTAAAATACCAACTTAGTAGTAATTCTCGTCCTGCAGTCTTGTCCTGCAGTCGTCAGGCTTACTTCCGCCACCGTTAGCCTGATGACGCAACGGCCGGCGACATGTTTTGTGATGTTGGAACGCTTAGTAAAACACTTTGTGCATATAATCTATTGTATAGGAATAAAATGAAGAAACGTCACCAGTTCTATAGAGGAAATATCATAAAGTATTCAAAATTTTGTGAATTGCTATATCGTATAGTGTAAATATAGCATGGACTGCTGGTAGGTGTAAATATACCTGTTGGCAATAGCAGACAGGGTACGTCTCCCAGCTAGTACCAACGCTCGGGTAAAATCAATAAACCAGACTGATATATATATAGGGCAGAACCTATGGTTATAGCAAAGAACACTACTTGATACTGTTTGGACAATACGAGTCCTAAGGATTCGAGGGGTTTGAATAGCTATATGTAGAAAGGACATCTGGTGACTGTTGGAAGTACTACTGTGTTGCAGATTGGATGTGAGATCAGGCGGACTCTCAGGAGAAAGCTTACTCTCCATTGATTAGAATTGTGAACCTAGGAATCTTAAATCATCATCGCACCGGCCACTGTACACCTTCATGTGATCCACAAATAAAACCTGACTTTCAGCCAAGCATTGTTCACGTTTTGATCTGAGCGCCAATTTCGTGAACTTATCTGTCACTTGACTAGCATTTACAGAAGAAGAGATAAAGGCAATTTTGTGGAACATTACAAGAACAGTTCCCCTATTATTAATCAACCCCATAGAAACATCTAGCGTTCAACGTGATTGGTCATGTCGTGAGTTTTGTGCTGCACTACGGGAGTTACAATGTATCAAATAATCACGCCATTAAGGACAGTACGTCCCTTTAATGGGAGCCAAAACCAATAAATTCAACAACATTTTCCAAACTGAGATAATCATGGAAATCTATTCCTTGAACCTATTCCTGGCCTATGTTAAAATCTAAACCTTGAAATATGGTAGAAAGTCATTAAACACGTTTTCTATGCTCAACTCAATTAATGTGGATCCACTAAAATGGGGTTTGTTTGCAAACAAATGCAAATATTACCAACTCTTCTGGAAATCTACTTTGGTTTGAACTAGTTTTCACAGCTAATGCTTTACCACTGACCTTAACTATACTCATCTAACATATTTCTATACTCATATGATTTTTGAAAATCATGTCAATTACATTGGTTTTACCTCCCTTTATGAAAGACTGAGCGTAATTCCCAAATGCCGTAAATGGTCAGTGACGTGGCCAGGGGGTTCTCTGGCGTCTGGATGCCACTTTGATTTCCCAACAGTTTAAATACTAGGTTGCAACCCGCTCAGCTTTTCATGGAACCCCCTGAATGTTAGGGCTGGAAACGACCCTGATGGGGTTTATTTGTTCTTACTTTGGACAAAGTGGAGACACAGACGCTTCAGTAACTGATCCAGCGCTTTTATAAAAGGCAGGGGCGGATCCAAGGGGGCGGGGGTCCTGGGGGTTCTGACCCCCCTCCCCCTTTTGCTGGACCCCTAAACTACAAAAGGAGGGGAGAATGTTACATATATATATGTACATGCGAAAATGCACAAAGTTTTATTACTTAACCTTTATGCTGACCCCTCCTTTTCAAGAATCCTGTATCCGCCCGTACTACAGGGGGTGTACCGCATTCAATTCCCTGACCTCTCAATTGGAATGACAACGTTTAGACCAGACCTGTAATGCACCCGCTTCTTGTTTTAATTCTGGGTAACTGGAATTGGATAACTGGATTCTGAAGATCACAAATAGTCCTGATGAAACAGAACTTGTTCACATGCGCCTCTTTCATAAATAGGAGACGAAGAAAAGAACTTTACTAGATTATATTACATTCCATACTAGAAACCAAGCATATCTGATAAAAGAATATTACAATGCTTTGAAGGTATTTCTTTACAAAAGTATTCCGCATTTTGGTTTATGTGTCTCAAATCTCAGAATGAATTACTACTATGTTTTCGGCCAAAACACAACACATACAGGGCCTGCAAGAAGGAACATCTAAGTGTCCATCCAAGGTAAAATAAGGTCTTTTTGCTAATTGGATAAGTATTCTTTTCAAGAGCATCGGAATGACTATTTCAGGATTCCTCTTAATACTCTTGCTTGTTGAGAAGATTCTAACCCGGTTTTTGTGGTATTTAAAGTGATAATCATATTTGTATTCGTTACAAAGTACTTTAAATTTACACACATGCACGTCTTGTATTCTTAGAAAGTCTCAGACCATGGAAAAACGCAGATAACAGCCTAAGGCAAATTATTCGAAGTTACAGTGAAAAACGATGCCCAAATAACCACATAATGGACAACATAAGTACAATGGAACAGTTGAATGATTCCATTTGTGTAAAGAAATCACCATACCGTGGGCACATGTCAATCATTCATATTGGATTGCATGCTATTTCCGTCAAGCGACATATCCAAAACCTACTATTTATACACGACCAAAGATATAAACTGACAAATTGATGGTTAGGGTAGTACCTTATTCCGTCCTAGTCAGGACGTCCCAGCCAGCTTCCGATATAACAGAAACATTCTGCAATCATACTTTTTTAGTCAGTTTGTTACTTACCAAGATGGCACGAAACAATTACATTATTGATGGTGAGCTTGAAACCTCACAAAACAGAATGTTATTATAACATTATTTTTTGGTGAGGTTAGGATGAAACCCAAACAGAACATTATAAGAACATTCTGTTTGGGTTGAAGAACATAACCAGAATGCTGTAATAACATCACAGTGCAATATCATGACAGTATGTTGCAGCGACATAATTGGGAGTCATCAAAAGAATGCAACAAGAACAAAATACATAGCCAAACAGATAACGTCATACAAACCAACAATAACGTCGCATCATTCGCTGGGGTATGATGACTTTTTTGTCTTTGCTCTATTTAAAATGTACATCAAGACCTAAAATATGAATATTCCAACTTCATTTGTGTGCATAGCAACAAAATCAGTCATAACATTATGTATTTCCAGATCCGTGTCCACCATAATATGGAAAATCAAACTAATTTTTGAGTAATTGCATATTGAGACGGTATTTTGGGTTCTACAAAATTGTATTTTTAGATTTACTAAACTGTCTTCTGTCCCAGTCATCTACCCTTAATGCAAGACATTCAGTAAACCTTTTCAGCAAAAATGTTGTGTCCCTCCAACTGAACAAATGTGGTTTATATTTTGTGTTGGAGTCAAACTGTTGGGTTCGTAGTATGGCGGGTCGTCGATGGTTTGCTATCTCTCAGTGTGTAAAGCTCCATTGCTGTGGTGAACGTGGTTTGTCATAAGTCTCTGATATCTGCGAATGTTGGAAACATTGGCTTATCATAGGCCTTTACAACCTGAGCCCTTGCAAAATCATTCAAAATCATTCAAGACAAGATTGCCTGTGAAAATGATCATAAGGGACCTTCCTTCTTAGTGTGAATGCTATACAATCAATTTTGCTGGCTCACAATCATTATATTGTACCTGAGATTATTTGCGAATGCATATGATAATTTTTTGCAGGCTGCAGTGATGCAAACGTCGACCAGAGAAAGTGGGGCTTCGGGGATATCAACCTTTTAGAAGGCCCTGCTAGCCCAGCCCTTAGGATGATATGCCTGACACACATAAGCTTGATAACCCACCTTGTACCTTCACCTTGGTTGGATATATATCCTTTATGTTGCATGTCTTTGTCGCTTATTTATCCCAAAATCACATGTTGAATTTAAGAAATACCTATGTGGCATGTCATTATGATTTTTTATACTGCCTGTCATGTCGTTAACCCCCCATGTCGCATGTCAAATTTAAGAAAATGGCCCTGTCGCTGTGTCGATTTTAGTGGTCCACCCCCATTATAGAGGTATATAGAAATTTATATTCATATTGCATAAAAAGATACATTAACTATTACCATGTTCCATATCTATTATATTACCAGGTTACAAAAACCCTGATACTAAACACCATAGGTTTTCATCTACCCCTTTGTTGAACCTATGGAAAAAAGGCAAGCACAGGGGCTCTGGACCGGGGGTCCTGATGTCCCAGCAAACACACAACGTAAATACGTTGTGCTTAGGTTGTATTTTGGTAATGTTGTGGGAGTACCTCCCAGCAATGTTGCTACAACCTCAAAGGACAACGTTATATTACAACGTGATGACAACATGGCAAAATAACGTTGCCTGCACATTGCAAAATTAGCTTTTAACAACGTCAAATAGAAAATGTGGTAGCAACGTTGCCACAACATATATTTCACAACATTTTATTAAAACGTACATGCAACATTTCAAAATGATGTTGTCACAACATCTGTTTTACAATGTTGTGACAACATTACTTTCACAACGTTGTCACAATGTTGTAGGAAAACATAAAATCAACGTATAGGTGGCACTGCTGTGTGTGAAGCACAAATTTGGAAAAACGTTTTTTGTTTTATGCCAATTTGGACAAGAAATTGATATTTGTTTTGAAATAAAAGTCATAAGTACGGTACAATGAATAAGGGTACATTGTTTATAATCATTAAGTCTTTGTGCTTTGATACATTATGATATAAGGAGGGGAAAGGAAATTATAACTTAAGTTAAACACCCTTTTTGTAGCATGTCAACATGGTAGAGGTTTTTCAGCCTTGAGAGTTTCAGATTGTGAATGCAACCTGTCATTAACATGACAAGATCAACACACATGATCAAAGACATTCATTTGTAGGGGCAAAATGCACTATGAAATAAAAATCATGAATAAATGATTAATAAAGTTTGCCTAAATATTTCTTTTTTTTTTCATCCTTATTTCTATAATCTATAATGAACTTCATAAAATGGTGTCATCACTAGGGTACAGAAATTTGTCAGTGCAAAAACATTACACAATCTTTATAACAATCATACCATATATACCATGTAAAAAAAAGTATAAAAGGTTGTAAAAAGGTTGTGAAATGGTCACTGTACAACGTTGGGTGCAACGTTGCTGCAACCTTTCTGTGAGTCCACAAATCTATGTTGTAACAACGTCAATTTGCAACGTTTTTACAACCAAACTGTCACGTTGTAGCAACGTTGTAGCAACGTAAAATTGTTAGCTGGGTCACATGACAAATTTTTAAAAACGGCAATCTCGCATGTCTTTGTTGCTTATTTTTTCTCAATGTCGCATGTTGAATTTAAGAAATGCCTATGTCACATGTCACTAAGGTTTTAAAGATGTATGTCATGTCATTAAGCACCCATGTCGTACGTCAATTTTAAGAAATACCCATGTTGCCGTGTCGAATTTATTGCTCCAGACCCATAGCCCAGTCGACTGGTTGTCACTTACTAGACCTGAACACAAAAAGGACACAAGTAATTGACCGTTTTCGGGTGATAAAGGAGTATCAGTGGGAGAGGAGGTGGTGACAAGGCTGGGCGATAATGAGGGATTTACCGGCTCTCGGCCCTTTCTCCATGTCCCCTATTATCGTCCACTCACCAGGCATCACGTGATTCTGCCACGTGAGTTTCTGCCAATCAAAGTTGACCTCAGGCCAATGTACCCATGGGTGGGGCTAGAGATTTTCAAAGGGGGCAGGGGGGTGGTTGATGTACAACCAAAGCAAGAATATGACGTTATTATAACGTTGCAGCAATGTTCTGTTTAGTTGTGCTATGGTTCTTGTTACATTATTTTGATGGCACCCAAAAACGTTGTTAGAACCTCACATTGTGACATTGCACTGTAATGTTATTGTGACATTCTTCTCTTGACTGGGAACATTTTTTGTAAGTAAGGTCAAAACTTTACTAAAATGCAATGTTATTATAACACTCCTTTTTAGTAAGCCTTAATTGTACCTAAAATAATGTAACTGTCACATTATATAATTGGGCAGGTTACAGAGTGACCAACATATGGTTGCAAAATTTGCTTGTTATGTCGTTGCTTGCCTGGGAATGATCCAGGACTCATAACTTTACATCAAATAAATCAAACGGGGTCTACTTGGCCAAAATAAATTAGGGGAGGGGGAGAAGTTTCTGCATGTGAGAAGTCACCAATGGTCAAAGTGTGGGTACTACGCATGGGGGTGAGGGTAGATTCTAGCCTCAAAGCATGTTATATGAAAGAATTAATTGAGAGTTGTATTGGGTAGCAAACTAAATATACATACATCTCTTCGTTTACTTAACTAGCAGACATACCTAAATGGCTATCTTGTCCCTATTCCTCAATTTGTGGAGGGGCACCTGTTGAGGCTATTTCAGTTTGACCAATGGGACACCACCAAGCACCCATCGGTAACTTCTGATATGGGCGACTTTTCAAATGCTACAGAATCACTGGTACGAGACAAATATGCCGCAGTCCCCTAATGACAAGGTTTCTATAATGTATAGCAACCTGGAACGGACTGATTGTCTAAAATCAACATGTGATACTCTGACCACTCTGATCATCATCATATAGAAATAGCAACAAATATATGTGACATTGTCAATTAATGAATTAGATATGTGGACCCCTAGAGCCTTACCATTCCCTGACATTTTATGTTGATCGAGACATTTGCACATGGTCTATTAGTCCACTAATGATCTACACCTCCATAAAAAAGGGACTCATCAACTCCCACATCATACACACATCCACACGTTTATATCGGCTTTTTTCCTTAACTAATTACCATTACAGTGTCAATATCACACGTTTTTCATATCCTATGTTCTCGTTTTTTAAGTCATACAGTAGACGTCAGCGTCCCTCCTTTCCCTCATTTGACGTCATCCCTCGCCTATTTCATGACCACCACTTCTCGGGGCCAATGACAGTCTGCCATCTAACGGTGGGAATTTCCACCTCTCTGAGAATCCTTTGCGGCCCACTTGTTTCTGGCAATCTGTGTGCTTTAACCTTAATCAGGAAGGTTTTTTTTCCATATCAAATATAGATAGCCAATGAAAATATTCCTTTTGATCCACAAATGATTTCAGGTATGCTTACACTCCTGATTTAGCATGATATTTAGTGTGATATTGGAATAGGCCATGAAACCGCCACCGATTTTAATCTGCTCTACGTTTGCACATGGGATCGTTCTACCATTGAGTAACCTTTCCTTGTATTCATCTCCTTTTTCGTCCATTAAACAGGGCCTTACAGACCCTCGCCGCTGGCCAGGCCTTCTGAAAGGTCTTTGAAACTGACAACCAAAGGGGGCATTTCCTTTGAGACGAGTTGGCTTCAATCGGGCTGTGCTTTTAGCACTTTGTAGAGGACTAAGACACAGCCAGCTTGCGATGTAACAGAAACGTTCTGCAACCATATTTTTTTTAGTCAGTTTGTTACTTACTAAAATGGCACATAATAGTTACGTTATTGACATTATTTTTGGTGAGGTTTGGCTGAAACCAAAACAGAATGTTATAAGAACATTCTGTTTGGATTGGAGAACATAACCAGAACGGTATGATAACGTCACAGTGCAAAGTCGCAGCAGAAGGTCAAAGCAAAGTAATTTGGAGTCATTAAAAGAACATAACAAGAACCAACCCAGAACACTGTACAACATTATTATAACGTCACACCTCCTGCTTAACCACAGAGTGTCAACCGGCTACATCTGTTACACAGTGGGGTTCTGTGTACCCTTTTATTTTGTAGAGTTTATGGTCACAGACGGACTGGATCTGGGATACCTTGGGATTTTCTGCTTTTTCTTTGTATCATGGTAGTGCCCTGACGCTGTCCTGTGATCCTGTGATGTCTGCTTATATTATTCATAATTATTGCATACCCTGCACATCTCCTATATGACATCTTTTAGTATTATGCATATAAGGTAGAGAGCATGTGGTGATCCCTGCTATTAGCCAAGGGAAAGAGTGGGCGAGTTGAACACATCTGCCACAAGAACCTGTGTCAAGGGTCATCACAATGTTTCCTTGACACACACACAATGTACCACGAGAAGTACTAGTAAATGGATTACATCGACTCATGGGACCTGGAATATTCTTTCATGTTACTTTGTAACACATCCATGTAACACACATTTGGTGTGTTTGCCATGGCTAGACCAGGGGCAGACCCAGGGAATCCTGACGCTCCCCCCCCCCATCCCATTTTGTATGTGTACTTAAACCGGACAAAGAAAAAAAAAACATGTGTGCACGTGAATGCAAGGCAGTTTAGTACTTACCCAGGCAAGCATGTGACGTTATTATAAAGTTGCAGCAACATTCTGTTTGGTTCTGTACTGGTTCTTGTTACGTTATTTTGATGGCTTCCAATAGCATTGCTGCAACCTACTGTTGTGACATTGCACTGCGACGTTATTATAAGGTTCTGGTTACGTTCTTCAACCTAAACAGGACATTCTTATAACATTCTATTTGGTTCTGTCCTAACTTCACCATGAAATAACGTTGTAATAACATTCTGATTTGGTGAGGTTTCAACCTCACCATCAATAATGTAATTGTTACGTGCCATCTTAGTAAGTAACAGACTGACTAAAAAAAGTATGGTTGCAGAACGTTTCTGTTATGTCGCAACTTCGCTAGGTAGCTTCCATGGAGAAACCGCCTTTCCGAAACCCTGTGTCCATACAGTTTTTATTTTTCAACATGTCAGGGGTGGGTCCAGGTGGGTCCAGGGATTCCTAACTCCCCTTTTGGTGGAGAATAAAACAATATTTATAAACTAAATATTATTCGGGGGTTGTGCAAACAGGTGAAGGTCTACGGTGATGAATTTGGAATTTTCGGAAGGTTTCTATTAATATTAAATGTGTCCCAAAACCCATTAAGGACTTATTTCCCTTGTTCTCAAAATACTGTGATAACGTTATGAGGTGTTTTCATGATCCAGTTTTGTTAACATCTTTGTAGGGTGATTATTAAAACGGGTATTAAATGGAGAACCCCATTCAATTTGGGTATCTATTTTATACCATCTTTCATTCATTATCGTCATCTAAAGAGCAAGAAAGTGTTTGCAATGTGTTTCTTGTACACCTTAATTAGTCCACTAGACATCAATACACGTTGTGATTGATAATTATTGCAAGATCACAAACAAAATCTATCAACATATGGATTTCTTTTAGGATCAAAGTTCTTTTTGTATTTACCGAAGTGTATGAGACTTGATATGTGAATTTCAAAGAGGATTCTATTATATACCTTCAACATGGTTGTGTTTGATATGTGATCCCTTCATTATGGGTATGTTTTTCATGATATTGAAGACCTTCAAAATGGGTCCTTTTTGCAAACCCCAGGTAAGCACATCAGGGCGCAAAAGCATTAAGTCGTCCCCTGGGAGTTACCTTCAAAGACTCAGTTGGGGACGAGTATATTCAGTCTAGATTCATGATCTTGTTATTTCTGGTAACATCTCTATAGCAAGGAAAATCAATTTTCCACCCATAAGGATGTGTTGATCCACCCTTTCCACCCCTTTCCCTGCCATGCCCTTTCAGTCCTTTCAGTAGTACGGTGGTCCAAAAGTGTGAAATCTCACCTCACTACTACATAACCACAGAGCCCCAATGAGCTCCTTTATGCCCCATACCCACTAGGCGAATTTACCGTTGCCAAGCGACAGCACAAGAGTAAAATTCCCTGCGCAACCGGGTCATTCCTTGTGGATGTTGTGTGGGTTCTAGGCCGTTGTAGGCAACAGGCGACGGATGCAAGGATGGGTGATAAAATCACTGGCATTTATCAAAATTGTTTGATATGTGATGCCCGTTCTCCCAGTTGCCCGTCACCAGTAGACGGTTAAATCTCCTATTGGTGAGGTATTAATTCTCCCCACCACAGAATGTTTCTGTGTTTTCCTAGCAAACTACAATAGCTTACCCCAATTTGTATTCTGCGAAGTTATGAACCTATTATAATCGTGGCATTATTTGTCTTTCAACGTAAATGAAATCTAACATCGAACATCTTTCTATTTTGTAAAGAGAAAGGTATATATAGCAAATATTTGTATATTATCTTTCCTGGGTTTTTGTCAACAAAATCAATCCAAATTACCTTGTAGGCCTAGGTCCCTAAAATACTGGTAATCAGCTATCCGTAGGGAGAGTTTTAATTTCGTGCAGACATACAGAAAATGTTCCTAGTTTTCTTTATCCTCATTCTCTCCTAATGTGGTTGTAGAATATGCGCCAAAACCCGTAAAGAGCTTGGATAGATCCATACATGTTAGTTCCGACCTCAAAGCGATCAGCTTCCTGGTGAAGCTGTGTGTTTTCTATTTTGCCTTCATCATAATTTGAAAATGTCGATAAATGGAATATGCAATCCATGGTAGGGAGAGTTCATAACTCCAAGTACTTCAATGAGCAATATGGCCTGTTGAACCTTACATCCTATGTTGCATTTGAAAGATAATTATCAACTTTTCTAAAGATATATGACATCTATAAAGGCCTACTTAACTTTATTTCGCCCGCCATTTCAAAATTGGCAGCAAAAATCAGCATGTGCAATATAGGCCATATAGAAAAAAAAGAAAAAGACAGTGTATACCCATGTGTTGATTCAGATACCTCTTGCTTACCTTTTTTACTGAACTTTAAAACCATCATACAGACCTTCGGCAATATAGCAGGAAGGACACTTTTTCCACCATTATTTTAGATGTTATCCAATTTTTAAATTTCAATTTCATTAGGGGCTGCTACATCCTGTCTTTGCTGGAGTATAATGAGCAAATCATACCTCTGGACCACCGTACTACCAATCTCTACCCCCCCCCCCTCCAGCATATCCCAGTCACCGACTCCCCACCACCCAAACAGCTCGCCGCTTTTCAGACCGGGTCCCTTTTTGAAAGCGAGGCTGGCTTCTTCTTCACGGCGCGTTGAACGCCGAGATCTCACGAGGGTCGACGAGAGCTCACTAAAGGGGCTGAGAGCGGCGGGAAAACGCGAGAGGTTACGAGAGAGAGCGAGAGTGGACGAGAATTGGCGTTAGCAGTGAGTGAGCGGGGGCAGAAGGGACCGGTTCTCACCCTATGACAGGGTCCGCAGTCTCTCCTCTGCTGTGATCGCCAATCGCCACTCTCCTGTCGCCTAATCGCCACTCTACTCCTTGGCGATCGCCAATCGCCACTCTCCTCTCCCCAGATCGTCACTCTCCACTTCTCATACCTACAAACTTCACCCTCAATGCAGTAGCGGATTTAGAGCCCTTTTTTGGGACCAAATTTAGACTTTTTTAAATGTAAAATTCGGCCAAATCGTCATTAGGGAATTTTTTCAATAGCGCCCCCCTCCCCCCAAATCCATGATCCGACGCTGCCCTGGACCCTCCCACTCACCCTCCCACTCAGTGTCACCCTCCAATATCCCCGACCCACTCCTTCAATAACCCCCCCCCCCCCCACGCCCACCCACGCCCACCCACACCTACCCCAGCTGCCGTGGAAACCCGCTAGGTGTCACTACAACCAATCATTCCCGCGCTAACAAAACCGCCCCGCGCGCACGCGCAGAAGGCAGACTGTGCCAACCCGCGCGTTCCGCAGGTCATGTGACTGCCGCGCGCGCCCTGAGTGGTTGGTCCCAGACTTAACTTGGCTGTTCGTACTTTATTCTCCTTGTACCCTAACGTTAGCAGGAGGAGAGGAGGAGGAGGAAGACAGGAGGAGAGTGGGAGCCCTGAGCGGAGGAGGAGTCAGAGGAGGAGCAGGAGGTGGTGGTCATGGCGGGAGGCTTACGGGGGACGCTGGTGGTGGCGGTGGTGGTGCTGGGAGTGGTGGTGGTGGCCGAGAGAGTCACAGGCACAAAGGTAAGTTGGGTTTTCTAACTATGTCAAACTCCGTGCCCGCGTTATATAGGTTCTCCTGTGCGGAGGGGAGGGGGGGGGGGGCGTTATCAATGTACAATTGTTTTTTTCTACTTGCATCTGCTTGGAGTTTTTTTTTTTCAGGTTCAAGCTGACAGGAAAAGAAAGATGAACATTTTTCTTTAGTTTGATGTCGTAATTGTCGTAATATATATATAACTTTATATTTGAAAAATATACTTATTGGACACCAACCCCTGAAATCGAATATGAACAGACTGAGGTAAGGGGCTACTATAAAAAGGGACAACACATTAATAGGCGGAGGGCTACATCGGATTGTCTCGTCTTGCCCCTTTCCTATTTCAGCGGCAGGCACAGTTATGGGAATGCCGCCAAAACCCACCACAAAACGGGGAGAAAGAGAGAATGAATGAAAGAAAATAATAGAAAGAAAGCAGGAACAAAAGCAAACAAGAAAACAAAAGATAGAAAAGAAAGAAAAGGAGGGAAAGACTAAACGAAAGACACAAAGATAGGAAGAAAAGTTGCGGTGTTTGAGTGTGAGTAGTATGTAAGTGGGCGATTGTAGCAGGCATGGAAGTGTGAGTAGTATGTAAATTTTGGGTTGGCAGCAGGTAACTTAGTGTGAGTAGTATATAAGTGGGGGTTTGATGTACATGTTTGAGTGTGAGTAGTATTATAAGTAGGGGTTTACAGCAGGGGACTGCATACAAGTAGTAGGTAAGTGGGGATGTGAAGCAGGTATGGAAGTGTAAGTAGTATGTAAGTGGGAATTTGAAACAGGTAACGGAGTGTGAGTAGTATGGAAGGCACAGGTTTCTAGCAGGTAGTTGGGTCTCAGAAGTATGTAATTTTCAGTTCGTGGGAGGTAACTCATATTGATTAATAACACATTCATATTTCTAAAGTTAGTAAAAGTTTATGGACGTGTGGAGAGGTCCACTATCTTAAGCATGGCCGGCATAACGGCCTGACAAAATGTAGGATGAAGAATTTAGACAAAATGTTGGAATTAAACGCCTTAAGAAATGAGAAGGTGCCAAATTTCTGACAGTATATATATGGCTGTTCGACATGCTTATGAATCTTGGGTTAGGGACATTCTCAAATGTTTTTTCACAAATACTCTTGAATGTAATTCTGCTTTTCTAGTATTGGGACCTCCTGTTCCCTATACGAATTTGTTTTGGGTTGTCCTCCGGTGTCTGTACGACCAAAGGGAATTGTAAGACCCTCGGGATTTGCCCTCGGGTAGTGACGATCGCCTCTGGGTCGTATAGACACCCTAGGATGTCCCCCGCAGTTCTTATTATATATGAATTTGTTTTGGGTATCAAGGGAACTCTTTTGAAAAAGAAAGCAGTCCGGTATAAGCCCAATGCAGACGCCAGCTCAAGGCTTATGGGAGCTGGCCTTCACAATTTAAGGGACATACTAACATACTTTATGGAACAATTTATGGAGGTATGATAAGGGGCCTGCCTTTAAGTATGTACGCATCAAGGGGGGGAGGGTCCAAGATTTTTGAAAATGTGTGTTCATTCTAATACAAATCCAATACGTATTTTTGCCCAAGAGGGAGTGGGGTATCTGAGATTTCTTAAACTGTCCGTATGTACTAAATGGAAGGCCCCTTACGTCAACTAATACTCTCAACAGACTGGCCCCACAATGTTCATTATACCTGTACAAATATGTAACATTGTAAGACTGCTACATAATATACACTTAAAGGAACAGGAACTTTAGATGGGACATAAAATAGTCAATACTCAGCTGATGCTTCTCACATTCCAGAGTTTTTATTAAATCACATTTTTCGCATGCACCGTCTCAAGGATAACAGTGTATCTAAAGGAAGTGATTCATGGTGATATTTTGGGTTGATTCTGAATCGCTTTTATAAATTGGTTTGTTACCAAATTGCTATTCCAATACAATATATAAATACCATACTAATATAAGAATACCCTTAGGCGTCGTCCTTGGGTGCCTGTACGACCCATAGGGGTTGTCATGTAACGAGGGCAAAGCCCAAGGTACGTATGATTCCCATGGGTCGTATAGGCACCTAAGGACAACCCCTAAGGGTCTTCTATATTTTATCACCCAAGCAAAGCTTCGGATATGTTTAAAATACTGAAAACAAGGAGCAGTTTGTACAGTCCCTAAATACACACTGGCCCCTGTACGCACCGCTCGTCGGCAGTGCAGGTGATAAAGTTTAAAACTATTTCTATAAGAGAAAAGAAATTCCAACCGATAAATATGATTCCAAATGGCAAATAAGAATGTTAGAGAGGAAAATAGTGATGTAAAGTACAGAAAGGCAATGTTTACCAAAAGAGAAATTCCAAATAGATGTACAATGTAGGAGACAAACCTCATTTGGCGTTTTGTCTCATCATCAATCACCAGCTTCCACTACTTCCGGCCCAACCACTGGCAATATGCACGGCTGGAGTGTTAAGACCCATACCAACTAGGACATTTTTAATCAGTCGGGCGAAAGATCGGTGCTAAAATCTGTGATTCTACTCCTAGAAAGGGCAGATTTTATTGCAGACTCAGATTAAACATGTACATTTCAATGTACCATACTAACTGCTGATAATCAAATCGGTCAATTTGAGTGTTGATCCGTCGGCCAACTCTGTAAAGCCCCATACCCACTAGGCGATTTTAACAGAGTTGGCCGATTCTCTGGTGCTAAAATCGGCCGACTCTACCAGAAGAGTCGGTCGAATTTAGTGCTGACTCGATCAAACCTGTACATTTCAATATACTATACTAACAGGGGATTATAGGAGTTGGCCAATTCTGCCCGTTTCCTGTCGTTGGTCGTCGGTAAAATCGCCTAGTGGGTAAAGCCCCATACCCACCAGGTGATTTTACGGGCAATGGGTGATGGGCAACTGAGAGAATCGGGCGATTCTTATGATCCCCTGTCAGTATGGTATATTGAAATGTACATATTTGATCTGAATCGGCGCTTAAATGGGCTGATTCTAGGGGTGGAATTGGCCGATTTTAGCGCCAATCTGTCGGCCGACTGTGTAAAAATCGTCTAGTGGGTAAGGGGCTTATGGGGCTTAAGAGTTGCTTAGTGGGTATGGGGCTTTATGTAGACAAAATACCGCAGACAGCAGACAAGTACTGCCCTACACAATTAACAACAGGAGTGTGACGACGATAGGGGGGTGCTACTGGGGGGTGCAGACAGAGGGGTCAGGGTCGGGACGTACGGCGGGCGGGAGATAACAGGGGCGGTATGTACCGGCCGTATCTCCCGCTGACAGGAACCGGGGTGCGTAACCTATCATTATATATTGGTATATCAGATTAGATCCACATCATAGATATAAAGGGAACCAACAGTAATATAGGGTCAAAATTTGGAATTCTGTTAATTATTGAAATATATTCTATGGCCTTAACCTAGGACTGTGGTAAAATATAGGATATTAATACAGACTTAATTATAATACATTAAAATAGTCCCTGCTCAATGTTGGTGACCCATCATTTTATTTACAAACATTGCTGTTTGAGGCACAATTAACAGGGATATTATGGAATCCAAGTAAAGTTATAGTTAGTTATCGTGGTTTATACTGTACCAATGGTTAGAATTAGACACCCAGAATGTATTTTCATAGTTATTTGAGTTTGCAAAATGTTGTCATATTTTGACACAATATTGATTTTGACTTTCATTAACTGTTCAAAACTGATGATTAACGTACTCTTGTTGTGTAAACCGTTTATGCGTATTGCTAAATTTAAACTTTTTGGTGAAAACTATCCGCTAATGTTATGGTTTATAAAGGTAATTGGTTTGTTATTTGTTATATATAGAGGATATACTGGCAACAAATTATACACATCTAGTTAACAGAGAAAGGGGTGAGACTGTTGTGTACGCTTATCTCATCAGGGGGTCTATTAGGCATTCTAACCCCCCTTGGGGCACCAATGATACAAGTCTTCCTAACGCGCGTAGAAAGGACTGTGCTTATTGCTTTACCTAGGTTCAACTTGATGTATCAATCTGATGGTTTATCGCCCTCACAGCCAATGAGCGCTGTGTATTGGAGGTAGTGCGTATTGACACGCCATACACACCACTAATTGTTTTCACTTTTTTAAACATAATTATATAGATCATTGTATTAAGTGATGAAATAAAGAAGAACCTTAGGGATCGGCCTCTGGTGGCTGTACGACCCATGGGGATCGTACGAACCTCAGGCTTCAACCTCAGTCTGTGATGATCCCCTATCGGTCGTACAACCACCCTCTTACGATGTCCTGTGTAGATGCACTGCAGCCGGTACATGTAAAATAGGCAGTGACTTTAAGGTTTTGAATTATTGGGATTTTATAGACCTTCTGCAAGCGAAAATATTACACATTCTTAGGTAAATTTAGATAAAGGTAAATTTTGATATTTGCTAGACATCTATTTGTTATAAGCAAATTTTCATTCATACAGATCTATAGAAACTGAGGAAATATTTGATGCTAGTTTTCAATCTGTAAAATCACAAATAATGTCAAATCTAATGAAAATGTGTAACTGTAAGGCTTGTAACTTGTCTACATAATGCGTTGCATGCATCTTGATCTCAGTCATTCTTAAGGTAAACTCCAAGAATTTTGCTGTTAGTGATAAGAAGTATTGCTATATAGACATAGGACAAAAACAAAGCAGGCCAATTTCCCTACTTTCTGTGCCTTTTTCCGGTTGGTCTTTTGCGATGTTGGCCACTCGGTGCTGTGTGCAAAAAGCGAGTGGTGATTTCCGGGTGGTTGGTTAATAGGCTGAGACAGTTAAATCAGAACGTTAATTAACTTAGTGTGACGAGGGAAATAGGTGCTAAAACCTGGCCCAGGGAGGGGGTGGGGGTCTAGGGGGGCGGGCCCGGTGCTAATTCGGATAGAACGTTTTTGACACGAGGGGCGCCAACTAAAAAGACATCTAGATGCATCAGAATTTAGCGTGGGGTGTATTTTAGGGCCCACAATACAACAATGGTATCCTAAAAACATCCGCGATAAATTTGTGACATGAAAATTATTCAAGATGTATGCGAATTCACATAATATTCTGATACATTCAATACATGTTTGAACAATGTGGTATTAGAAAAAAAATGAAAAAAAATGTAAAGGAAAATCCATGAAATATTATTGGGCCTTAATCCCACGAGCACCAATTCAGTCATTGTGGGTATTCTAATGTATTGAACTATAGTAGGTTCAATATCCAGTATTGTTAGGGTCTCGTTTAAGTCATATGTTTGTCCCAGGATATTAGCTAGCTCCTATTCACAGTCTACTTTGCCAGACTGCAGTCATCCAATACATAATAATAGTTCTTTATTATGAAGACATAACACTCGCCTGAAAGGATGTTCTTTGATTGTATCCAGCTTACTCATGACAAGATCTCTCGATGACAATGACCAATCCAAAGGGTAGGATCCACTCAACCACATTCAGTTTATGCTCTACACGGGAAGAATTTGAACTCATACATTCGACAGGCTCGGGCTTGTCTGAAACCACTTCCTCTAAAACGTGTCAAGGAGTGTAAGTCTTACTCCACGATTATCCCTGAAAAATCATAGTATCATTATACTACCCATAGCAGTGGGCGTGTTAGGTAATACTTTTGCGCTCACCTCAAAGTTTCCCTTCCCCTTCTGGCGTGTATATAAGTGTAAGTCAGGGGGTGTTAATTATATTGTGTCACAATAGTCCCGTCCGCTCATAGTTCTCTTCACACGCCCAACCTTCTCGGCGTCTTAACGTACCTACCCTCCATTCAGGCACCAATATAATTGCCAGCAGTGGCGTACCCAGTCCCCCCACTTCCCACATTTGTGCATATATCTATAAACGCCGGTTGATATTGGTTTCCAAGCTCAACAAAAATAATACTCAGTTTCCTGACCTAATAAGAATAGATGAGGCTGAAGCGCAGAAGGAGTAGCCTATAGTGTGCACACAACTAGGGTAAAACAGGGTTGTATCGCTCACATTGGTAGGCCTATATCATTAGCGCATTTAGTTTTTTAAACCCTTACATATAGAAACAAAAGTTATATAAAATCAAAATAATTCATAATAATTAATCAAATGCGTAAAAACAGCGATAAAGCGTGATTTAACTTTATAACCTCTATGAATAATCAATAATGAAACAATTGTCTCCCATGATGTTGGGTACAACCCTTATCATGAAATGAAAGTAATATTTTTGAGAAAACTTATCAAATATAGCATATCAATAATGGTTTTCCATCCCATGAAAGTGACGTCCAATAGGCCTATTTCTAAAAAAAAAATAGGGTTAGTTCAACCCCCCCCCCTCCACAAATTCCTGGGACCGTCCACCCCTGTCCCTTAGATACAGTACTAGTTTAACTAAAACAGGTAGAAATATAGCATTTTTAAAACAGATTTTCTTGAAACACATTATTTGGGAGTTAAACCAGGCTGCCTAAACCAGATTCTTAAACTTCTTGGAAATACAGGGTGAAAGGGCTGAAAGCGCAAATGGTTTTCACTGAAAATGATAATATTAAATAACCTTGACTACACATAAAACTATTATTTTGTGTGATTTCAAGTTTTTACCCTTATTTAACTCTCGACATAAGAAATGATAAATGCGCTATATTAGCCTGACGGGCCATGCCCCCCCTCCCCCCCCTCCCCTGTTAAATAATGTTGTTTAAAAAGGGGCCCCTCCCACGTAGATTAATGCATTAGCCCCTCCCCCCCCCCCCCCCTCCCCCCTAGAAATGCCTGGGTCCGCCCCTGCATCCCTCCGGACCGGCCCGTGGGCCATCTTTTCATTTCAATACCATTATTACAAATATAACTTCCCAAAAAAAAATTTGGAGTGGCAGGTGGTAATCAAGTGCATGAGGTTCGATTAGCTCCTACCACCCAGGTCTGGCGAATTCATCTGTGCCATTATTCAGTTCATTTCATTTCATTAGTTTGCACAACCAGACCCAATTACGTATAGAGTTTGCGACATATATATACCGTAGGTGTAATCGGGGCAACGAGAAAGGTGTTTACCAAAAAGAGACACTTTGTAGTTTCGGTCCTTGTGTTTCAGTGGGTTTTCCGATTTGGAAAACAAGCAATACCACAAGTTATTAATTTTGATCGCCCTCAATTGTCACTGATGTGTCTCTATCAACTTCAATTTACATTGCCCGTCATCGTTTTCCCCAACGTAGTTTCGACGTATTTGGTCCTGCGACCGGAAGGACCTCTAGACGGCTTTTCGCTGGTTTCCGACGTCATCGTATTATTGAACCCGGTGGATTTTTGGCTACCAGCTATCTCTCCCGGCCCCGGGTTCGAATCCCCTTCATGCCTTACGTTTTTCGTTCATCCATCAGACTTGTATTATCAAATTAATGATAAGGATAGGACTACTCTGAACCCTAATCGTCATGTCAAGAGAGGAGGTTGATTGTTAACTTATTTTAAACAGGATCGGGACGTTACGCTTTTTAAAGGATAACTCTCCATTTGTAATCGAAAAGTTGTTAAATCAAAAAGACCCTTAAAAAAAAAGGAAAATTATAAAAAAAAAAAAAAAAAACCTGCTCGAACCCGCCCTCTCCTCAACTACTAATTTTAAACATGATAGTCCTAATGGTAATGAGACTGATCCGGCTTAAATTCCTAATATTATAATATTAATATATATACTTCTTGCAAACATTCTAAATAACCTTCTTTCCCGATCTTAGCATCTGAATAAACAGGAGACACTGGGCATCACACTTCATTTAAATTAATTGTCTCAGTTAAATACGACCATTAGTTAACAAGTTCCATGTACTTTTTAAGTAACATGACAGAAAGCATTTTCGCGATTCTGCAGCTATCCCTCGCTCCCCTCTTCCCTTGTGCATAACATTTCCTAATAAACCAGGTCCATTCCTAACGGCGGCAAAGTTTGGAAGCGTCCATCATGGCCGGCCTTAATCCATTAACACCCATAAGTACCCGGAAGCACCCCATCTAATCTGTACCCCCCTCTGACATCTGACAAGGGCAGGGGCACAGTCTTGGTAATCACATAACTCACACCAAACCCACTCAAGAGCGACACAGGTATCATGCTGGGTGTCATCTGACGGACTCCCCGCCATTAATCAGGGGTTAGTTATCGAGTTAACACGGGCCAGAGTTGCCCCATGCAGGGAACCTGCTGGGTCGGGCACTTCCATACCCAACCTACGTTCGCCTGCAAAGCACATGTAGCTAAATCTTTGACAGGCCTATTTCACCCTACCATCCATCGCCCCTCCCACCCGGAAAACCATTTACCCTTACCATCCATAGATGGAGTATTAAAAGTGTTTGAAATTAACTTCTTTTGAAGTCATCCGTGAGAGATGAGATTCATTAAAAATTAATTAAACATTTTCTGTATGGATAAAAGGTACCTCCCGGCCTATATAACTACCCTAAATAATTCACCTTAAACTGGGTCTAAGCTGGTTAGATATAAAGCCGACCTTAAGGTTTGAGACTAATTTCAGCCAGTCCAGACTTAAATCGGCCTGAACTCCATATAAACCACCTGCAAATAAAACCTATAAATATCAGGCAGTAATGGCATTTACAGGCTTTCTCACTTCTCATCCACAAGTTAAGGAACCCCATGCCAACAATTCATTTTGAAGTCTGCCTTCCAATTCAATTAGAACAAGCCGACACCCTAACCAACGAAAGCTTACAAGCAAGCATACGCGTAAGCTTATACTCTTCGCACGGCTTTTCTTTTGGCATTAACGTAAGCTTAAGGTTTCTGCACGGAGGTCAAAACCTTTAGATCCCAGGTGCATGTGGCGACTGTCTGTCTACTCCTTCCTGTGACTGGGAAAAAGTAATAAAAGACTAGAGCGGTCTCTAGCCTGCATCAGACATGGCTCCAACAGTATTCATACTCCTCCTTCGTGGACTCTTTATCCTGGGCACTGTCTCAGCTAAGCCATGCCTATGCACCACTAGGTAAACCGTTTTCGTACCAACTATGGTGTAGTATTCGAGAGTAAACCGTCCATCCACATAGGTAATGAGTACTTCACTACCCAAGTCGATATCATTTTACCACTTCCTCCTTCTCCCAAACAGGCAGCCGCACTAAATTGTAGACACGGCGCTACCCTGGCAGCCGGTTCAATGGAACAGTGTCGAAAAATCCAACTTATGTTGAATAACATAACATCTATTGGGAAGACTATAGCAGCGAAGGTCACCAACGGACTCCGGGAAGTGCAATCAATTTTGGAATCGACGGCCCAGCCAACACCTCCATCAGCCAAATCCAGGAAGCAGCGGGCTCTGATTCCAGAAATCGGCAAGTTCTCCGAGACTTTATTTGGAACGGCCACACTCGATGACTTGAAGCAACAGACTCGTGCTGACCAGGTAAATGCCGATGAAATTGGCTTCCTCGATGGCAAAATAAATGCAGTCCTAAAGGTAGTTGACTCCACTTTGGAAATCCAACTCCAGGCCATCATAGAGAACACTCATTCCATATACAATTTGTCCAGAGGACTCCAGGCTTACATTAGTAACCGGGAATTGATGGTCAGGTTGATGCAAGATTTGCAAGAATTGCGTCTACTGGATTTTAAACTGGACTATTCCCTTGATGTCTTGCTACAGGCTATTCGCGACCTAACGGAGAACAGGCTGAGTAACTCTTTGATATCGGAGACTGATATGAGGAAGATTCGGTACCTTTTCCTTTCCAAGTCAAATCGTTCAAATATTTATATTCCAAACACTCGCGACATGTATAGAAGTGTAACTGTTTTAGTCCCCCCGGTTTTACAGCGAAATGTTCTGAAAACTATTTTGAAGATTCCCGTTATTTCCTTCGACAAAATATTCAAGGTTCTAAAAGTGAACACCTTCCCTCTAGCCTTCCATGGGCATTATACTCGCCTCTCCAACACACCGGCTTATTTATTGGTGTCCGCAACCCAATACACAGTATCCTCCAACCCAGATCTGGATAATTGCCATTCTCCGTTTTGTCATTATGACCTACCACTTCGCAGGGTTTCTCCCTCGTCGTGCCTCATTTCTATCTATCTACGTGATCATGAGTCTGTCAAACTTTATTGTGATTTCAAAATACTCATTCAGTCTAATTTCAGAAGGTCGAACATCCAAGTCATTGCAACAGGGACCTATTTGTTCTCTCACATAGACGAGGTCGTTGTGCGCTGCCCCAACCGAACAACAACCCATCCTGGATGTGAATCGTGCGTTCGTGCCTTTGAATGTGGTTGTTCTGTGTCCGCCAAAGAATGGGAAATTCCAGTCTCAAGTGTTAACTGTTTGCCTTCTACAGCAGGCCCCTTAAGAACAGTTTTTCCCGTCAACCTTGCTAGTCTTCAACACCTCAACCTGTCACTTAGCCGACTTGTGAACCCGGATTTTTCGTACGATAAACCATTCCCAATTTTACCTCTTAGCCCGCAAATGCGAGTCCGCCAAGAGGATATTTTTAAGCGAGCAAAAGACAATTTCCTTTCCCTCCGTACATACATGAAAGAGATTCGACTGAATGAGGTCGAATACAAGAAACTTCGTGGTGACTTGCATCTTCCCCACGTACCATTCCTCCCCCCCAGTGTGCACGGTACTGTTTACCTGTTGAACATTGGACTTACTTTTATAATGGTACCAGCACTTTTTGTTTTCATCTCAATTCTGTATTTCAGACAACGTAGGATTCAAAGCGCATGCAGACGCTTGACTTTAAATTGAGTTGGTTATATATACATTAGCTATTAACTCTTCCTTTTATTGCAGCTCAAAAGTTATCAGTTCTCATTCATGTTCGATTTTTGTTGTTTAGAATATATACTCGCCCTCATAATTTCGTCACACATGTACAGCTGCAATTCATTCACATTATCCTCATGAATTCCCATTTATAATTAGTCACAGCCACATAAGACTACACACGTTCATGATATCAAAATGTTTTATTGTTATGCATGCGGAAAAGGTTTTATGATGTCCACGTCTCAACGTTTCGCCTATTTTCCCATAATTGTATTTACTGACCATACACTAATGTACATATGTAACTCGAAAGCTTCGTGAACATATGCATTTCACAATTAAAATTTTCCCATATCTACTTCAAACATATCGTACACTTTTATATAACTGTTCATCACACCCAAGAGTCTACGTCAGGCATGCAGCCCAGTTTTTCGGCTGGGAGTAGTTCTTGGGCCATGTTGTTCCTGTTGTTTATCAGGCAAACGCTCGCTCTACAAAGTCTGTGCCTGAAAAATTTGTTCAGGCGCACGTGCTCCGTACGAGGAATCTTGACTTCTTGCGGGAGTTCCAACGTCAAGGGTTCGTCACTGCCATTCAGATGGACCGTGAGTGGGCCCGACCAGGCGACGGTCAGGGCCTTGGACAGGATGCTCGGTCTTTGGATGATCATTCGTGGGCAGGCAGCACTTCCTACGGCTTCCATTTCGGCGGGAATGGGAGCCAGTGGAAATAGGAGCGTTTCCCATCGGCAGTAGATTCTCAGACAGCACTGCACTGTAGCCCTCCGACGTTGACCCTGAGCCAACGAGCGACAGCCTGCTGCCAATTTCCAGAAGATACCGATAAATTTCCACCCCAGGTATATCACTAACAAGAGAAGCAGCCACTGATGGTCGGATTGGTCCGCGGGTTGGAGGTGACTAGGTCTCACCACTGGCCTTTCCTCCCGAACAAGACGCAGACGCAGACTTGCGTTTAACAGTCGCTCGATGTCCATGGCCATCAAGTGGCTGTTCTGAACCAGTGTATAGTACAGGCACATACTTATACCCCCCACCCCACATGACATCACAACCCCCCCAGGTACTGTAAGGGCTTCGTCTAGTCTTTAGCGAAAAGTTAACCCTCGGTCGACAACTTAAACGCTAGGTAAGGTACAACTAAAACGACTTCTTCTAGCCGGGGGCTTCACAAGTTTTTACACTGGGTAGTGCGAAGCACGTCTAATAGGCCGCCATTTTCTTCAGAGAGCCGATCGACAGGGGGTTCATCTGAAATGACTTCTGTCGCGTTTGACACCGGGACACGCGTCTGTGATGACCGCGTCCACCTGTTGGCCATCTGAGGCGGCGCATGTCAACTAGCTTCTGTGTCAGCTCCCTCACAGGAGTACCGCGGCACGCGGCCCGCGGGGTAGTCTTAACACTTCTTGACACGTAACAGGCCTCACAAGGGGCGGCGGTGAGGGTGTCGCTGATACCCCATGTACTCCCCGTCACGGCTAGCACGTAACTTATGGTAAAAGTCTCTCTTACCCCGTCCACACCCCGTCACGTCTACCACGTTCAAAGTCTTGCCTCATCGATAAAAGATCGCTTTCACCAGATCATGTATCCACAGGGGGGCCTGCCCGGCATGTATAAATACGGCGTGGCATATGGCTATATAGATCACTTGAAAACTTGCTGCCACCATGAACGGGTCAACTGATTATAGTGACGCTGTTCTGTCAAACCCGTCTACCAGCTCATGCAGGATCTTGACCAGCAGCCCCAAACCGGGTGGCGAGAAAATAACCGATCATGATTCATCAGCAGGCGTAGGTACTCTGCTGTTGGATATGTCTGGGGATGCGCGTCAGTATGGGTCTCAGAATGGGTTTCCGGATCTCTCTGCGGATCAGTCTCTTCACGACTCCCTGTACGCGGAAGAGGGATCCACCCTCAACGACGTGGACCTTAGCCTTGGTGCTTCCCAAGGCGGTCCTGCATCCGCATCGTCGTCCACGCCCTCCACGCCCTCCACGCCCTCCACGCCCTCCACGCCCTCCGGATCCACGCCCTGGGGGATGACGCCCTCCACGTCGCAATCCCATCCATGGTTCCCCAGCTCCACGTCCAGAACGTCGTCCACGCCCGGACCCTTGACATCGCAAGGGTCGTTCTCGTCGACGACGTCCCAAAGGTCGTTCACGCCCGGGCCCTTGACATCGCAAGGGTCGTTCTCGTCGACGACGTCCCAAAGGTCGTTCACGCCCGAATACTCGTCCTCGTCCGGCCCCTCCACGTCTACAGCTGAACCGTCCATGGCCCATTTGCTGGCCAGGATGGAGGAGCTGGAGAAGAAGTGCCGAAGGGCGGAGGCTGAAGCGGCTGCGGCAAAGGCCCAGGTGGAGGTGCTCGTGAACCAAGCGAAGCCAGCTGCAGCTGCCAAACCACCTAAACCACGCAATGAAATATGTGTAAGTTCTAAAGTTTGTTTTTACAGCTTATAATTAACTAATAATCTCACCTTGAAAACGTTACCGTTTGATATAGTTCTCGGTTTGTTTAGAAATGATCTCATTCCTAGTATAGCCCTGATGTTCTTCTCCTTTGCCGCGCCGCCAGGGAACATCCCGGAAAACAACGAAAATCCGTAATGATTTCGTACACTGACATATAGTTAGAAGTCCACTATTAATTATTGGCTTATTATATTGTTTGTAGGAACTCGTTCGTTCGGCCTACAAGGCCAAGAGAGGTGAGCCTGGTTGGGGATTCAACCTGAACCCTGGGTAAGTTGATTACGTCATAACAACATGAATAGTACAGAAAATAATATTGTTTTTAAGTAAGCAATGGGTAATGTGTTCCTGAACACCAGAAGCTGCAGCTGAATATAAGTTTTGCTGTTTTTTTTTCATGTTAATAGAGTCATAGAGCACTTGACGTGATGCCGATGAATTGAACAATATAAATATATTCCAACATTCAGGGCGGGGATCAAACACCCGGATAACGCGCCGATCATCAAGGCCGTTGTTGACAACGTGTGCCTCGGGCCAGATACCCCCAGAGAAGAGGTGTTAGGTAAGTCCCATAGGTAGCAAGTTTCTTTGTTAACTAACCTGCAGCTGTACATTTCATGCATCTAATGTCCATGATTCCAAAGTATTGGTCCTTCAATTAACACAAATTTTAACATGCTTGAAATGCTGGAAATCTGTTTTTAGTGTCTAAATAGGCTCCACTTACATTGGAAATTGTTACTTTTATAATTTAAGTTATCCTCCCAGTCATCTGAAAAAAACGTAAGTTCTATTATCTGGACAAAGAAATATAATACCAGTGTAATGATGGTTTTAATTCGTGAATAATATGTTGACCCTCACTTTGCATTTTTAACATGTATTCCCTTGATTTATTGCCTTTATAGTGCCTTTGTCTACTTAATGGCTCCAGTTTTAAGCACACTTCATGTCCTTCCTCTTTTTCTAGCTTCTGCCAACACCTACTTCAAGACCCTCCAAAACAGGGCCAACAGAATGCGGAAGAACCGAATTAAGGCTGACAATGAAAAGGCTATCATCCGTCACCACGTGAACGAGGTAAATAAATTTTTGTTACAGACTTCCTCTATAGACCACAAAAGTCTGACGTCACGGACCCCTCCCGCAACACGTGTTGGGCCCTGTGTTGGGCCTAAACCTTTTACGACCGGCCCCGGTAACCCTACACCCCCGGTCACCGGCCCGGCCCGCCCTGGAGGGGGCACCGATAACACCCGGCTGGACCACGGTCACCCGTACACACAGACAATAACATTGCCTATAACTTTGCTATTTATTAACTCTTTTTCTTTTCAAGTATATCATAATGCACATTGATAATTCCCCTATGAAAATACATGTTTTCATAAGTTTGCGAGCATTATTAGTGGAAATAGCAAATCTGACAGCTGGGTCCTACTAAAGTTCATAGAGGGGACCCCCGGCCCAGCCCTGCCCATGTTTAGGCACGGGAGCAGCGTGCAGTGACCGTTAGGGGCCCGCCCGACGTCATGGCTTTTGCGGACTATTGTTCTCAACATTGTTTGACGTAGTTCGATTCAGGCAGGCCGAAATTTTACACCTTTCAAGTGCAAAGCCGAGGAGAAAGAGTAATGTCTATGGTCTATGCCCAGTCTGTCCACTCCTTGGGTGGAAGGATACGCATCATTGTTCTAAAAAACGCGAAGAAAGGGTCTAGTTTGACAACATTCACATGTCCTTGTTTCTAGAAAAAAGGTTACTTTTTCATCCCAAATATCCATGATATGAAAATAAGGGTCTTTTTTTTCCTGGGAAATATGAAATTTCACGAAAAAGGGTATTTCTTGGCCACTAAATGTCTGCGTTTTGAAGAATAAGGGGTCGATTTTTTGGTATAAATGTCAGTGGAAAGGGGTTGTTTTCTATTTTGAAGAACGATGATATGTCCTACTTTGATATCTGAGTAGACAGACTGGGGGTCTATGGTGTAGGGGGTGTGACTTCCCGGGGACCCACTCAGTTCAAAAAGGGGTATACGTACAAACTGCGGTCGGAACTATACCGGGGGCTGTAGCTGTGAATCGGCAATTTGGCTTAAAACAGGGGGCCCGGCTGTGAAATGATCTTATGGTTGTAACACTGAAACTTGGGAAACAATTATAATTTTTTTACATTATGAATTTTTATAGAGCACTGTAACCTTACTTGCTTCCTTGGACAATAATCTTGACATACAATTAGAATGGATATGACACAATTAATAAAAAGTGCCTGTATGTTATAGAGACCAAGGATAAAGCAACGCTTTTGAAATTAACTGCAGTGACCAGCTTTTAAATTAAGGCAACTGAAATATTGAAAAACTTGTTTGTGTTTATTGGATGTTCTTGACCAAGTATGTCGTAACTGTATTAAAATAAAAAAGTGTCTTTTTAACTTTGCAGAAGCTCAGAAGACGGATAGTGGGGTTGGAAAATTTCGTCAAAACGTGGGACGAAGCTTGAAAGAATTCCGTGAGGCGCCTCCTCACCCCCGACTACACGAGCGACGAGGAGCGCGGACTTTATTATCCGGCCGCGGTCGACAAAGACGGGAAGACGAAAGAGCGATATCACCGCCGCGTCAAACCGCTCGTGTGGGAGAGCGATGAGCTGAGGGCCTACAAAGCCCACCTGGACGAAATTGAGTATGACGAAATTAGCGGCCGTCAGCGGGGCGTTAGAATGGAAAAGAAGCGGAACAATGTCCCCGACGATAATCCAAAACGCCAACAGCCTCCTCCCAACACCCCAGACTGGGCGGTGAAGCCCGGGTATCGGTCGGGTATCGCCGATGCACAGCCAATTTAACTTATTTCTAAAGGGTCTGTTTAAAGCTCTATTTTATGTGATGTTTATGTTTATCATCTTTATGTTTTCTTTATAATTACACTACGTTTAATTGTATGGTCTGTGTCACGCTGTATGTTAGGTCTTTGTACTTTCTTCAATTGTATAGTCGTTTTATAAACTTTTATCAAAGAACTTTGCGCTTCTTGTTTTGATTGTGGCATGCTCGATAAGCAGGGAAGTATTTCTATAGATATGTTGGTAAGACTCGCCTTATATTAGTCTAAAACCGTACGCGTTATACAGGTCCTTCTCATAAGTGAATCTTAAATTCATGAATACTTTTTATTTACGATACGAAACGCATTTAACTATAATGACCTGTCATTTTGTTGAAAACCCGAATGTGCTATTTCTTGAAGATAGACCACGAACTTGAAATCGATTACAATACAACACTTTTTTGATGAGTGTTATGGTACAAGGTCTCTACCATTAGAAGAGCAATGGAATGACACCTAGGCCTGTTATCAATAATAACATAAATCAATCATAAAAAGTGTATTTTAAACAAACATAAGCTCGATATACGATTTTTAAAATGATGCGACATGAATCATCTCTTCGTACTTATTTCGCAGTCATGAAAAAATAATGTTGCATGAAGCCGGTTTTAATTAAGAACTGTTACTTCTTTTCAAGTGGATCCTTTTTAGTTCGATTCCATGCAGTAAGGTGCAAAAGTAATTTTTCAGAAATTTTATTATGATCAAATACATCGCTGCCAGTAGGACCTATCAAAATTTACAAGTGACCATGTAGTCTCCTGATGAACCCGAAATACTTTCTAGGATTTGTATGGCACGGTGACCTATATTCTTTCTGTGAGAGAATAAAAAAACCTCTTGCATATAGTGTAACCCTTTAAAGTGGGAGTTCTCCGGGAGTTATGTATAGGTAACTTGGAGCTTCTGTGACATTGCAAAATTAATAATTTAAAAAACAAACAAGTCAATTTAGGTGTCGAGATTTATTAAGGGACAATAGCTTAATTAGCTATAGCCATAATTTCGGTTGGAGCCCGATCGCCAGATTGTGGCGTTAACCACATTTAATTCCACTACTAGTTTTGGTTGCAGACCTAGTTTAGCCTCAGGCCCCTAAATTAGGGGCCTGTCTCGCAGATTACCTAAGGGGTCGACCCTAGCCCGAGCCAGAGTAAAAGCGCTCTTGTCAGCGTCATACTGCTCTTTCCAAAACCGAAATTTTATTTAGCTACAAATTCAATTTATAACCATAACACTTGTATCGATTGACGCACGTTCGGCAGCATATTGGTAGTAAACACACAAAAATACAACATTTTTCACACAAGACTTAATCAAGGTCAACACGGCTTAAGTCGACTGAAGTATTAGTACTAATTGCAAGCTCACCGGGCCGGTATTTCCCCAAAAGAACAGGCTCTCCTATGCCTATACCCATGGTAACCAACTGGTAGCGTATAATGTCCTTAGTCATTAATCTTGTCAACATGATGTCCTTCAGTTTATTAACCTTTAAATGTGTGGGCAGTCGTGTCGATGTGCCGGTATAGCAGTCGGTCATTTGGATGACACAGTTCAATGTGTATCGTGCGCCTAGGCATATATTTTCGGCTTTAGTCAGTGTGATAGGATCGTCTGTTTGAAAGATATAATCTCCAAAATGTCCAGGAAACATATTATTATTTGTTTAATTCTCCGAATTTTGTATTTATCTTAATTATTGCTCATTTTTGACTTTAAACATATCAATTTGTTCACAATTATGTTAAAGAATGTTTTCCGTAGAAAAAATCCTACTTTGATTTATGATTTCAGACTTTTCTATCATCACTGTCGGAATAATTTAATGCTCCACAGGACAGAGACCACATGCTGTGTCTATCGCCCAACCCCCGTTCTTCCCCCACATCACATAACCATCTGCAGCTGGTCACCAGACACCCCTGACCACAGGGCTACCCATGACGGGGATAAGACTACAAATTCAGAATATAAAACTATAAATATTTCATATGGAAAAAAAAAACAAAATACGTACATTTTCCTTGGTGTTAGGACTAAGAATGAACAATATATACAAATGCTCAGTACATTCTGATGTGAAATTAGTTTCTGAAATTAAAGTGTGAACAAAATGTTGCATAAATTTATATTTGCAATTCCAATGGGACTCCCCATATGAATCCGATCCTCCACTTTCTCCTTTTCCACTTCATACTGGGAAGGGGGCCCTTTCAAGGATACTACCCACTGCCAAACTACCGCCCGCCCCTTCTTTTTCTCACCGATCCCTCCTAAATTCTAGTTGACCACGTGCACCTCTTGTTTATGGCCCTAGACCCTTAAATTCGAGACGGCGACATGGCCCTTTTTGGGCTTAGTGACATGGGACAGGGCTAATTCTTAAATTCGACAGGGCAACATGGATGTTTCTTAAAATTGACATGCGACATTGGGACCCCCCCCCATCAAGGGCCCCTTGTTTGTCAGGGAAGACTCACATCACCGCCCCCAAAATTCTGGTTCTGTACATGTCAGTACCAGGAAATATGCCTAAATACCCCAAACTGCTTAATCTAATAATACTGGGTATGCAGAAGGTTTAATTCAGTTTGGCAGGTATCCAAGTCTATCAATACTAGACTTTATCTCTTGATGGCTCCTGGTTGATATGTTTAAATCCATACAGTCAATTTCACTAAGCTACGATCTGTTCATACCGGTGGGTATTTGGATGGTCCCTAGCCCGGGTAAGTTAAGCAACATTGAGACCGGTTGTTACTTGGATGGTGGCCTGCCCGTGTTCGAATCCCCATTTGAATACATTTTTTTCGTTCATGGTCGTCCTGGTTTCAATTTAATCCACCAGGTGTCGCTGGAGGAAAGATCAGTCTACACTATCACTCTGCCACCTCGACGCTCGCTAACTGCGAATCATGGATGACGATTCTGGCGCGGAGGGGTCATTCGCCGCAGATTGTCTACACTATACTAGAAGTAGGACGCGGTGTATTGCATCAGTCCTGTGGTTCGGATATAAAAGGCCTCTATCGGCCACAACCGTCCGGCGAGCCGTGACGCTGGGCCACTAATGAATTATTCGAGCCCCTCGTGGGTTCGACCCCCACTAGATTCGTTAGGCCCGGCCTAACAAAACGATTGTCGTTTCCCCAGCGTCAACATGACACTCGCCACTTTTGTGAGTTTTTACTATAATATGTATTGAAACCAGATATATATATACGTTGATAAGTTTGAGACATAAATCTGTACGATTCAAAACATGTCAATATCCCACCCCCCCGCTTTCCTCCATTAATTACACTTAGGCCTACAGAATACCTTTGGATACAGGTTGTCAGATTAACTGTGATAGGAAAGCGCATTAATGGAATTAACACGTTGAAGCTGGAAAGGGGGGATTGTTTTGTTAAAGCTGCAACTACTGCAATGGAATAGATTTTCGATGATGCTACTAGGCAAAAAATAACGAGGGCATAGAATCTTATATGTGTACCTTTTGTGTGTACCTGGCAGTCTACGGCCGATCGTACAGAGTATATTGAACAGATAATGTGAGTCATAATATATGTTTCATCTAAATTTACAAATATACTAGATCAGAGTGAAACACAGTCTTTTAATGCCTACTAACTTCTAAGTACAGTGAGAGTAGAACACTGGTAAAGCGCGGCCATCAAATACAACCCACATTCCCCGTATAGGTCTATAGGCATAGAAACTTTGCTAAATCTGAGGGGTTCCAGAGACCCCCTAATTTGGATAATTCCCTTTATTGGTAGTTTAATTGCGTAAAATTTGAGAAATCGGAGGGGGGTCAACCGAACATGGGGACCCCCCCCCCCCCCCACTCCCGCCCTGAGGGGGGGGGGGGGGGCGGGGGGGAACTGGATACGCCACTGCTGGCAATTATATTGGTGCCTGAATGGAGTGTGGGTACGTTAAGACGCCGAGAAGGTTGGGCGTGTGAAGAGAACTATGAGCGGATGGGACTATTGTGACACAATATAGTTAACACCCCCTGACTTACACTTATATACACGCCAGAAGGGCAAGGGAAACTTTGAGGTGGGCGCAAAAGTATTACCTAACACGCCCACTGCTATGGGTGGTATAATGATACTATGATTTTTCAGGGATAATCGTGGAGTAAGACTTACACTCCTTGACACGTTTTAGAGGAAGTGGTTTCAGACAAGCCCGAGCCTGTCGAATGTATGAGTTCAAATTCTTCCCGTGCTAGCCAAACTATTCAGCCTATCAGCTTCAATTCCAACTCCAGGATCAAGCTTCCAGTACCAACCTTTCCAGGATGTTTAACTCACAGCAACTAACAACGCTTTGCCTTAGTGTTGCTTGTACAGCACTTTATATATGGATGGAATAACATACAACACCAGACTCCTCCCTTACTCTTCACCTTTGACACAGACAAATTACTTCAGCCCTGTCTCTTAGTGTAAACACTAGAATGGCTAAACTTAAGCACAGACTGACCATCCGCGTCAGTACAGTATATCGGGGATATAATGTCATGGATGTTTTTTGGATGGGGCCCCAGCACTGGGAGAATGTGTTTGACACAAGTGTTTGACACCTGTCACTGCAAGGGGCGAAAATAGCCTTAAAATAGGTGTACGCACCTAGAGCCCCAATATTAGTTCAATGATGAAATTGAGAGTACAGACTTATTTGCAAACTAACAGAACCATTCATCATATGATTGTAACTTTATGATACGTCAAGGTTGAGACCAAACATAAACAAAATATTTTTGAGACCCTCTTATTAAGTGAAGATGAACCACCCCCGAAAAAGAACACGATTATATATTACGCATACGCATAATGGTAGATTGCAGCAACATTATTGGGAGCCATAATTATAACTTTGCTACAAAGTCACAAAGTACCTTAAAAAGAACAGAAGGCAACAGAAGGTCAGGGGCGGATACAAGATTCAAAAAGGGAGGGTCCACATATCGGCTAAGTACTAAAACAGGGCTGATCACGCGCATGTACTCAACATTTTTTCCTCCTTAGCAAGTTTAAATCCCCACCAAAAAAAAAAAGGGGGGGGGGCGGCCAGGAACACAGGAACCCCCCCTCCCTAGATCCACCCCTGAGAAGGTCACCTCAATATCATAATAACGTCACATGCTTGGCTGGGTACGATAAGTGGGAGGAATGATGGGGATTTGAGACCTTCAAGGGCCGCTAACACTGTCTGGTAGTTGAAAGCAAGCATTTCAAAACTCTTGAATAGAGTTCACATATCAATCAAAGTATAACATCAGCAATTAGAATAGTAGGACATTATTCACCCTCTAATAGTTTCGCTTTGTAATGAGACGGAGCTCTAGTTGCTATACTTAAAAAGACGGGGATAATTCTTATGTGCATGTGAAACGTAGATGAAAGGAATGTTAGATAAAACGTTTCTATAATGGAGTCACATCATTGGCCAGATGCCTCTGTCTACTTGGCGCTGTACTCCTGTAATGTGAATTACGGTTTGTAAACTGAAGATGTCTGATCATCATCATTCTTATTTCCTTACTGCACCTTTTGTAAATATAACCTCTCATCTTAAACTTCACTTTTCATCATCTCCTTTAATTACCTTTTTATGGTTGGAAGAACAACTATGGATGTGAAGTCATTTATCTAATGCCAAAAGTCCAAGAAATGACAGAATTGTGTAAAATAAATGAAATGAAAATCAAATTCAGTAAAACGAAATTCATATCTAATCAAAATAAGTCAAATTACAATCTCTCTAGAAGGTCAAATACTTTAACGTCCCAGTGCTTTTTAGGGGTATGGTTGCATAAAAATATAAAATGAGCTCATATACAGATATGCTATGCATGTACATCATTAGAAATGTCATACAATTTTCTTTCAAATGGTATATAGGATGTAAGGGTTCATGCCATATTCTGGGAGGAAATCAACCAAATGCAAAATCGGCAGCATTAAAATCAGTATGTGGAATACGGCCTTAAAGCAACATAATCACTGGGGAATTTTACTGGCCACTGGTGACCAACGACCAGTGAATTTCACTGTGGTTTCACATATTATCACCCACTGTGCCAACAATTGGGATCTATTGAGGGCAGTGCGTTTTGGCTGGCCGTACAAACCACTCGTCATTCTTCTGTCATTTCAACATATTTTGAATATTGCTTGGGTGTTACAATAAAGAAGAACCTTTAGGGTTGTCCTCAGGTGGCCCTAAAACCCTTGGGGATTGTACGAACCTCAGGCTTCACCCTTGGTATGTGGCAATCCCCTATAAGTCGTACAGCCACCCTCGAACGTCCCCCCGCGGTTCTTCTCATTATAATGGGCCTGGCGACTATTCTGTGTGCCAAAATTCCTGTTAGTAAGGAACCCAGATTGGGAGACCCGTAAACAGTGAGGGAATTGTTGGTAAAATCGCTTGTAAAACTCTCAGATAAAAGAAAAACTTGCTCAATATTTAAAGACCGTATTCCACATAACAATTTTGATGCTGCCGATTTTGCATTTGATTGATTTTCTCTAAAAATATCACATGAAACATAACATCCTATATATCATTTGACAGACGATTGTTAGAGCTTTCTAATGATGTATGACATTTTTATATTTGACCTTTATTCCAAATGCCGTGCCGCCTACCGTCTTTAGCGGCAATTCTTCATAGATTGATGATCGCAGGATGCCGGTTGCAAGTAAAAATGCCAAGTGGCTATGGGGATTAAGGAAATGTGCGATGGTCATAACGACTTGGTTTACAAGCAGACAATTCTACCATATTTCTTGTTTGCTGTCACCACAGAAAAAGGCACTGATGAGTTATACCTTGAAGATCAGATAGGTCGGAAAGTATCCAATAAATTATATTCTGGACAAACTACCACAAAACTGACGTTTATGACACTCCTTCTGTCACCCCACCCCTGCGCCACACACACATATACCTCAGGCAAGCAGTGATATAAAAGGGATGTTCTGCAACCATACTTCTTTTGGTCAGTCTGTTACTTATTAGATTTCACATAACAGTTACGTTATTTTAGGTTAGGTTGAGACTAAAATAGAGTGTTACAATAACATCACATTATAGTGAAGTTGAGACCTTACTAGTTGTTAGATTAGATTATAACACTCTAAATAGTTAGATTTAGAAAGTCACCCAGGTTGTTGTTAGTTAGATTTAGAAAGTCACCCAGTTAGTTGCTAGTTAGATTTAGAAAGTCACCCAGTTAGTTGTTAGTTAGATTTAGACAGTCACCCAGTTAGTTGTTAGTTAGATTTAGAAAGTCATCTAGTTAGTTGTTAGTTAGATTTAGAAAGTCACCCAGTTAGTTGTTAGTTAGATTTAGAAAGTCACCCAGTTAGTTGTTAGTTAGATTTAGACAGTCACCCAGTTAGTTGTTAGTTAGATTTAGAAAGTCATCTAATTAGTTGTTAGTTAGATTTAGAAAGTCACCCAGTTAGTTGTTAGTTAGATTTAGAAAGTCACCCAGTTAGTTGTCAGTTAGATTTAGACAGTCATCTAGTTAGTTGTCAGTTAGATTTAGACAGTCATCCAGTTAGTTGTCAGTTAGATTTAGACAGTCATCTAGTTAGTTGTCAGTTAGATTTAGACAGTCACCCAGTTAGTTGTTAGTCACTATTTAGAACCAGGTAGTCTCTAGGTAAAACCAAAGCATACTAAACACATGTCATTGTATATTGTTATCAGTCAATTGATGATCCACTAACTCATGTCATGTGTTGATGAGCTGTCCAGGCTCACTGGGAACTCACTGTAGCGTTTAAAAGGGGAGGTTGTTTATTGAACCACTCCAATAGCATTTCCATTTTCACTCCACCCATACATCAAAACACACTCATCCCTGGCTCAGAGGCCTTTCACGCTAATCATCCACATCAAAAGCCCATCTCCCATTATGTCTAAAACCCCGTTCCTATTTCCTGAATGGTATGGGAATATCAGTGTGTATCTAGACTTAAAAGTCTTGTCACCATTTGTTATGATTATAGACAATGAGAGAATGTCATAAGTGACTTTCGGTCTGGAATATTGAATAGAGAAGATATCTTGGGGATTCTGATATTGAAAGAATGTCAAGATTCTAATTAGAGCAAAAGTTAAATTCATTTGAAGACACAAAGGTCAGGGGAGTGTTTCATAATATCCTCCATGGCTACGGAGGTTTACATGTGCTAACGGAAACTGTGCGGGAGTTTGAAACTCCTGTTTCATAATAAAACACATGTAAATCCACCCCAAACTCTTGTAAATCCAACCAAAGCTCATGTAAATCTACCCAAAATTCACATAAATTCATCAAAAATCACGTAACAGAAAATGAAACTCACAAAACGACGATAACCAAAAAGGTCATCATAACTTTATGAAATGCATAACTCACAAAGCTATACCGATTTTTTTTAATGAAACAGGCCACTGGGTAAATATGGTAAAAGTGGCTAATAACCTCCGATATGTACAAAGAAAAAAATGAGAGATATTGGGTGGTGTTAAGACCCAAGCAAAAGAGTATGTCATAGCAACATTCTGATATTGGATAAGCATGTAATGGGGCGGATCCAGGAGGGAGTCCAGGAGGTCCCGACCTATCTCCCCTCTCCCTTTTGGTTGACCCCTAAACTACAAAAAGAGGGGGAAATGTCGCATGTGTATGCATGAATGTACACCATTTTAGTACTTAGCCTATATGCTGCCCCCCCCCCCCACCCCTTTCAGAAATCCTGTATCCACCCTCATGTAAGCGCAGCATTGTGATTACTTTGTATTGCAATGTCATGGTAGTTCATTTCCACATTGGGAGCCATCGAAATAAGGTAAAAAGTACCAAAATAGAATGAAACAGGATGTGACTGCAATGTCATTACAACGTGGCATGCTTGCCTGAGAACTGCTCATATTGGAGTACGGTGGGGTCATGCTCATATAGTGTTCGATGGGAGATAGGCAAGAAGTGCAGACATTGCAGAATAATGTTTTGCATATTTGTGTGAAAGCAGAGTCATCAGGTCATGTTACTATTGAAAAGCGCATTGCAATTTTGATAGCTGGAACAACGGAGGAGGATACAATTACTTATGTTAATATCTAAGTAGAGTAAGGACCCGACAATGTAAAACATTCCAACAAGGCAAACCTGGATAGACCTCTGTTTTCAAAATTGAGAATGTGTTGGGACTTTTTAAGGAGTAAGCCATCTTGTTCGGGCACTCCCTATTGGGATGATCCGAAATGCCACAATGACTTTGATGATATTTAAATTGATTTAGATATCATCAGAAAAGTGGAAATTGTACTTACCGACGGCAGTTTTGACGTGGTCAGAAACTCGTTGGTAGGTAACTATATGATATTATTTTCTTAATTGTGTATTGTTCAGGGATAGATATAGGATTTTTGAAAGGGGGGTCAGCATAAAAGCTAAGAATTAAAACTGTACACGTGCATTCTTGTTTATGTGCATGGTATTTCCCCTTTTTTTGTAGTTAGGGGTCCACCAAAAAGGGGGGGGGGGGAGGGCAGGCCCCCATTGACACCCCCTCTGGATCTGCCCCTGATAGGTTTACTAAATCTGAAAAGGGAACTGACCCTTTCCTTTCTCCTTCTTCCTTGTTCTTGTCCTTTTCTCAACTGACAGTTAACTGTGATGGTCCCATTGATTCAGACAGGATCAAATTGCATTGACTCATTTGAAACTCAACAGGTTAAACTTAGGTGAAAATTAAACGACAACATGTTTTATCAGAATCGGTGATCAATCTAAAGGCTAGCAATAGAATCTTAGCTGTGCAATTTAGCTGCTGTGTGAAAAAAGTGCATATTTCTAATTCCTTCATCCGGGTAACCCCAGCCCCCAGACGCTAGTTAATCTGGATGAGAGTTGATTATGGGCTGTATTCCACTAGGGGATTATACTCCTGATTTAAAAGAATTGGCAGTGGTAATATTAACCAACCTTAGACATGTCACATATCATTAGAAAGGCCTTTAAACCCTGTTTAACATGATATGTAACACGCATGGCCTTTTGACAAGGGAACCATTGAAATAAGGTAAAAAGTACCAAATAAAATAGAACAGAATGTCACTGCAATATTACAATAAAGTTGCATGTATATCTCGGAACTTATCATATTTGAGTATGGTCAGATCACACTCTCAGAGTTTACGCTGGGAGTCAGACAAGAAGTGCAGACATTGCAGAAGGATGTTTTGCATATTTGAGTGAAAGTGGAGTTATCAGGTCATGTTACTATTGACGAGCCTCGTAGACATTTGGATTTAGATGGCCTGGAACAATGGAGAGGCATATATTGCACACGTTAATGTTTGAGTAGATAAGGACCCAACAATGTTGAAAATTCCCAAAAGGCAAACGTAAAAAGAATAGAATTATATTTTCAAAACTGGGAAATATGTGAAAACTTTGTATGGAGGAAGCCATTTTATTTCAGTACCCACTTCTGGGAAAATCCCAGGTGCCACGCAAGCACTAACAATATATATAGCCTACATTGATATTATAAGTATTATCAGAAAAGTAGAAGTTATAGTTTAATTATATTTAATATATGGTGAGAAACTAGTTAGCATGTGACTTTATCTAATATTATTTTCTTAATTGTGTATTGAAAGATGCTTTTCAATAAAGATAGGAAGCTAACGGGTCGCTTGAATGGTGCATTGAATCAGCCTGGGTCAAATTGCATTGACTCTCTTGAAACTCAACAAGTTTAACTTAAACGTAAATTAAATGACAAAATGTTTAATCAGAATCGGTGATCAATTCAAAGCCTAGCAATAGAATCCTGGCTGTGCAATTAAGCTGCTGTGTGGAAAAAAACTTGTATTTCTAATGCCTTCATCCGGGTAACCCAGCCCCAGGATCCTAGTCGAGATGCGCGTCAAGTGGATGAGAGCCGATTATGGGCTGTATTCCACTAGCTGATTTTACCCCCGATAATCGGTATAAAGAATACTGGTTAATCGCATATGCATATTACATACCGCAGGCCCGTAACTAGGGGGGTAGGTGGGGGTGGCGGGCCACCCCCCCATAAAGGAAATTCTTCCAAAAGTTCCACCTTTCCTTGCAAAATTTAATGTAAAACCCCCTAAAAATAGTAGGAAAATATGGAAGAGTTCCACTTTTTACTGCTTGGTACCCCCCATAAAGAAATTTTTTCCACAAGTTCTGCCTTTCCTTGTAAAATTTAATGTAAAAACCCTCTAAAAATAGAAGGAAAATATTGAAAAGTTTTTACTGCTTGCCACCCCCCTTTTCAAGTTCAAATTATTGAAAATATAGTCAGAAGTTCCACTTGTGGAACCTCGCCACCCCCCCACAGAAGACCCTGGGTACGGGCCTGCCGGTAATACCAATATAAAGGTCTTCAGATTCCCTTTCAAATGATATGTAGGATTGGCTGGTTGGTTGGCTATTGGTTGCTTTATGCCCAAATTAACTGCCAGGGTCATAACAAAAGGCAGTGATCGTGATTGAATCTATGAGAAGATAGAGGCCATACCCCTACACATTTTACTGAGGCAAGTGTTCTTTAACTTGAAAATTCCCATAGACAGGGCCACAAACACAACAGCCGGTGGTCCTCTAGGGACCTTTGATATCCCTGTCATTGCCACTGGGAGACATGCAGAGGGGTGTAGTAGCCAGTTCAGCCCAGCCCAGAATCGAACCCAGGCTGTCTGTGCAGCAGACATTCATGCCAACCACTTCACCATACTGCATGCCTTGATACGTAGGATGCATGGTCTGTTGCTTATTAACTTTTTGTAAATTACCAAATTACTGGCTATCAGAATCGTCCAGTGGAATACATGCGTAACGTGTGTACCACTGTTTATAAATCCCAGCGAGGTTTTGCTGAGACTGACGACAGAATCCATGTTCTATTCCACCTCAGGGTGTCAGATTCCCCCCCAGGCAAGCTAAGGAGGGGAGGATTAAAACTCTCCACAGAATCGGACGCTTCTAGCATTAACAAATACTTGATGGTTGCTTGGCAACGGTAAGCACTGGGAGGTTTTAGAGTAGGAAAAGTTTTCGTGTTCCCCTTGAGACCGAATTACTCTTATAGGAAAGTGTAGTGTTCTAGTAGAACTGGATAACTGTCATAGGAAACTAGCTGTAGTGTTTTAGTAGGATCGAATTACTGTGATAGGAATCTGGGACTGAATAAAGGGCCGTACTCACTAAGCAACTTTTACACAGTTCGGCAACGGATCCTTGTTGAAATTGGCTGATTCTTATGATTGCCTGTTAGTATAATATATTGAAATGTGCATCTTTGGTCTCAATCGGCGCTAAAATCAGTCAATTCTACCCCTAGAATCAGCTTGTTTTAGCACCAATCTGTTGCCAAACTGTGTAAAAGTTGCTTAGTGGGTATGGTGCTTAAAAGTATGCCCACCCTTAACCCCAGGAACCCAACTTCCTGTCAATATCCCGCCCCCTTAATCATAAGGTAAGATGACCTCAGTCCCTTATTCTTTGCAAAAGAGCGGGGGATTGTCAAGAATATACGTAATTCTCTTTTAGGCATTTAGGAATTGACTCAATTAATCTATTCATCGATGTGCCGATTACCTTTATAAGGTGGTCAAGTACGATGGGTGTGGTCAGCCGCACCTAACTCACTGACCCGTTAGGGGAGGCAATGGTCATTATACCGGTAACCAGGGTGACTGGTGAAGGTCAGAGGGGTCAAAGCCGGCCACTCCCCGCCCGTTACCTCATCACATACCTGCCTAATTCTCCCCACCACAGATAGCCAATTTATGGAGTTTTACCTGCATTGGTAGCCTTGATCAGGGTGTATGCTGGGTAATATGTTGACAAATCACAAGGCTTTAGTATAAGAATTTTTATTCATCATATCACTATTTGTAGTTTGACATATATAGAAAAATAGAGATCATTAGGTTTCAAATGCATGTGTCTCCATATTTTCCAAGTTGTTTGCCAATTCATTATGGCTGGATATATTACAATTATTCCTTTATTTTCTACAGTTTTTCCAATGGTTTTGTCTACAAAATTGGTTAAAATTAGCCCGATTCTCCCTATCATTGAAAGCTGCAGTATTTCAAGTGCCTGCAGATTAACCTGTGCTAACATTGTAAACAAAAATCACAGGGAACTCTTTGTAATGGACGTATTCAAACTAACCAAATAAAGATGGATGCATCTAAGGGGTGTAGTGGGTTCTCCCCTTTTGTCGATTGATTTAATGTAAAAATCAAAGCCCCCCCACCCCACCTTTACAATCTCTGGCCTGGTTAAGTTGAGATTATAAAACCATTCTTGGCGGAAAGAACAATGGAAATGGTTTTCGAAACTTGGTTATTGGCCTTTTAATATTAATTCCAATATTAAGAACTAAACGATATTGGAAATTAACGAAACCATGCAGCCTCTACAAGAACGCCTTTTCCATTGGACTCAAGCGGCAGGTACAAACTTTTGTTTGCTAAAGTGTATTGGTTTTTATGTGAAGACAAATGTACATCGGGGGAAAGTAATACTGTACTGATATACCATTTCGTTTGTACACTACAGGTTCCTACTTTTACTTGTACCTATTGACAAACTGTCTTACTACTCAGACTAGTCAACAGTGCAGTGGAGTCCTGTCAAGACTTTGAAGAATAGGTTTGATATAACATCAAAAGGCCAAAGCCAAGTACATTACAAACATTAGCAGGAATCCTAGCTGTAGGCCTTTGAAGACACAGTCTCAGAACAAAGCTCACGGCCTCGTGGTATACTGCAAGGGGTCAGGGGAGGGTGGTGTTGAGGGGTCAGGGACTGGGGGGCCACTTGGGCCTGAACAGGTACCCACTTCCAAACAGACCCGCAAAGTGGGATCTGTAAATGTCAAGATTGAGGGGCGGTCAACCACTTTTAGTCAAAAAACAGTGAACTTGTCTGTCCTGTTGTGTCCATTTTGTCTGTCCTGTTCACTGTCTTACTGTACCATATCCATGTTAAAAATCAAAAACACAGCAGAAATACTTATTTTACGGACTGTATAACATCAGAAATAAAGAGAGCGCTGCTCATTTAAAAAAAACCACAAAAAAACAGTGAACTACGTCAATAGAAAAATCTAAGGGCAATAACTTTAAATTTAGCTTTATTGGTACTTTTTCCTAAGCAGTTTTGGGTATTTCTGTATATTATCTCATATTGAAAGAACCTGATTTTTGGGGGTGGTGATCCCCCTAAAACAAGGGGTGCCCAACTAGGAGCGGTCAGTCACAAAAAGCAGGAGTTGTAGTTTGGCGGTGGGTAGTAACCTTCAAAGAGTCAGTGCTCCCTCCCCCACCCTTGGGGGGTCAGGACTCATGCACGTGATGTTGTGAGGGGTAAGGGATGGGGGCGGGGGGGCAGCAGCAGACCAGACCTCAGAGGGACGGCCGGGAGGGGGTCTGGGCGATAATGGGGGGGTCACCAGGGGGCACTTAGTCTGCGAGTTTATGACTAGGAATATTATATGACAGTTGATCTTGTTTTTAAGAGACGGATTTGTGTGTCTTTGTTGCTCAGTACTACCACACCAAGTGTCAGTTTTACTTTCAAGTGCCAATAGTAACCTGGATGCAAAGCCCCATACCCACTAGGTGATTTTACCCTTGATGGTCGACAGGGTGACTGGGAGAATCGCTGGTAAAGTCGTCAGGCGACTGAGTTATCAGTAGAATCGCTGGGTGACTCCCCATGGGTATGATGCAGATTCTGGGTAATGGGCAATGGGTGACTGTCAACAGAATCGGTGGTAATATGATCGGCCGTAAAATATCAAACTTGTTTGATATCCAAGTTGCCCAGCGACTTTACTTGTGAGTCACCCATTGCCTGGCAACCATCAAGTCGCCTAGTGGGTATGGGGCTTAAAGGTGACCATCCGTAGTCCCCCTCAGTCTGAATGTAATATGGATTAATCCCAGGTGATACAATATGGTGTCCCTACGTTAACATAAATTGATTTTGCTTTTAGTAATTGTTTCTTGTCTTTAAGCGCTATGTTACAGAGACTTCTTTCAATGATAAGCATACGCCACCTCTAGTAACCACTTGATTAACTCAATCTCATTATTTCATAAACGAGGTATTGGGCTGAGAGAAGATATACACAGACTGAACCGAGGGGGCATGAAGACATGATTATTGCCCCGCTGTCGAAGCCCATTTTGATGGTCAAGGGCTTTGCTTAAAACCATCAAATAGGCTGAGTCATGGGGCAATATTCATGGCTGAGTGCGCCTGAGATTTGTTCTTGTTTTATTCTATACCAAATACCTGCCGATGGTTGAAGATATGTGAAAAATTAAGACGAAATCTCTTTATTTACCCCCTCTGATTGTCCATGTAGGGAGCCGCCATGTTGACACTTAGTTTGTTTTTGTCGTTATTTCGTTATTTATAAAGTTTTAATGGTTTATTTCGGTCAATTTATGTGTTATTTCTAATATTTTGACAAATCTATGCGGTAAAACGCATGAAAAATGCATAGAATTGCCGTTTTAGAAAAAAAACAATGGATTTGTGGCTACCGCTGACCCAACATCTGGCATTTCCTACAAAAACTAAATCCCAGAAGACAACATAGTGGTGGAAACAACATTTCGGACCATTTGCTGGTAAATAAATATATTTCTTGTTATTTTCTTGATCAAATATGACAATTTTGGCATGGTTTACTGGTTGTTTACATGATTTCCATGCCGGCCAGCACTGTTATTGCTCCGCAGGGAAATAATTTTTCATTATTTCCCTCCGGGGAAATAACACTGTCGATTACCAAACATTTGTCAGCAGGGAAGGACAATGATGAAGGTATAGAGTAAATATACACACAGACCAAGGGGGCGCAAACAATTGTTATTGCCCTGGTTTGCACATACCGTCAGGGGCCTGAGACATAGGTGTGTGCAAACTGGGGCAATAACAATAGGGAGTGTTCGCCAATAGCGGCTGGAAGTGGCTCCAGCCGGTCACCAAACTGCATGTCATATAGTTTACAGGTACCAGTGGTGATCACTGGTGATACACCTGAGTGCACAGATCACAGGTCACAGTGACCACTGGTCAAGGTGTGTTACCTGTATATACCTAGCCGGTGCCAGGCAGGCCCTTTTGCACCGCTATTTGGCCGGACATGCCCTAATGATTAATTTGATAGTAATTAGACAGAACATTGGTTTCTGAGAGGGTGGGACAATGCTGGAATACAGGAAATTGTTGAAAATATTTCCTTGGTTAAAGTTTTTCAGGTATGTGAAGACCAATAGTAGAAAGGTTATAATTCATACCCATTTTAGGTTCATTAAAAAGAAAGGTAGGCCTAATTATGTCCTATATATATACCCACTTTGGGTTCACTTTTCAGGTCGGCCAAACTACGTCACGCGTCTAAATCCACTGAGTTACCTGGAATAGACACTGGAACATTTTTATTCTAAACCTGTGATCAGTCGGATTAGCCAAGAAAGACGTTAAATGTCACGGCCATATTTATTTGGGTTAATTTTGTTCAAAGTTAATTTATGCTGGGACTAAGCATAACAACAATGTTAAGAATAGGCCTTTTCTATAATTAAGTTTAATTTTGGTCTAAATTAGGTGTGCTTTTAATACTTTGTGCGTTTCTCCATGGGGCGGTGTGGAATGAGAAGAGCTGGGTTCACTTGTTTAATCTGGAAACCATTTTAGGTTAGTTTCTGATATCTTCCTAGATAAATTTCCGGCATTTGATATACATTAAACGAGGGGCAGATACAGGATTTCCAAATTGGGGGGAGGGTCAGCATTATATAAGCTAACTTAGTAAGTACAAAAACAGTGTGCATTCTTGTGCATTTGCGCGGCATTTTCCCCTCTTTTTGTAGTATAGGGGTCCACCAAACTAAAGGGGGTAGGTCGGAACCCCCTAGACCCCCCTGGATCCGCTCCTGTATTTAACTACTCATCACAATAATCCCTGCAATACACGACCAGAGTCATATTGATTTCTGTAAGCGATGGTGTTGTTCTTGCGAATGAGAAGATAGGAGCACAACAAATGCGCTTAACAGGAGCACTTAGAACCAGAATTAAAGAATTATTCAAAAGTTTCAAATTTATCCCCTCACCAAGATTACGGGCTAGGGTGACAAATGCCACGTTGCTATGGAGATTGGCCGTCACTACGGCGACCCACTTCGACGTACGCTTCAATTAATTCAGAACATATTACTTTTCGTAATCAAGAACATTCCAATACACAGAGTGAACTAATCAAACCATCCCCGAAAGTATTATTAACCATTACTTCTCAGGGGCTCAGAGTCTGCAGCCGAAGCTAGTCTCATATAAATGTCAAAAACTCATATTTGCTTAGCGCGGCCCCCTTTTTCTGTTTCTGTAGGCCTATGTACATTACTTTTTGCGTGTCTCCTTGTCCCACCCCCCCGGTCTCAGTACGCATGCGCCACCTGCGTAATGCCCGCCAGAGGGCGCAGGTGGGGCGCTGAGAGTCACGTGACCGGGACCTGGGGCTTAGGGGGAGTGTGTGTGTATGGGGGGGGGGGGGGGGGGACTGTGAGGATGTCGTCGTCTATGTTAGTCGGCGTTAGTCGGCTTTAGTCTGGGTGGGGCTTTAGGGCTTCTTTTCTTTCTTTTTTTTATTCTTTTTGGTAATCTTTAACATGATCTTCCAATTGCATTTTCCTTTTAATTGAAACCACTTCATACGAGTATGATTTTCCAGGAGTATATGGGTTAGTATTACATAGAAATAAGACAACAGTAAAACTCCATAAGTCTTACTAAATTTGATTTATACAATCGTAGTGCTAGTAATTATTTACATTACATATGTAAATGGTCACGAGGGTGAATTATGAGGATGAGCTTATGAATTATAGTGTGACGTTCTCTGATAGGTCGGGGTTGCCGATTCCTATAGCAGAGGAACGTGGGAATTGTTTCGGGCGGACGGAGAATCCGGGCAAAGAACCGAGATGTGATGTTTTTAGAGTCGTGCCTCGCGCACGAGGGGGGGCTGAGCGAATCGGTCGGGAATCGGTGCTCGGTGTCAGACGGAGGACTGCGGGGGAGGGAAAATATGGTAGGGGTAAGGGGATCCGCGGTTCGTTTCGCTCTATCTCCAAGGCCGGTGTTCACCTTGATAGGGCGGTCCACCCCGGATTCCGGTCCGCGGGGTCGTCGGGCCGACGGTCGCCTATTGTTTGGTAGCGTGGGGCCGAGACAGTCGCGCCGTCGTTCCCGCGGACTCCGGGTCCCCGTTCCGCGTTTCGGGCCTTCGTGCCGTTCCGTGCCTACGTTTCCGGGACCCCATCCGGGCCAGTTTCGGGCCTTCGCGCCCTTACCCCGGTCCTTCGGTCCTCGTTCCCGTTCCTCGGGCCCTCGGGCCCCCGTTTCGCCTAATCACCTCGAACTTCTGCTATTTTACTCGAACTTCTGGTTAATTAACTCGTATCGGCTCATCTCAGCAGTTGTTTAAGGGAAGAAGACACATCTGGACACAAGGAGAACTGTGAAAGAACTCTGTTTATTCGGGCCTCACCGCCCCTTTATATACTCTAGAGGTTAGCCCTGATTGGCTGCTTTTGGTCACGTGGTTTACAACTGACATCACTTCTGGTTTACATTCTCGCTTCCGGTTTACATGTCACTTCCGGTTTACATTCTCGGGTTTCGTTCCTTTACACTTTCGTTCCTTTACACTTTCGTTCCTACTTACATATCTGGACCTCTTTTTCGGGCTTTTACACTTTCGTTCTTTTACACTTTTGTTCCTTTACACTTTCGTTCCTTTTATTAACATATATACTTTTTGTCATATTACCATACTTTTCTTATTTTGGTCTCTTTACATATTTGGATGAATAGGCATTCATCACAATAGTGTATAACGTTGCATCCTAGACAGTGCAAAATGTCAACATCATTCCCTTTAGGAGCAACTAAAACAGATCGCTGTTTAATCTTAATTCCCAATGCTGACTTTGAAGTGGCAGCAAATTGGCATGTGGAATACATCCTTCCCAGCCTGCTTGCAGTGTAACAGAAACATTCTGGCTAGGACGAAACCAAACAGAACGTTATAAGAACTTTCTGTTTTGGTTGAAGAACATAACCAGAATGCTGTAATAATGTCACTGTGCAACTTGACTGCATTAATTTGCAATGACGTAATTGGGAGTCATCAAAAGAATGTAACAAGAACCAAATACAGAACCAGCCAGAATGTTGCTGCAATGTTATAATAACTTCCTTGGCTGGGTTATAGTGGCAGCAAAGTGCCATGTGGAATACAGCCATACAGACCCTATCTCAGTGTGCTTCTGTGTGGGAAATGGGGGAGGCAACACTTTTTGTAATAATAATCTTTCTAGTGATACACTTCTATGTCATAACCTAACTCAAATGTTGATTTTTGAAAGCAGTACTTTTTGTAAATCTCATACTTTTGATGAATAGCAGATGCCGATTTTCAAAAGTGGCAGCAAAATCAGCACATGGAATATAGCCTTTAGCACATCTTGGTGTGTCTGTGTGTGGGCGAAATGAGGTGCTACTTTTTGTAAACCTTACTTCACGCTGCTGATTTTCGAAAGTGTCCTCAAAATTGGCATGTAGAATATAGGCTTCAGCATACCTTGGTGTGTGTCTGTGTGTGGGGGAATGGTGGGTGGTACTTTTGTCATTGTAAACCTTAATTTCCAATGCTGATTTTTGAAAGTGGTGGCAAAATTGGAATGTGGAATATAGACTTTAGCATACCTTGGTGTGTGTGGGGGGAATGAGGGAGGTTGTGGATAGTACCCAGGCAAGCAACAACATAACAAGCACGTACTGCAACTATACCTTTTTGGTAAGTCTGAAACCTGCCCAATTTTGCATGTTACCGCTATTTTATTGAGACTATCTAAAACATAATTATTTTTAATAACATAATATTTTAGTAAAGTTGAGACCTTACTAATAAAGAACATTTTAATAACGTTGTTATGACATGAAAGAACATTACAAGAATGTCACAACATGATAACATCACAGTGCGATGTCACAATATTATGTTCTAAAGACGTTTTTGGGTGCCATCAAAATAATGTAACAATATCCAAAAAGCAGAATTAAACAGAGCATTATAATAACTTTATAATAACGTCATATTCTTGCTTGAGTTCTTTTTGTAATTGTAAACCTTACTTCCCAATGAATCAGCACATGGAATATAGACTTTAGCATACCTCTGTATGTCTGTGTGTCGGTGAAATGAGGGAGGCAGCACTTTGACACCACTTTTTGAGGGTATCGATGCCATCGACAGGCGGCCGGTCTAAGTGCTAGGTAAACCAGGCTGTTTTCTGAGCCAACAAAAAGCCATCAGAACCATTCACTTAAAGCTGCAGAGTGAGGGGGGCAGGGGCAGGGGCCCTGAAGACACCCCTGGGGTTTATATAGATCTATGGAATCAGTCTTAGGTTCAAGTTGATCACATGATATACTTGTTTTTTGGATGATTTATCGGTAATGGAAGTGCGTCATCGTCAACTTTAGGACGGGCGTTGTTGTGGCACCACCCAGCGGATGTTGGGTTTGAGATAGGAGTGTGAGGGGGCAGGGGCGAAGGCAGGGTTTCGGGAAAAAAATCGGGGGAGGGGGGTGTGATGTATCGAAACGTGGCACATTCTGTTCAATCGTCTGACATATGCTTCTCTTTGTAAGGTTAATGTCCCCATTTAAAGGAAGAAAAAAGAAGAGAATGAATCAGAACCCCTTGAATCCTCTCAAAATGTGCACAAGATGAAATTTGATACATTTATAGAAAAGACGGATCGATCTATGACCGGTTTGAAGGAGATCTGAGTTTGAAAACCTCAAAGCTGCCTCCTTTACCAGAACTGATCTCCAGACAAGAATGTAGTGTTATCATAACGTTGTGGTAACTTTTTTATTTGGTTCTGTTTTGATTCTCTTTACATCATTTTGATATCACCCAATGAAGTCTATAGAACCTAACTTTGTGACGTTGCACTGTGATGTTGTCATAACATTCTGGTTACATTATTTCACGTAAAAATAATATTATTATAACAAAAAAGTATGGGTAAAGAATGTGTCTGTTACATCATTGCTTGCCTGGGGAGGGGATTTGCCATTTACTTTCATAAAACTGTGTGCGTTAAGAGTGAACCCCCAACAAAGAAACCCTTCCTCTGTCTGTATCCTTTGCTCACTAGTAAGAAATATAAAAATGCTGGTTGTATGACGACACTGACCTTCTCATCATATGGGAAAGGTATCAGCTACCATATTGGTATCTAAGCCCAGGTAAGCAGCAATGTAACAAGCATGTTCTGTGACTAGACTTTTTGGTCAGTCTATTAGCTGCCCAATTTTCACATAACAGTTACATCTCTTTAACTTAGGTTGAGATTGTCCGAAGCGGAGTGTTATGATAATGTTATATTTTAGTGAAGTCGAGACCTTACCAATACAGAATATTTAATGTTATAATAACATTATTTTTACATGAAATACCAGAATGTTATGATAATGTCGCAGTGCAATATCACAATCTTAGGGTATAAAGAGGTTATTAGGTGCCATCAAAAAAACATAACCAGAACTGTTACTGCAAATAGAACATTTCTACAACATTATATTAATGTTACATTCTTGCGTGGGAGATCTCTTTCCAACCCACACCCCTTTATAGTCCTCGGCCCCTCCCCGAGCCATAACTCTCCTCATAGAGGGCGCCACCCATCAACCCATCCAAATCAACCCACCCACAACCATCCCATAATTACCAGCATGCCTCTGCCAAAATGGCCGCCACAACAGACCGGATCTGACAGTGAATTAGCCTTAAAGAAGTTGGTGAAATTGGCCTCAAACTCGGCTGTTAAGGCGCCTGTCAGCGGATGAGAAATTGGTGAAATTAGCATCAAACAGGGCTGTCACGGTCCATCGTTCAGCAGTACCATCGGTAAACTCCATCTTTCCCAGCCAAGTTTTGACATAACGAAAAAACGTTCTGCAACCATACTTTTTCGGTCAGTTTTCGTTAATTATTACGATGGCACGATTGTGAAATTGAAACCTTACCAAATCAGAACATTATTATAATATTATTTGTTGGTGATGTTAGGACAAAACCAGTCTGTAAGAATATCCTGAAGAATTATTTCAATAAAACGCAAAAAGTATGCCTTCCCTGACTATCGTCAACTATGTACATTTGGAGGCTAGTCCTCAAAGGCCTAGGGTAATACAACCTACCCTCATTATGCGCATTATAATGTTGAAGTGTCAAGATGATATATGTATTAGGCTGGAAAGGGTACAGTGACTGAACAACAACAAAAAACTACCAGGAAAAATAAAACAAGTTTGTATGCAAAATTATTATATTCATATCCCAGATTGCAGTAAAATAACCCAGCCAAGGATGTAACATTATCATGATGTTGTAGCAACATTCTGGTTGGTTCTGTATTTGGTTCTTGTTATGTTCTTTTGATGACCCCCAATTATGTTGCTGCAACATACTGACATGACTCCACTGCGACGTTATAACAAAATTATGGTTATGTTCTTCAACCCAAACAGAATGTTCTTCTAACATTCTGTTTTGGTTTTGTCCTAACTTCACCAAAAAATAGTGTTGTAATAACATTCTGATTTGGTGAGGTTTCAATCGCACCATCAATAGCATAATTGATACATGCCATCTTAGCAAGTAACAAACTGACTAAAAAAGTATGGTTGCAGATCATTTCTGTTATGTTGCAAGCTGGCTGGGATCATGCACAGCAACTGTCGCTTAACCTGCTCACACCACACTGAGGTGCCCCCCCCCCTCTGTCAGAACCAGTAGTTGAGGACAAAGACATAAAACTGTGTAATGAGGTGCTTAGAGCCCGCCCCTCACTTAATCCGCTGATAATTAGAATGGACTCACACCAGACTTTGGATCGCATTGGTTTCAAGTCAGATTTTGGACCGAGTTTGTTTGGAGTCAAAGTTTGGATGGCGAGAGGAGACAGGGACCTTTGTGGTGGGGTTGGATGGCCTGGGTGGGGGCCGTTGTTGTAGTGAGCCGATTGGCTGGTGATTGATTTAGTTTAAAGGGAAAAACGTATGGACTGTTTAAAGGTAACTTGTTAAGTTAAATATATGCATATAATTATTTTCTTTTCGTTTTGGTTCTTTAAGGCGGATTTCTACAGAGCGACCATGTGCCACTGATTGAACCGCTGGGGTGTTAACCCTTTCTGCCAAAATTGGCCCAAATTTACCTGCATGTGCCTTAAATAGAGTAAAACAGCTATCCGTGGTAGGGTGATTTAATTAATGCCAGGGAAAGTAGTGCAATGAAAATGTGCCTTTAACCAGGTAATAGAGAATACACAGCAGTTGGTGATATACACCTTTTTAATGAGTCTGCACCGTGGATTTTTGCTCATGGACACCTTCATCTTGGCTCTTATAGCATTGGCCATTCAAATTGAAATCTCAATACACCAAAAACACTAGTAGGGTGCCACCTGATGAAACTATACTGAACATTACATTTAATCAGGGTAATAGAAGAATACCTATATTTGTCTGAGATAACCAAGTAGTCAGGGCAGTGAGTAAAATGGAACAGTGAGTGAGTGAGTATTGGATGCTTTACCCCGTTTCGTCTAAGGTTATTTTCATGGCAAAAACAGGTTGATATGAATTCTGTCTTTGGTGATCATATCTCTGAGATGAAGGTGACAGAGCAGGCAAACAGAAGGGGATCAAAACCTGGAAATTATTTTTTGCTGTACTTCATCCCTTAGTGAACCAAGGATCAACTGGGAGTTGAACCCAAAGAACCACTTGGTCCGTGCTGGCGCCCCCCTATCATCACCTTATACGATCAGCAGGGGCTACTGGGGGCATATTTTTCCCTGGAACCCCCACAGGGTATAACAAGGAATAGTCTGACGTGGTATTCAAAGTGTACATACAATCAGAGAAATAGATAGTACAGACCAAGGGGGCAAGAAGCAATTATTATTGCTTATTAGTTATTATTTTTTAGGGCTTTAACCAGAGACATAGGTGCGTGCAAGCATGATTACCCTCTGAGGCAATAACAGATCTTTTGTTCACCAGTTTCTGAGAGGGCAGGACAAGGGTGATATAGGGACCAGAATTAATCCTGATATAGAATAAAAAAAGAATACCCAGTTGTCTGGGAAAGCTGTAGGTAGTCAGAGCAATAAAGAATAGTACACAATCTATAGTATTATCATGAAATTGAACATATAACCAGGGAAATAGAGAATTCAAAGAAGTCAGAAGTAGTATACTGAAATTGCATATTTAATCGGGGAAATAGAGAATACACAGTAGTTTGGGGGTAGTAAATATATTGTGCTTAGAGCAATGTAGAATAGGGCGCTGAAGAGGGAGAATCAAGATCGGAGGTAAGAAAACATAACTCATAACTCCTAATTTTTTAAACATGTACAGATATAGGCTAAATCTCACGTGAACATTTGTTAGTTTACAGAAGAAAACAAATCTGTTGAAAAACTTCCTCGACGTCATTGACATCGAAATAACTGTACAGTATAAAATGTATAGCCTGTCTGTGTGTTGGTTTGTCCTGTCTAGTCAGAGTTGGCCGATGGGAGCACTGACAGAAATAATGACAGGAGCACCATTTCATATTAGATCTAGGCATGTTTGATAATTTGACACCCACCACCGACTGCCATCGGCCGACTCTTCAGAAAACAGTCGGCCATCACTCCATCCTCCTAGTGAGTATGGGGCTTGATGTAGTATCATTATATAAGGACCGCCATGATAGAGGGTCCGGGGAGATGTTTTACAAGAGAACACTGCCCGTGTACTCGTGTCCCCTCCTTAAACCACCAGAAGTGTCGTACAGTGTGATCGATGTGTGACAGGATGACTGTAACTACATTCTTACCATATCATTACTGCTGATGAGTGTCATATGGTTTCTGGATGTCTTTTACTTCATTATGAGGCATTGTTTAATACTTGTTGTAATACTTTTAGATTAAGTGTTAGCTGAGGATTTCTAATGTGACAGGTGATAATTGAGGGATTCCTTATTCAGTGAAAAACCATAATCATTAGGGGCTGATACAGGATTCCCAAAAGGGGGGTGTGCGTGTGGGGAGGGGGTGGTCAGCATAAAGGACTAAAATGGCATACATTCACATGAGCACTTGTGGCATTTCCCCCCTCTTTTTGTAGTTTAGGGGTCCACCAAAAGAGGGGGTCAAGGGGGGGTCCTGACCCCTTCCCCCCTTTTGATGGACCCCTAAAATTGATCATTGGTTTATTTATTGATATTGACCTGTGATGATAATTCTGTTTCCTTATCAAACATTTGATTAAGTATGTAAGGAAAAATAAGTAGAGTTATGATTCACATGCTGCTAATTCTTTTGTAAAAAGCAAAGGTGTCTTAAGGTTACTCGGAGACTCACTTTGTTTGCCCCTGGGCTGAAGACTGGCCCGTTCAAGGACAAGTATCACAAATACGATGGATCGTTTTTGCAATAAAAACATCACCAAAACATGACATTTGACCACAAATGAGCAAAACCCACTCCCATGAAAGGGGTGTTGACATTGCTTTTGGAATAGGCATTAGCTATAGGAAATAAAACTTTGTTGACAATGTAATTAAGCATTTTCCATTGGGGAATTTTCTATTGATTCAAGGGGCTTTGTTGATATTGTTTGCCCCATAGTTGATATTTCTTTCCACTTGAATTTAAGTGGAGTGAAGGAGGGAAGTTCTAGCCCATAGGCCCTTAGAACCAAGAGCTTTGGAATCTAATTCTTGACGCTATCGTCCAATTATAACTTGTCATGAAGGGACATGCTATTGGTCCAAAAACTTTTGTTAACATTGTTTACACCATAGCTGATATTTCTTTCCATTTGAATTCAAGTACAGTCTAGCTCTCCGGTCCTTAGACCCACGAGCCCCTTAGGTAGTAGACTGGTTGGTTGCTGCCATTGACAGACCCTCACCCTTAACACACTCTGACCAAGGTCAACTAAAGGTCAACTAAAGGTCAACCAATCCCCAAAGTGTCCTTCACCTTCCAATACAAGCCTGGTTAGCTGGAGGTGGCAGGACCCTGGAGACCAGGCATGGAGGGTCTGGTCATAATGACCTCTGACCTCCAGGGGGCATTTCTCATTGTGTGTACATATACCTTACTTCTAGCCCTTTCACACACCCTCACGGATGCCCCAGGGTATTTCAATAGGTAAAACAAGTGCTTCTGGACCTGCTTTTCCACTCAACAACCAATGCCTCCACGCATTTCTTAACCCCAAGACTATTTTACTGAAAGCAATTGATAAAGCTACCTTCACACACCCTCACAGATGCTCCTGGGTATTTACCTTCCTTATATTAAACTGGCGTTCCCTCCAATCTTCACCAAGCCCCACCTTTTCTATGCCAGCTACCATTGGGCACAGAATAGTTAGAGCCAGAGGCAGAGTGTCAATTGAAATAAATGCTGGTATATGAACTCATACGTGTCACTATGAAATGAAGGGTAGAACACCAGCACCCAGTGAAATGAGTGCCTACACCTTACTGGAGCCCCTCCCATGGTTAGTCCAGTGGTGGCCTAACAGGTAGGGTGCCTGACTGCAACACGGGCGACAGGGGTTCGCCTCCCGGCTGCGGGACGCACTTGTTCAATAGATAAAACGATCAGAGCTTCTGTTCCTGCCCTTGCACTCTACATCAAATGCCTTGAGGCATTATTAATCTAAATCTCTGCATTAATAATTTGTATCGATCTTCATATTTGAGACATTAGCAGCCATCAATTTGCCTATTGTCTATGAATTTCTTTGGTTTTGGTCATCATGACATGCTTTGAATTAATCACCCCTTCATATTTGTTTTAAATCACCTCAGATTTACCGGAATCCCCTAAGATGTTACCAGAAACCCCCTGAGGTTTTAGGGCTGGACCCGGCCCTGCCATTCGTATATACGACCTTGGCGTTACTATATCCATGGAGAGTAAAACTCTCCATGCAGTCCCCAGCTTCTGTTTGGGGGTGGGGGTGGGTGTGGTGGCGAGGTTCGTCAAGTGGAACTTTGCCTATATTTTCAATAATTTGAATTTGAAAAGGGGAGTGGCGAGCAGTGAAAAGTAGAACTTTTCAATATTTTCTTATTATCTTTAGGTGTTTTCAGATTAAATTTGGCAAGGAAAGGTGGAACTTTTTGAAAGATTTCCTACCCCTGGTTACGGGCCTGGATAATTGCTATATCCAAGGACTCAGGATCCGACCCAGAGTCACTCATCTAGACAACCACCACCACCACCCACCCATAAAACAGTGAAAATAATGAAACAATTGCAAGAATCAAAGAAGGTTAATCATCAACAAAATAAATCATATTTTGGTGTAGTTGTGGAATAACCTCCGCTTTAGCCCCTCCCCTGGGTCCGAACTTGGACTTGTGTCCATGGCTTCTCAACCCTGCCCCTGAGACCATCACCGGACCCAACCCATACGTCAGCTTCTCTCAGAATCCCCTGGATAACGGCATGATGATACTTCTGAGGGGGAAAACGTGTAGAGTCGTAAGGTAGTTCTCACCGGGTACCAGCGGAGGACGTGTGACGTCATATCCGGTTAAATCTCGTCTGCACGGTGAAATCAACGTCTGGCCACATTCATATCCGGGAACTTTGTCGACTTTTCTATTCATTATTCAGTGTCCCGCCAATCATCTCTTGGACCTGCCTTGAATTACACACCATTCGCTAATGATTAAAAGGCTGTAGTGATCTTTTATGCCCATATTTGTTCATCAATGACCACTTCATAACAGTTTTATGCGGCTCTTGATATTTGATAGTTGACTGATTCTCATCCTCGTTCAAAGTGACAAGATTTTTCTTCAGTTGACAAAATAAAATAATGGATAGATGTTCTTTTTCTGCTTATAAAATGATATGAATGGCTATGGTAAAACCATTTGCCTTTTGGATTGCCTTCCTCCCTAATGGGTCTTGACCACTGAAATCGACACGGCGACATGGGCATTTCTTAAAATTGACATGCGATATGGGGCCTTAAACGACATGACATTGGGCTCTAAAATCATAGTGACATGCGACATAGCCTTTAGAGACATGGGACAGGGCTTATTCTTAAATTCGACACAGCCACATAACCAATTTTTAAATTTGACATGTGACATCGGTACCCCCCATCCAGGGCCCCTCCCTAATAAATCTGTATGAACCTGATCTTACTTTATGGGTGCCTCTCTCTATTGTTGCACATAAAGGTATAAAGACATTAATGCTTCTTTGATAGGCGCATAAACTGCCTTCTGATTGGTCAATTCGTCGGATGTCGCGTAATTCACAGCGCCATCTCCCGCTTTTGCCATAAAGTTGTCGGCCATCTTTAGAGAGCCGGTCACATGACCTTTACGCTGATTGGTGGAGGCCACCCATATGACACCACGTGACCATAGCATCTGAATGACCTCTAGACATTAAAGTATCATCGAGGGGCGGTTTTTAGGTACTAAAGGAGGATTAATTGTTGGAGACCATGGCGGACTCTATAGAAGGGTAGGTAGCCGATGTTTGGAGTCCTTCAGTGACCTTCAGAGTCTATGTAAAGGTCACACGTCAGTTTTTTTTGTTTTTGTTTTTTTATTGTCTGGGGGGGGGGGGGGGGGGGGTGAAGGCGGGATATAGGGTGCATTCAGGCAGAGCTTCTCAATATATTTAAATCTCAAAAACATCAGGAAAGTGTTAATGTTATATTCCACTTTGCGGTCATTAGCATTTGCGGCAGCTTCAACAAGGTAATGCAAGTCATTTGCCTTTTTGATACCAACTTGTTGGTATCCCTGACTGCAAGCTGTCCATAGAAAACCTACATAAGATAGCAGGTGCCGCAAGCAGGTGCTTGACGGACCTATAGTCCACCTTGCCGCACCCTACAGCTAGCACGTTTTTGGCAGTTTGCTCATTTTTTCATGCTAGCGCAAGCCAATACCACATAGTGGAATATCGCCTTTAGCCACATGCTCGTAAATGAGCAATGCCTAAATTACTTAACCTTGTTGCCATGGTTATTATGACATTAGCTATAATTTGAAAATGTTTTTCACAAATGAAAATCACTTATACACTCATACAGAAACAAGTATATTATTAAGTTTTGTGCATAAAAAGAGGGAGCATATTGCACTCACTTCTGGGTATAGAGTGGCGGATTTAGAGGGATACGCGGCGCAGTCCCCAACTCTGACTATTTTCCTAAATGAAAATATGTGTTTGCAGAGGGGGCTCCTGGACCTTTCTAGTAGGCCCCCCCAAACCCCGCCTTTTTTCAATTCCTGGATCCGCACGTGGCATGAACTAATGCTCAGTTTAAGCACAAAAGAGTTGCTTGTTAGCCCACCAAACCCAGCAATGTGCAGCCTACACCAGTGGTTAGAGCCAGCCCCAGGCCTTCCCTGGGTCTCTGTAGCGGGTCCCAAGGTTCCTGGAGTAATTTAGGTCTATGGTGAGAAGATTGAACTAATTCAGACTTTGCTGTGCCTTAACCATCCTCCTGTGGTGTGAAGTGAATGTGTTTAGGGGGCGACATGAGCGGTGGTAAAATGAGGTGGAGTCTTTCTGTGTCGGGGGCGAGGGGAGAGGGGTGGGGTAGGGTAAGGGACAGTAACTGCCACCTACGTACACTATCAAGATAATATATTGACTAAAGGATTCTGTATTTGTAGCTCTTCTTTAAAAGAAATCTATACACCCAGAAATAACTCATACTTTCCCAGTGAGATGCATATTAATAACATACTTTGGGCCCTTCAGTACACACATTTTCAAAACTGTTGGAACCCCCAGGCCACCTCCTTCCCAGCCAAGGATTCGTAAGTAACATATTGACCAAAAAAAAATGGTTGCAGAAGGTTCTGCTACATCGCAACTCGGCTGGGTTGAGCCCAAGTACACATCAAATTTGTAAAAGAATGTGTATACATGTAAGTTTTGCCAGGCCCAACCTCCCACCCCTTGATGTGACGTTATTAATGGAAGGCCTATTTTTAGAAATCATTAAGTAAATTACTATTACCGATTACACTTCCACTTTCACTTTAACAATTTAAATTCTTCCCTCTTTTTTCTCACATTACCGGGTGTAACAGTCAACAGTCATTCCCAAACCGGTGGTGACAAACAGAATTGATAAAAACTCATCCACTTATCCTTAATCCCTTTCTAATTAATCCCCCGTTCATCGCTGTTTGTTCTAATCATCTTTTTACTGGGTAGGTTAAATGGTCTTGCCAATTACTCCCACTTATATTTAGGCTACAAACACGTGATGCTTTAGGGGTAATGCTTTAGTTGTTGTCATTATACTCAGATCATCTTGATGTTACGCGATTAATGAAAATGGAAAGGGTAAATGAGGAATGGCAAATGCCTATAAGCGGCTTTTATATTAAATTTAATATGGCAAATGCCTATAAGCGGCTTCTTATATTAAGTTTGATATGGCAAATGCCTATAAGTGGCTTCTCATATCAAGTTTAAAGGGTCCCTTGCACATAAATTTTCAGATTGTTACCTTTTGTTTAGATAACATGACTTGAGTGTTCTAAACCCATCTCAAAAGAAAATATAGTGAAAATATTGAACTTTAAGTGAGCTATTAAAGTAGAAAAATTAGATTAGGAAGTTCCCTAATTTCTGGGCCATTCAATACTCATCATGTGACGTCATGGTTATGGGAATTCCCCATATACATAATATGAGATTCCTTTGTATATAAAAGATTGCAGATTAATGAATATTAGTGTCCATACTAGCCTATTATTTACCAAATATGCATATTTGGTTTTGAGGTAAATATTCCTTACTATATATATTTCAAGATGGGGGATTCCATTTTATGGATGAATGGGGTTCCCTATTTACTCACCGTGTGACGTCACAAATTTGGGGATTTCCCTTAAAAATGAAATAAAATGCAAGTTTTTTAATACCCCCTAATTGTGTCAAAATTAACAATTTTCTATTACTTTTTTCCCCTCAGATACATAGTGCTAGATATGACTGACATACAGCACAAATTTCATTGAAAGATACCCATTCTGTAGTTCTGTGCAAGGTTTCCTTTAATATAGCAAATGCCTATAAGTGGCTTCTTATATTAAGTTTGATATGGCGAATGCCTATAAGCGGCTTCTTATGTTAAATTTTATTTGGTGAATGCCTATAAGCGGCTTCTTATATTAAGTTTAAAGGGTCCCTTGGACATAAATTTTCAGATTGTTATCTTTTGTTTAGATAACATGACTTGAGTGTTCTAAACCCATCTCAAAAGAAAATAAAGTGAAAATATGGAACTTTAAGTGAGCTATTAAAGTAGAAAAATTAGATTAGGAAGTTCCCTAATTTCTGGGCCATTCAATACTCATCATGTGACGTCATGGTTATGGGAATTCCCCATATACATAATATGAGATTCCTTTGTATATAAAAGATTGCAGATTAATGAATATTAGTGTCCATACTAGCCTATTATTTACCAAATATGCATATTTGGTTTTGAGGTAAATATTCCTTACTATATATATTTCAAGATGGGGGATTCCATTTTATGGATGAATGGGGTTACCTATTTACTCACCGTGTGACGTCACAAATTTGGGGATTTCCCTTAAAAATGAAATAAAATGCAAGTTTTTTAATGCCCTCTAATTGTGTCAAAATTAACAATTTTCCCTCAGATACATAGTGCTAGATATGACTGACATATGGCACAAATGTCATTGAAAGATACCCATTCTGTAGTTCTGTGCAAGGTTTCCTTTAATATGGCAAATGCCTATAAGTGGCTTCTTATATTAAGTTTAATATGGCGAATGCCTATAAGTGGCTTCTTATATTAAATTTTATTTGGTGAATGCCTATAGGCGGCTTCTTATATTAAGTTTAATATGGTGAATGCCCATATGCCTTCCCTAGAAACAAAGACACAAGATAAAAAACACGTGTTTTCCAAGGGATAGCAATTACAAGATTTTGAAAACCAAATCAAAACACGTGTAAACAATTCAGTTCCTTTTAGGGTAAACTTTGAGTTTGTTCGTTATCCAGTTTGCAACAAATACAACATATACATGTTAATGAGAAAGAAAACAAGAGCCCTGTTTAGTTCGCTGGGTTCTTTTCTCCGATGATCAAGGTTAACGATTTCAGACAAGGTCAGCATCACTACATATATATAAATGTTTATATATATAATATATATGTTTATATGCCTCATTACTGCACATGGGTGTAGGTGGAGGACAGGGTTAGGCTTTGTTGGATTAGGTTAACCCAGTTTACAACAAATACTACATGTGTTAAATTAAATAAAAACTAGCCTTATTTGCCCGATTCCTTTCTCTAATGATGAAGGTTAACGACCACCCTCAAGGTCATCGTCTCAGTTATAAAGGACTCATTGATACTCCTAGATGTGGGTGAAGAACGGGATTAGAATGGAGGAGCAAACTTCATCGGACACCTTAGGAACTAAGCTAACAGGGTCCTTGGGATAGAAGTACGTCATGGCACCTGATTGGTCCAATCGCAGTCACGTGACGTGGGAGTATGTCACAATGGTCTCTTTGGGTATATCTACTTGTAGCTTTGTTATTAATTGTATTTTTGATTAATAAGATCATGCCACTCAATTTGTTTACCTGTTGGTATGTAACAGTTTTTCTGTCAAAAGAAAAATGATCGTGTGTGTTTAGATAGGCTACTGGCAAACATTTAGTATTTTTATTCATCCTTCAAGGGGGAAAAACTTCATAATGAAGGGCTTCTACAAAAAGGTAAAGTTTGATGTGGCTTTCATGTGAACTACTACAGCAGAGAAAAGACGAATTATCATACGAAACAGAAGTTCCACTGAATGATATCAAAATGATATGGCGCCAAATACCATCACAGCTAATCTTCATTACCAGTTTATGAATGTACAGAGTTCAGCAATGGATCAATCGAGGAACAAGTCAAACACTTTATACAGCATTATATGGTATCGGAGGCTGTTCGGATTGCAATTGGATGCCGCTTTGTAGTTACAATTGCTGCCCTTCTGGGTTATAGTGTTTCATTCGGACGCAGAACCGAGGCAGACATTGACTACACTTTACAGTATAAAGGGAGCCTTTCGTATGGCGACAAAAAGACGGGGATTGTACAGTTAAGGCCATTTTACATTATGCGTTTTTTTATTTGCGTTTGGGCATTTTCACTCGGGTTTTTGCCGACGCGAATTACAAACACGAATCAGTACACCAAATGCAAAGTGTAATATAGTAAAATACCTCGAAACGCATAGTATAATATACTTTGCATTGGGTCCGACGCGTAGTGTTATATGGCATGCCAGTGAATCACTCACGTAGGGTAAGATTGCCCAATGCGAGGACTGACCCGACACGTAGTGTAATACGGCCTTAACAGATCTGCAGCAATTTTTTGGAATTGTTGCTGTCCTGTAGCTTATAGAATGTTATTGCCTAGCTATTGCTGAGGTCAACAAAATGAAACATCGTAAATCTAATGCGATGAATTCAACACAGCAATAGTTGTTATCAAACTTGAAAATTACCTTTGTGTTCAAGTGTTGCCCAAGGAATCTTATTTTAATTTTTGCCACATGGAATCCCCACTCTCCAACTAAATGTTGCTGTACAGTCAGCTCTGCCCACAATAAAACCAAAACCGGTCAGTATTGTGACACGACACGAGAGTACCCAAAGCTGGAAATGATTTAGACAAAACTGCTGGACAATTACACTACACTGATGAAGGGCTGATTGGATAAAATCCCAATGTCCTGTATTTTCCAATACACTATATAGCGACGGTCCAGACTTGTAATGCATCATAACCTAATACCTTATGCTATCCTATATCCGACACATGCATTATGGTGCTTGTAAAGAGGGGATTGCATGTGACAATAAATCTAGAAAGATTCATTGGCAACACTGGGAAACACAGATGAATTATATTTAGGCTACAAACACATAGGGGTAATGTTTTGTTGACCGTACACAAAAGTTTCATAAACTTACGATCACCTTTTGAGGGGCCGTAGCTATGTGAGTTTTGTTTTTACTTGCATGAGTTTGGGTGGGTTGACATGAGTTTTGGGTTAATTTACTTTAGTTTTGGGTCCATTTACGAGAGTTTTGTTATGAAACGGCAACATATGAGAGTTTGAAACTTGCATACAGTTTCCATAAGGGCACATAAAACCTCCTTAGTTATGGAAGTTGTTATGAAACACCCCAACTGATTAATGAAAACGGAAAGTGTAAATGGGAGTGGTGAATGCCTATAAGCCTTCCCTAGAAACAAAGACACGAGATAATGAAACACGTGTTTTCCATGATGGCAATCACAAGATTCTGAACACCTAATCAAACCCCGTGTAAACAATTCAGTTTCTTTAAAAGTAAACTTGGAGTTGTTCGTTAACCCAGTTTACAACAAATACAGCATTTAAGTATGTTAATGTGAAAGAAAACAAGAGCCCTGTTTAGTTCGCTGGGTTCTTTTCTCTGATGATCAAGGTTAACAATATCAGACAAGGTCAGCGTCACGGCTATATATATATATATATGTTTATAAATGCCTCATTACTGCACATGGGTGTTGGTGGAGGACAGAGGGTTAGGCTTTGTTGGATTAGGTTAACCCAGTTTACAACAAATACTACACGTGTTGAATAATAAAAACTACCTTATTTGCCCGGTTCCTTTCTCTAATAATGAAGGTTAACGACAACCCTCAAGGTCATCGTCTCTGTTATAAAGGACTCCTAGATGGAGGTGGAGGCCAGAGTTAGAGTGGTGGAGCAAACTGCGTGGGACACCTTAGGAACTAAGTTAACAGGGTCCTGGGGATAGAAGTACTTCATGGCACCTGATTGGTCAAATCACAGTCACGTGACATCCATGGGAGTATGTCACATGATCTCTAGCTTTGTGATTATTGTTATTTTTTAATGAATAAGGTCATGCCACTCAATTTGTGTATGTAACAGTTTTTCTGTCAAAAGAAAAATGATCGTGTGTGTTTAGATAGGCTACTGGCAAACATTTAGTATTTTAATTCACCCTTCATTGGGAAAACATTATTTCATAATGAAGGGCTTTCTACAAAAAGGTAAGGTTTCATGTGGCATTCAAGTGAACTACTACAGCAAAGAAAAGACGAATGATCGTATGAAACAGAAGTTCCACTGAATGATATGAAAATAGTATGGCGCCAAATACCATCACAGTCTTCATTATCAGTTTACGATTGTCCAGCATTCAGCAATAGATCGATCAAGCAACAAGTCAAACACTTTATACAGCATTATATGGTATCGGAGGCTCTTCAGATTGCAATTGGATGTTGCTTTGTAGTTGCTATTGCTGCCCTCCTGGTTTAGTGTTTCATTCGGACACAGAGCTGAAGCAGACATTGACCACGCTTTACAGTATAAAGCGAGTCTTCCACATGGCAACAAAAAGACGGGGATTGTACTGTAACAGGTCTGCAGCAATTTTTTGGAATTGTCCTGTAGCTTATAGAATGTTATTGCCTAGCTATTGCTGAGGTCAACACAATCAAACATGGTAAATCTAATGCGAGGAATTCCACACAGCAATAGTTGTTATCAATTGGGTGATTTTGCCAATTACCTTTGTGTTTAAACTGTTGCCCAAGGAATCTTTTTTTAATTAATGCTACATGGAATCCCCACTCTTCAACTGAATGCTGTTGTACAGTTAGTTTTGCCCAAGCCAACACCAAAACCGGTCAGTATTGTAACACGACACGAGAGTACTGAAAGCTGGAAATGATTTAGAAAAAAATGCTGAACAATTACATTACAGTGATGAAGGGATGATTGGATAAAATTCCAATGTCCTGTATTTTCCAATAAACTATATAGCGACGGTCCAGACTGGTAAAACATCATATAAAAGCTAATACCTTACTCTATGCTATATCCGACCCATGCATTATGGTGTATGCTATTTGCTTGATTAGGTGGACATGCAGGCAATAGTGATACAGCAAGGCATAGAACCTACAGGCACCCAACAACAGAGTTCATATCAGCTTACATACAATGTAATCTAAGTAACATAATGAGGTTTATTACTAAAACACTATCAAGGGCGATTGTTTTCAGTATGTCGTTCACCCACTTTCTAAGTCCTTCAAAAAAAGAAGCTCCCATTCATTATGTTGTACCTGGGATTTATTGTGCGCACTTTGGTCCTTTGTGTCGTGTAATAAAACCTTCACTTCACTTCTTGCTTTCAATAACTTTCTTTATTATGGTCATCGGAACCTGTAAAAGTTTGTTCTTTGTCCTGTTTTTTTCGTGTTAAATGACTGTGTTCGCCCCCATGGAGGAAGTGTACAGATTTATGGGGCTGCATAGCCTTCTTGTGTCATTACTTATAGTCATTAATTGATAACCCGCGCCCTAGTTAGTCTTATTACTACTTGTGTGACAGTTTGTAAAAGTGTTTGAGAGGAAGAACAAGTTTTAAAATGGTGAACAGTGGTACACATAAAGGGTGGGGCGGAGAGTGCCCCAATTCTTTTTGAATACATTATGAGAAAAAAACCATTTTTTTGGCACATCACCAACTTTCAAAAAGCTATATCATTATAATGGTGACATTCTGTAACATTTTAAGAACGTTATGTCACGTTCTAACACGTTACAAATAGCCTTCGGTCTGTTATAGCAGGCATGATTAGAGTCAATTTCACTGGTGGGCTGCACCTAGCCTTGGGCCGACCTGGACAGGTACCCCCTCCACAGACTGAGGAGTAGGGACGAGTTAGCCATTTGGGTATGAATTCTAGTGAGGAAAAAGATGCGAGGGATATATATTTAGTTTGCTAACCATTACAACTTTGACTGGCATCCTTGACAGAACGGATCCTGAGACGATCTGAGGCTCAAACCTACGTTAGTGGCATGCGCCATGATGCGGGCTGTTGACAAATCCTGGCCGGTACATGAATCATGTGACAACTGGACCACCCTGCCATGTGACATAATCTTGGAGGGAGCATCCAAGGTCTTACTTACAATACAGCCACTTCTCTCTACTGAATTCCCAACCTTTTAAGGACTTTGCTGTCTTATCCCCTGCATTATTGCTAAGGCAGCATCACTTTAAAATCTTCTGCAGCTACTTATGCACTATACTTTAAAATAAACAGGACTAATCTTATGGCCAACTATATAGTTAGCCCTCTTTTAAGCCGGGTCCCCATGTGGCGACTTAACCACGGCGATTAGTTGTGTATGGTGGCCCAAAGTACCAGGTCCATGCATTCCCCGGTGACTACTGGTCTATGGGGCACTAATCGCTGGGTATAGGATGGATTTGGCACTTTGGACCACCATACCAGCTAATCGCTTAGGTTTGGTCGCCACATGGGGACCTGGCTTTACTGTTTAAATCCATGAAGAGCTGAGACAGCACATAGTTAAGTGATCGATAATCCATAAGTAAAAAGAGTATTTATAAGCAGCTATAGGATATTGCTAAAAGGCCTGTAGATGGACGTTATCCACAGGTATGTATAGACTATCCCTCAGGGATCAGGGCTACTTTGACCACCTGATCCCCCCTGTATCCATCATTGATGGAGGCCACAGAGACCTTTCTAACATCAGGTCACGTGACCAGCTTTTGGTGATCACCATGGCTACATAGTCCTCAGATACCAAGGTAATCCTCTAACTTCTAACGCTATGTTATTAAACATGGATGCGACAACTTTGCTGAACTACAACAAGTGGCAATAAACAAATTAAGTTAACTTTTACACTGCAGTCAATCGATTATGAAAATAACCAGGGCTTGTTTATAGGAAATAGTTATGGCGCCAACCTAGCAACATCTATAGATACACAGGTACTACAATACCCAGGCGTGGATCCAGGGGGGTCTAGGGGGTCCTGACCCCCTTCCCCCCCACCTTTTGGTGGACCCCTGACCGACACCCCCCCCCCCCCCCACACACACACACACACTTTTGAAAATCCTGTGTCCCCCCCTGAATACCTATAGAGGGTAAGGGGATGGCATGTTTAAATGGGTAGACATCTTGTATGTATGGCTTGAGCCCTTTGGAGACAGGGATTGCGAGCTAAACCAGTGTCAGAGCTTTCTTTGGGGTGGGTAGCGGTAGAGTGTCCCTAAAGTGTAGGCCTCTATATAACTATACTCATATAACCAAAGGATCTATAGAGGGGCACAAGGCTTTCCAGTTTGGTCCCGGCCCTATCTATGTACATCAATGGGAAAGGTCTAAGGGAAAAGGGTGTGATCTACGATACGATTATGGGCTGACCGTGGACCACTTTGGGAAATCAATTTGGTTAAAACAGGCTTTTCGTTTTCAGATATGCAATATGGCGTGTGAACTTGTGTTATGATATTTATCACAAAAAGAGAGTTTGAACTAAGATATATTTTCTCAAATACAAGAACAAAATTGTTCTGTTGTTATGTGTTCTGTTGCGTCATTCATAGCTGGCTCTAAAGCCCGGTCACATACAGAGACTAAACTCAAGTCAACAGTTAAGTTAATTGTGTCAAAATAATTATGACAAAATTTTGCAAACTCAAATAGCTATGAAAATACATTCTAAGAGTCTAATTGAAGCTATTGGTACAGCATAAATCACAATAACTAACTATCACATTTTGTGAATTCCATGAAACTCATGTCATTTATGCCTGAAAACAGCAATGTTTGTAAACAAACCAATTTTGGTGGGTCACCAAAATTGACAGGGGGATGAGTTTTTGTGTATTTTAATGTAGTTCAAGTCTGTATTAACATGCTACATTTTACCACAGGCCAAGATTTTGGCAGTAGAATATATTTCAATAGCTGGCAGAATTTTCACAACGTTGACCCTACATCGTGTTTGGCTCCCTTTAAGAGAACAGTCCAATCGCTACCAGGCTGTGTGATCAATATTCCGGTCGTGGGCAGTGGGGTCTTTCAGGTACATGCTGGGTACAGGCCCACTGTGACCATCACGGAACTTCTCCATTCGTCTCACGTCAATCACAGACACGGCTGTCGACCTGTCAGTCGAATCCCTCTGCTTCAAGGGTACAGCTTCAACATGACAAGGGGCTTAAAGTTAAACAGTCAGTACTCTGCTGGGTTCAATGACTACTGAGATTAAAGGTACTTGGGGGTGTCTGGCTAGATTTTTAATGAACAACAATATATCTTAGATATTTGTTGTCAGCATAGGTCATAGAATTAACATTTTCACTTTTCACCGTTTGTGAAAAGATCTATTGCATAATGAAGAAAATCACCCTTTACCATTGATTTTAATGAAAAAAACAACATTTTTCCTTATAGTGGACAAACTAACAACAGTATTCTTTTCAAACTCAGTAGTTATTTACTTTAGGTAGCAATGTATATTTAGGTTAAGTTATATCAATATTCACTGTTTCTAGGAGAAGTTCATATATAGTGTAGCAAAATAGAAGTGAGCAGCAAGTTTGGAATATGCAAATTTTAACTTAAATCACTGAGATTAAAAGTAAAGTTATTAGATATGTTCCGCTTATTAATGTATTTGTATTTGTGCCTGTGACCACTGGGCAGCCCAGAGAAATACATTAGATCCACCGAGTAAAGTTGGAAATAGTTCCAGCTTCAGAGGCAGGGCTTCTCTGAGTCGAGTTGCGATGTATCAGAAACGTTCTGCAACCATACTTTTTTAGTCAGTTTGATACTTACTAAGATGGCATGTAACAATTATGTTATTGATGGTGAGGTTCAAACCTCACCAAATCAAAACGTTATTATAACATTATTTTTTGTTGAGGTTAGGACAAAACCAAAATAGAACATTATGAGAAAATTCTGTTTATGTTGAAGAACATAAACAGAATGTTATAATAACATCACACTGCAATATGACAGCAGTACTTTGCAGCTACATTATTGGGAGCTATCAAAGTAACATAACAAGAACCAATACAGAACCAAACAGAATATTGCTGCAACATTACACTAACGTCAAATGCTGGGATGTCCCCATCCAGGCCCTCACTGAATAAGCCATGCGCCTCTCACACCTCCCACCTTAGATCATGCACCTCTCCCATCTGCCTGTTGTACCTCCATTCCCACATTCCCACATCCATTCCTATACTCTGTGAGGTATTCCCTTTGTTTCCGCAGCCATTCATTACAGCCCGAGACCCAGCGGGGTCGTCCACACAGTCGTATACTCACAGCATACGCCATCCATGAGTAGTGTACTACTAAAGCCCCGAACCAGTAAACGATTGCTACCAAGTTGGTGGACTGGTTTGCACAATACTGATTTTAGAACTGATTCACATCAAACACACACACACACACACACATATATATATATATATATATCAATGTTGCATATTGATTGGTGATCTGAATCAGTTAAAAAATCAGCAGTATTTGTTTGCGGTGCCATAAAATGATGCAAGCAAACTGACGCAAGCTTCCTTGTGGTTGGTTGGTTATTGGGGTTTTATGCCGTATCAACATCTAAGGTTATATCACGGCAAGAACATGATTTTGACAATCCTGTCCTTGATGATTGTATCTATGGAATGATCGAAGATAGAGACCGTACCCCTATACTTTTACCGAGGCAGGTGTTCTTTAATGTGCATAGGCAGGGTGCTTCCTTGTGGTAGGGTAGTGCAACGTGGAATAGAGGAAATACTTGTGGTGTTTGCTTGCAGCTGGTCCTACTGCAAACTGACTATCATATATTTTTCAACATTTTTCAATTCTTCGCTGAATAGCTCAACTATGGTAAAATGTATTGTCTTGATATCAGCTCATTCATAAGAAACCTTCCCAAAGTCACAAATAAATGCTTTTCAGTCCCTATTTATTGATCAAGCATCCCCATCCTTCAAGGATGTAAGATATTCAAAAGTTTAACATTCGAACCTGGCAGCTCATCACACCATTGCATCACACACTGTGAGCCTCCATTGTATTGAGGTAAATCTTACATGGTGACATTGCACGTTGAGCCTCCATTTTATGATATCATAAATAAGTAGCATCCCACAATAAGTCCCCACAGAAGCAGTACTCAATCCACAGTCTGTGATAAGCCTCCTGGTATCATATATCAACCCCCTAGTCCCTAATCCCCCCACCGGGCATTAATCCAGCTTACATCATTATCTCATTACCTGCGGATTAAGTCAATCTTACCCCGCGGCCCGGCTCGGTATGGGCCAGTATGGGCCAGTATGGGCTTTGTCTCGAGAAGCGAGTCGGCTCCGGACGAAGGCTACTTGTATGAGCATTGTGCCCATGGAGGATGAGAACGGGAAGGGTGGGTGATTGGGGCCTGAGAGGGGATAGGGGACCTCAGAATATGACGTTATTATAACGTTGCAGCAACATTCTGTTTAGTTCTGCTTTGGTTCTTGTTATGTTATTTTGATGGAACAAAATTGTCTTTAGAACTTAATCATGCAGTGTTGCACTGTAACCTTATTGTGATGACATTATCATAACATTCTTTATTGGTTAGGTCTCAACTTCACTAGAATATATAATGTCATTATAACAACTAGAATAATGTTACTATTATGCGAAAATTAGGTAGGTTACAGACTTACCAAAAAAGTATGGTTGAAGAATGTGCTTATTACGTCACTGCCTTCCTGGGAAGGATTGGGAAGGGATCTGATCAGTGGTGTATCAGAGGTATATCCAGGCAAGAAGCGACTTAACAGAACCATACGAGTGCATAAATGAGGCTAGGACTCTCCTTGTTCGACCACAAATGACTTAACAGAACTACTCTGCGACCATACCATATTCGTCGGTCTATACCTCTCATGATATTAGATAGCAGTTACATGATTTTAGGGGGATGCTAAGACATCCGATAAAAAGAACATAGTAATGACGTTCTACGGACATCAGGCTAGAACCGTCTTGCAATGAAACGTTACAGTGATGTGCTTATCAAGTATGGTTGAGACATAACTTAAGCAGAATGTAACTGATACAAACCAATTATGTGTGGTCGTAACCTAACTTAAAAAGAATGTAGCTATGACGTGCTGATTAGGTGACAAAGAGACATAGACCTAACCTAAAAAGGACATAACTGATACGTACTGACTGAGCCAGCGGTAACCAAACCTAAAAAGACGTTCTTGTTGAAACTAATAGTACGGCTATAATTGGATATTTTGGATTTTTTTTAATCTGAGACATAAAAAGGATGGCAATACCAATCAATTAACATCATGAACATCAATTAAAAAATGTATATGCAAGGGACTCTTTAAACAATGGAGTTCCAGGTGGAAGTGGTTGGAAGGTTGAGGCTGGTGAACAGAAAAAAAGAAAGCACATCAATCGTGTCTGTAACACCCTCCCTACGGCTGAAAAAAGTATAAGTATAGATCATTGCAGTATGACGTCATCAGCTGCAGATTAGGCTCAGCTCATCAGCCAATCAGCGGGCAGGTCAATATTGACTGCGGTACTTATCTCCCAAACAGATGCTGTAGCCATCTTTTATTACATTCTGATTGGTCATGCCTATTGTTGATATTTCTGATTCTTTCGTATTATGTATCTCATAACTGTATCAGTATAATTAATGTGACGCAACTGGAAGGTCATGAAATAGTGTGAAGTTGTAATAAACTTTAAAAAAACAAAATATGTACACTAAAAGGACCTTCCATTAAGTATGTAGGGGGTGTAGACCCTTAAAATCGACACTGCGACATGGCCATTTCTTAAATTCGACACGGCGACACAGCCCTTTTTTAAATTTGACAGGCGACATGGCAATTTAGTGACAAATGACACTGCCCTTTTCTTAAATTCGACAGGGGACAGGGGCTTAAAAAAGATATGGACGTGCGACAGGGCCATTTCTTAAATTCGACATGGGACATTGGGAAAAATTGAAGTTTAATGACATGCGACAGGGCCATTCTTTAAATTCGACAAGTGACATGGGACCCCCTGTCTACACCCCCTATGTACGTATCAAGGGGGAGGGGGTTGGACTTTTTATTTAAATGTGCCTACGTTCTAGTACAAATGTAATGTGTACTTTCTCCCGAGGGGCAGTGCGGGGTTCTGAGATTTTTAAAAATATGTGGGTGTTATTCCATTCTGAGTAGTCGTGCCTATTGCTATTACATCTACGCTGAAGAATTAAAGGCCATGATCTACGGTGTGACAAAACGCCATCTAAATTATTCTCATGCATTTTTCGCATATTTGGAATGATTTTTCCATGTGAAAATATTATATTTCTGTTATCGATTATTCAAAACTCTTTGGAAAATTGTATATTTCATAAGAAAAAAAAAACATCTTGCAGAGAAACATCATATGGAAAAGTTATTACGAATAATCTGTAGAAGCGCAAGTATAGGTAAAATTCTGCTTGGCACAGCCACCCACTCAACATGAGCCAGACATCATAAAAACTTCAAAGGATTTAGCGCTTGGTGAATATGTAAACTGACAGTATAGGTTGGGGGGACTTATGATGTGTGCTCATATACCTAAGCCAAATCCCCGGAATGTGAAATGTACAAATCAGATTACAGATTCAGACTAAGACACCTCACAGACAGAGGCATCATTTATTCATGACATAAGCAGCAGGGGCATATACAGGACTTTCAAAAGGGGGGTCAGCATTTAGGCGAAGTACTAAAAAGGTGTACATTCATTTGCACTGGTGTGACATTTTCCCCTCTTTTTGTAGTTTAGGGGTCCAACAAAAAAGGGGGGAAGGGAGTCAGGACCCCCTGGGCCCGCCCCTGAGCTAATACTGACATTCAATATCTGTGGAAGTGGACCCTTTCAGTAGGGAGTGGCTATACACGCGATAGTCGCGCACGCGGCCGTCACGTATGTAGAATTTCTTATACACGCGGACACAAAGTAAAGGTATAATTGCCAAATATTCTATTTCCACAAATCTTATATGTGCTGAAATTAAATAAAACATTAACACTAACAAAAGAAAGGGGGTTCGGGGGCTAAGCCCCCGATTTACTAATGATATTAGGATGACAAGAGGAGCTGCGTCCGCGTATATTACCGTGCGTGTATACGCGGTCACAATGTCCGCGTATGTAAGCAGATCTGTTAGCGCGGACTTCACAACCGCGTATACAAGCAATTCTATCTGCGCGGCCATCTGCTGCTAGGCCCGCGTGTATAAACCCAGCCCTTTCAGTACACGTCAAAGGCAAAACACCACGCGCTGATATTGTTATATGTGTTTTCAATAGACAAAGCCCCTTACCCTAGAATTACCCTACCTATTTGACAACCCAGGGGCGGATGGGGGGGGGTCCCTCATGGTCCTGACCCACCCCCTTTTGGTGGACTACAAAAAGAGGGGGAAATGCCACACACGCACATACGATTGTACACAGTTTTAGTACCTAGCCTTTATGTTGACCGCCCTTTTGAAAATCCTGTAACCTGACACAGTCATCTGTATGAAGGCTTTTCTGGCAGATGCCATTCCCTATTATCCTCAACGTTATGTACCTGAAGGCTGATTTAATATGACAAACATAAAGAAGCAGAGGATGTAATTCACCATGAGAATTGTCACAGTTAAGCTTCATGCCCACTAAGTGATTTTTTGCTGAATCGGCATGGGCATCAGTGCATTGGCGTGGGCTTTGGTCAACACTTATGGACGAGCCATGCCCACACACAATTGGCATGGGCTTCGGCATGGCATCGCTGATCCATATTAAGCATGTTTGATGATATTACTCCGACGGTGATGGCCGACAGCCGTCGGCGTCAGCTGTCAGTAAATCATTTAGTGGGTATGGCCCTTTAAGGAGTTGGCTGTATAAATATACCTTGTGTAATTAAATTCAAACCTTCCCCTTAAAGTTGATAATGATTGTATTAGAAAAATAAAGGTGTAAAGGCCTATGCAAAAGGCACAAATAAGGACAATACAAACACAATCCCACGTGTCAACGACCTTTCATTTCATTTATTTTTATTCTAAGCATTCCTTAATGTTTGTTAATTGAGTTATTTCAAATACTGTAGCTCTTTAGAGTCCCTATTAGTGAACCTTTCAAGCTTATAAATCCTAAAGGTCAATGCCTTCTCTGACCCTCAAAGTGAGAAAAGAGCACTTTTTCCTTCTTCTTGTCACTCCTGATATTGCCTATAGGATCACACCTTGCGTGTTTGTTTTACATTTAACTTATTATCATTAATACTTAATTCTCCCGCCCACGGATAGCAAATTTCTTGAGAAGTACCTGCAGGTTAGCCTAAAACAGGGTGCATGCTGGGTAATATGTCGACAAAACACAAGGCTTTAGTATAGGAATTATCATGAATTGTGTCACTATTAGTAAATTATAATTGTTAAAATCTAGCCATTATCATTTTTTAAGTTGGTATCCATAATCATTAATATTTCCTGAGTAGTTTGAAAATTCATTCATTGTAGATAGATATACAACAATTATTTGCATATTTTCTATAGGTTTTCCAGGACTTTTGTCAACAAAATCAGTCCAAAGGTTCTTTTTTTAATACTTTTATGTAGTCAGACATTAAATAAGGACAATAGGACAACGAAAATACAGCAAGCCCTAAAAGCAATAATGTACAATGATAGATTGATTGCAATAAAGAACAATTAAAACGTTTCACCATAGCAGGAAACCAAACCTGTTTTTCACACGCAGAGTTGACCCCACAGATATGACACAGAAACTTGCACATTCTATTTATAAACGGACGCCAGAGGGCCTCAGAGTGACCGCTCCCTACGCGGCTGGAAAAGTAGTCCCCGGCGGAAGGCTCAGGGCAGGGGCGGTGATGGGGTAATATTATAATATTACTACGCCCTACAGTCTGAAAATGGTCCCATAGTTTTCACTTGTGTTATGCAACTTGCAGGGGACGGACCTAGTGGTCGTTATAGTGCAGAGATGATTCGCCATAGCGAGCATCGTAGTGGCAGAGTGGTTGTGGGGGCTGGGGTTGTGTGGGCTGGGGTTGTGGGGGCTGGGAGGTCTATGAAGGGTGGGGGTCGTGGGGGCAGTGAGGGCTGTAGGGGGCTGTGGGGGCTGTGGGGGCAGGTTGTGGGTGGTGTTTTGACAAAGTGGGGAATCATTAGTTGGGACAGTTCCCTATGAGCTAAAGAAAAGCTTTTCAGAGCCTAGGCCCTTCAGCCCCGACCTCACACACACACCAGTAGGTGCACATCTTAGGGAAGCACGCAACATTAACATAATTGGCAGTAATATTCTGATGAGTTCTACTTTGGTTCTTGGAACATTATTTTAATGGCACACAATAATGTCACCACAAATTGGCACAATCTAACATTGCAACGTTTCAATGTGACATTATAGTAACATTGTGGTTACGTTCTTTCATGTTCTGCGATGGTACAGTCTCAACTTTACTGTAACGTTATTATCACATTCTATTTGGTGTGTCTCGACTTAAAATAAACTAATCCAACTGTCACATGAAAATTTAGCAAGTAACTTACTGAACTTAAATGTATGGAAAATGCACAGAACGTGCCTATTCTGTCACTTAAGCCCCATACGCCCTGGGCAATTTTTCATTGCGATCTTAAGATCACAAGTATGAAAACCTTAAACAATAAACATATTTTCAAACCATAATAATTCTAGGTACTAGAAGATTGCAATAACATCTCAGATGGCAATGAAAAAATGCCCAAGTGTGAATGGGGCGTTATGTTTGACAATTAAGGCAATGACCGCAATCCTGGGTATGGTATCCTTCAAGCTTAAACCACAGAAGGTGAGGTACAGACTGTCAGCACCTCAGAAGTGTCGCCAAGGACCTTTTTTTTTGTTTCTACATGCATATTCCCCGGATTGCCGGGCCGCTTTGCACAGGGTTTACAGCATTGCATGGTTGTATGTATGGTTTTTGTATGGTTAGCTGTTCCCTTCTGTGGAGCTATGCTTGAGTTGAGGAGAAACCCGCCACTGAGTGCTATACCCTACTCATTTCGAAGAGTGGCAAGGGGTCTTTTATATGCAATGTCCCATAGGCAGGGCATCACATACAACAGCCATTGGCACTAGTTGGCCTTTGATGACCCAGTTGTTGTGCACTGGGGTGGACAACCCAGGATCTTCCGATCACTTAGCGAGGATGTTACCTCTGCTCCACATCCTTCGGAGAAGTGGAAGCTCTCTGTGGTTTCTTTAGAATGATGTTACCCAATTGGACATTATACCGCTGCCACATTTATATCCTTTTGTAAAAGAAACATCTGTACATCAGAGCTAGGTGCAAATTGCCACTGTCACGTGAGTGTAGAAAAGGTTTTTAGTATCCCCCGCTGGTCGTAGAAGGTGATGATAGGGGTTGGGGTATGGTGGGGCCTGTACTGAGGAGTGGGGAGGCCTATTGTAAGACCCTGTTGCACTGGTTTTCAGTATTTCCCTGCTGGTCGTAGAAGTGACCATAGGGGCTAAAGCCCCATTCGCCGTGGTGAAAGTGGTTTGTCATAGATCTTTGCGATCTGTGAATGTTGGAAACGTTGGGTTATTGTAGCCCTTTGCTACCTGGTCCTTTTAAAGATTATTCAACATGTTTGATATTTTTGTAGAGAACCTGTATGATAATAGGTGAGATTACCTGAGAAAATAATCACTAGGGTCCTTCCTCCTCAGTGTGAATGCTATCCAATCAATTTCCCTAGCTTACAATAATGTTATCGCACCTGAGGCTGTTTGTGAATCTGTTAGATAAATTTTATGTGGGTCTCTGCGACAGAAACATCGACCAGGGCAAATGGGGCTTTACTGAGGAGTGGGGAGGCCTATCGCAGGCCCGTATACAGGTTCTGCTGTGAGGGGATGACAAGGTTTCTTAAGTGGAACTTTTGGTTACAATTTCAATAATTCCTACCTAAAAAAGGGGGTGGCGAGGTTTGCAGAGTGGAACTTACAGCATTGTATACAATGAATTTGGTACAAAATGGTGGAAGTCTTTTAAAAATATCCTTTGTATACAGGCGTGTATCGTAAGACCCTGGTGCAGGGGCTCAAGGAAATGATGAAAGATAAACAACCCTTAACCTTACGCGTGACATTACAAGAACCCTGACCGATAGCCTATTGTTACGAGGGCATATGACAGATGATGACCGTGACGTGCCCTCCGACCTTAAGACTCATCAACAGCTTATTGTTACACTGACGCATGGTGGATGATCATTAAATATATAGGGGTCTATACACTTTCCATTATCTCCCACAAAGAAACATTTGGTCTCTAAGCAATGTGTCTATGGCCTTTTGTTCACAAGACACTGCCTCTACATGAGCACCACTTATATCAAATAAACCTGATGAAAAATATCCTATGGGCAACATGTCATATGGAAAATAGGATGTGACGAAGATAAATTTTCTGTTGAAGAAACAATATAGATTTGTAGCCAGGGGACATTGCCACCCCCAATCAGTTATCTGTTAAGGTGCCGGGAGTATTGGTATCTATGGAGAAGATTTTCATTGTCATTTTCCCCCTTATGACAACAGATTAGTTTGACCCATTTTTCATCCTAATAGTTCACTGTAAAGATTTCTTAAAGGGAGCCAAAACCAATGTAGGGTCAAAATTTTGCAAATTCTATTAACTATTGAAATATATTCTAAAGCCATTACCTAGCCCTGTGGTAAAATATATAATGTGAATACAGACTTAAACTTCATTAAAATAGACCAAAACCGATCCCAGGTTAATTTTGATGACCCACCAAAATTGGTTTGTTTAAAAACATTGATGTTTACAGGCATAGATGACGCGAGTAATACTGGTGTTCAAGTGCAGTTTAAGATAGTTATCTTGATTTCTACTATATGAATGGCTTAAGTTAATCTCTAAGAATGTATTTTGATAGTTTTTCTTTTTGTGAATCTTTATTGTACTGAGCTTTCATCAAACATACATAGTCTGGTCTCCTCATCCACTCAGTGTATTAATTATTTGAGTAGGCAAAATTTTGTCATATTTTGTTATAACATTGGTTTTGGCTACCTTTAAGTAATTGTCAGCAACTTTCACACGGTATTCCCAGCCAAGGATGTGACGTTATTATAACATTGCAGTAGCGTTCTGGTATTGGTTCCTGTTATAAATGTTCTTTTGATGACTCCCAATTACGTCGCAATGTACTGCTGTGACGTCACATTGTGATGTTACTACAACATTCTGGTTACGTTCTTCAACACAAACAGAAGGTTCTTTTAATATTCTGTTATGGTTTCATCCTTACCTCACCAAACAATTATGTTACAGTAATGTTCTGATTTGATGAGGTTTCAAGTTCACCATCAATAAAGTAATTGTTATGTGCCATTGTAGTAACTAACAAACTGACTAAAAAGTATGGTTACGGAACATTTCTGTTATGTCGCAGGTTGGTTGGGTTACTTGAAAGTCTTAGGTGTCCCGTTATGTTAGGGTCATCTCACGGTCATCGTACAACACACCCAGGGGGTGAGCGATTATCTTCCATCATCCACTGTCTATGATGGCCGGAGCCTATTGTTACAATGACACATGATGACAGATGATGATGTGCCTGAGGACCTTACGACTCACCCATAGCCTATTGTTACGCTGACCCAAGGCAGAGGCTGGGGATGCACCTCCTGGCCTTTTCATCTCAATGCACCAATCATCTATACTTATCATGGAATATACTCCTTGTGGGTCTGTTTTGTTATATATCGTTTGGACATTTAAATTTGTTACCGTAAAGGTATACCATTCCAATAGACTTAACGGGCATCCCCACATGGCAACTAAACTCCAGCGATTAGTTGTAGCAAGTGTCAACCTAGTTCCATCCAAAGCTACTTGTCTCCCACAGAGCACTAGTCGCTGGGGAAGGGATAGGTTTGGTACTTTGGACCACCAATATACAACTAGTAGCCGGGGTTTAGTTGCCACATGGGGACCCGGCTTTAGAATTACATTGATTGTATCATGACAAGTACTAAGACACGTTTTACTGATATCATATTTTATTGGCGAGATCATAATTTGCGAATACAGTAAGATGATCAGGATTAAAACCTACATGGCAATGTAAGATGTTTTCCTCGCGATTTTCTGTCGCAATACATCCAAAGGTGGTTATATATATAGCCGCAAATGGCAATAAATACGTGTGGGATATCACTCCTGAAATTTTGGTCAAAACTTTCCATACTATTATATTGTGCTAACCTATATTAACGATATCTATAGGAAGTTATGAGGAAATCGCAAAGGAATAACGATATCAAAAAGAGACAAGATATGGAGAGTGGTTTGTTTGTTCTTTTATTGCGATCAATCTATTATTGTGGATTATTGCTTTCAGGGCTAGCTGTATTTTCATTGCCCTATTACTGAATGGAAACAACTGACAAATATTGAGCCCTTTGTTATATTGATCATTCATAGATCCAGCCTTAGATCTTTCATAGATCGGGGGACGGGACAGTGTAGTGGGTAAGGTCCTCGCCTTGCATGTGGCCGGACTGGGTTCAAGCTCAGAGTGGGGTATTTGCCTGCTACACTACCTTACCTTGATGTCATTTTTGCTCTCATAGATTTGATCATAGTACTTTTTACAAGCCAAAAACCGAGAGTTGGTCCTGATATAGCTGAAATACTGCTGAGGTGACTTTAAATTCCAACCATCATCGTCACCATCTCTCATAGATCATTTTTGCTAATGTTACAAAAGTATTGCGATCTGCTGAGTCTCTTTTAGAGACTAGGCTACCGCAGAATTGACCACAACATCTGAATAACACCAAATCTTTCCAAAGAACTTATCCTCAAATAAAAAAAATTAAAAAAATAGATATATTACTTTTTGCTTGAATCTTGGAAGCCACTCTGATAGTTTGATTACTATTTGACCAAAAATAACGACGATATCACGTCCACCACCATTAACAAATTCTCCCAACCACGGATAGCCAGTTTCTTGAATTTTACAAAACTCAAGGCTTTTCTATATTTAATTTCATTAATTGTATCATTATTTGAAGATTAACATTCTGAAAAACTATACACCATTATTTCAGTATCCATATACATTTAACAGTTCTGAGTCATTTGAAAATTCATCCATTATAAATGGATATATATAAATTATTTGTTCATTTTCTATAGTTATTCCAGGGATTTTGTCGACAGAATCAATCAAAATTAGCCTGCAGGTCCTTAAAATATTGTAAATCAGCTATCCGTGGTAGGGTGAATTGGCAGACACCTCCTTAACAACATTCTCTACATTGCCTAACAACTTAGTACTTAGCGGCCATGTATGACTGGACCTTTGAAGTCAGTCATTAGTGCCCCCTCCAAGTAACACACTTCAGGGATGTCTATAGACGATGTGTAAATGACGTCATATCTCGAAAAATAGGTCGTCCGCCATCTTGATGATCAATTTATTTTCAGGATTATCCATGATTATTTTTAATTTAGAATACACATTTATGTTTCATTTGCTCGACACAAATTTGATGGATAACAGTCAACAATTATTCTCATTTAGAATCATGATTTCATAATTTATTTCATATCCATATGGCCATGATCACCATGTGGTGATAACCATGTGGTGATCACGTTATCACTTCTGCACAAGGTATATAGTCTGTTCAGCGACAAGCGGTAACTTGCAGCCTTTACTCTACTTCACAATATTGACTATCGGGAATTTGATTATTGCTAAATATTCATGAGGAACAGCATGGACTTAACTTTCACATGCCACAAACCATTTGATATAGAATTATCATCCTTTCTTATGATATGTAACAGGCATATGATTATTTCTCATCTTGACTGCTTGTTTAATGCATTCCTGGTAAAGTTGGGTACTGGAATACAGCCTTTAAAGGTAAATATGGGTATTCACTGCAGCGCCACCTGGTGTAAATATTTTTTTCAATGCTCAAATTCTTTAAAATTTCAACACAATGTTATCTAACCATCATAAATTCAATATGTATACAAGTATTTACCCAAAAAATATATTATTGTACATTTTTAAACATAAATAGGTTATTTTATGGTGTTTTAGGGTCAATTTTTGGTATTTTCAGGAATAAGTTTTGATTTTTGATGGTGCCCCCATGTTTTCTTTATTTTAGAATGTTAACTGTGGTCCTGTCCAAATATTTAGAGCTTTTAAAGTAAAAATTACGGATATTTATTTCTAAATGGCCAAAAATGTCATTTTACCCATTGAACCCAATGGTAAACAGATGATTTTACAGATACAATTATCTCAGAAATGGATATGGTGACATATGCATGGTTTTTAAAATTTCCTAGTAGTCCCTATCCATCCAGCTAACATCTCTGTGAGTTTGGGAATTTTTCTATGGTTTATACAAAATCGTGGCCAATACCCATATTTACCTTTAATTTATTGACAACGCCGATGACGTACATCAGAGGGGTGCCTGGAAATTGCTCTGATATAAGAGATCTAATAACTTTACTCTTAATTAATGTTTTATTGTTAATGTGCTTCTTAAATAGTATCAGAGGAGCTAAGTACCAAGGACTACACTCGTGGAGAGAGACTTATCAATTAGTAATACATATTTGGCTTACCGCTTTGATTTGACAGATACATGTAATATATCTAAGCAACTGGGGAGGGTGTCCAAGATGGGTTATCAACCCAAGGTATGTAAGGGATATAGACTTGAGGGCAGGGCTCACATAGCCATCCTAATCCTGATATAATAATCGTTTGGATGTACTCATTCGCATATTCAACGCGAATTCACATCTCAAACCACCGAAAGGTGAAAAGAATAGACATATTAAAGGGAGCCAAAACCAATAAATTTGATGTAATTTTCCAAAGTCAAAAAATCATGGAAATCCATTCCTTGAGCCAATTTCTGGCCCATGTTGAAATCTAAACCATGAAATATGGTAAAAAATCATTAAAAACATGTTTTCCTTGCTCAAATCAATTAATGGAGATCTGCAAAAATAGGGTTTGTTTACAAACAAATGCAAATATTACCATCCCTTGTGGCATTCTTCTTCAGTTTGAGCTAGTTTCCACAGCTAAAACTTTACCGCTGACCTTAACTGGACCTATCTAACATATGTCTATACTTATCTGAGTTTTGAAAATGTTGTCAATTATATTGGTTTTGGCTCCCTTTAAGACAAACGCACAGAGGGATGGGAAGAAAGCTTATCAAATGTCCCAGAAGAATCAGACTGCACCTAAGCCCAGTGAGAGCCTGCCCTACCCCGCCATATTTACCCCCAGCATCAGGCAGGAAGTCAGTCTGATGGCCGCGCCTGCGCACTACAAACATGGCCTTAAATGGTTCTGTAGGTAAGCCCCTAAAGCCCCTTCTCATAGTGAGGGGCCAAGTGTAAAAAAAGGAAAGGAGAATATAATCATTATCTTTATTATTTTGTATTTGGTCCATTTGATTCTTTATTGTGACCCAACAGTCTAAAACAGGGACTGATCTAGGGGGTCCAGGGGGTCCAGACCCCACCCCCTTTTGGTGGAACCCCAAACTACAAAAAGAGGGAGAAATATACGTGCACGAAAATGCAAGCCCTTTTAGTGCAGGTAAGATGCAAACTCTTCAATCAGTTTCAGTCCATATCATCGGTCTTATTTGATAAGGAATAGTATTCCTCATTGACAAAATCCTGGAATACATTGCAGTGTAGCTTTACTGGGCTATGATAATGCTGCGATGTACATATTAAGGGTAACGGGCAATACCCACTAGGCGATTATCCCTGAGTCGGCCAACAGATCCCCACTAAAATCGGCTGATTCTGCCGTTATAGTCGGCCAATTTTACCGCCGATCCAGATCAAACCTGCTCATTCCAGTATATCATACTTACAGGCGACCTTAAGAATCGGCCAATTCTCCCAGTCGCCGGTTGCCGGTTGCTGGTAAAATTGCCTAGTAGGTATAGGGCTTTAGACAGCTTGGGGGCTACCTCCTGCGATTTGTGATAATGGGTAATGTTGTCATGCGATATGGTCCTCATATCATAGGCACTCTCATTGCATAGATGTAATATATGACCTTGATAGGTTCCCAGGTAGACTGGCATCGTTAAGATAGTTCTGCTCAGGGGCGGATACAGGATTTCCAAAAGGGGTTGGTCAGCATATAGGTTAAGTACTAAACCAGTATATATGTTTGTGTGCACAAGCGTGACATTTTCCCCTCTTTTGGTAGTTTGGGGGTCCACCAAAAGGGGAGGAGTCAGGACCCCCTGGACCCCACCCCCGATCTGCCCTTGACTGCTATACCCATAAGGGGCCTTCCATTAAGTACATACACTGAGCGGGAAAGGGTGGGTCTGACTGTTTTGAGGATATGCCTCTGCATAATTCCAAAGAATACTTCAGCCCAAATGGGAGTGATGGGGGTGGTCTGGAAATGTTGAAAGTGTGAGAAGGTACTTAATGGAAGGCCTTATATGAGTGAGGTTAACAGACAAAGGTACAATTAAAAGGCAAGGCCGGTTTGGTGTCTAAATGATGATATTGGGTCAAAAGGGTCATTTTGTTTGTTTGTTGGTTTGAACCACCAGACTCAGTGGTTCTGGAGCACTGGGACATTTCACCTTTGCTCCTGGATGATCAAATCTATGAGGAGGTAGAGACCATACCCCTACACTCTTACCAAGGCAGGTGTTATTTTATATGCACTGTCCCATAGGCAGGGTACTACATACAACGGCCAATGGCACTAGACCTTTGGTAATGCTGTTGTTTACCACAAGGAGAATGTCTAATACCACAGCAGCAGGACAGACACTTGAACCACCAACCTTTGGATGACGAATCCAACACCCTACCACTGTACCACCAAAACACTCTCAGGAGCCGACAAACTCTCTAGCCTAATCGGTTTTCAGTTACGTAAAGTACGTACACGCAGTCTAAAAAATGTCCCTCTTGGGTAGAACACACACATAATTTGCAACAAGTTCAGACCCCTACCCATCCTTGAAGTTTAGGCATTTAAAGGAAGGACCCCTTTTGATCATGATATCAGAGGGGTGTATGAAGGGAGTCAGTAAGTTACATATCTCACTCGCCTACATTTTCCCCCCTTTCTGAAGTTTAGGACCATAACACACCTACATTTTTCTTGTTTCCTTCTCCCCCCATGGGGGTACCGGTGTGGAGCTTCTGCTCCCGGGAAGAATATAGGCCCTCAGTAGCCCCTGATCATGGAAGGCAACAATAGGGGGGACCCAGCACTGACCAAGTGCATATGGTTTGTCGGGTTTGATTCCTGGTTCATTGGGTTTGATTCCCAGTTGGTGTCTGGGTTCACTAAGGGATGAGGTACAACAAAAATGATTGTTAGGTTTTGATCCCCTGCTGTTTGCCTGCCTTGTCACCCTCATCTCATAGATATGATAACCAAAGACAGAATTTGTCCCAACTTGTTTTCGCCATGAAAATTACACTGGCTGTCTGTACTGTGTAAAACGTCCATCACTCATTCACTTACTCCTATTTCCTTCTTATTAGTTGACAGTCGACGTCTCACACCCCTACTCACCCCAACCCAGTCTCCACTCTCCACTCTCCACTCTCCCCCCTGATACATGGCGCTAAATGCCTCTGTTTGTCCGACAATTCACAGACGAAGGCATTCATTGGTCCAATAAGACGGGGCTTTTTCATTGGCTAAGACCAGCTTTCCGCTGGGTTAGGGCTGCGCGTGCGTGGGCCTCACACAATAGTTGGGGAGTGTGGCGGGGGGGGGGGGGTGAGGGAGCCCCAAAGTAACCCAGTCTCTCCTCAAACCAATGCCTTATGTCCACCTTGAATATGCAGCGCTAGAATATTTGCCATCCCATCATAAATAGGCCTTAATTACGAAGATTTCTCCTGGTAATGGAAGTTCATGTACCTGGGGCCTGTGTTATAAGCAGACGCACAGAGACATAAAGGCATGGTTTTCTTACAAACACTAGAGGGTGTTTCAATAGGAAAATATATATGTTCTAGAACAGTTGTGAAATGCATACCCCCTACTTCATCTCATTCAGCTAATCATTGCATCATAATAGTATTGCACACCTTCATTATAAATGGCCTATCTGCTTCATTACATAGAATAGTTAACTGCTGAACAATTTGCCTTACATAGAGAGAGAGAGAGGGGGGTTACTCAATCAATATATTAGATCAAGTCATATCTGGTTGAGGAGTAATACTGGAGACCTTAAATGATTAGCCGTGGTAGAAAACCTTGTTTGAAAGAATCAATAACATCGGTGTAGCTTCAGGAGTTGTAAGTAATGATGACAATTTTGATGAAACCTGTGTTTATTTCTAGCTCTTAATTCTTCATGATAACAACCATTCAAGATGTTGGTGTACATCTATTTATAATGTTTTAAGACTCCGTGTTTGTAAGTATCAGTCACGACACGCTGGGAATAGTGGAGGGCATCTGACGTGATGAAAAAAGTGACTGATCAATGTAGCCTAAAGCCCCTTTCTTTATAGCATAATGGGAGGTTTGTATTATACGGATTAATAACGTCCTCTCAATATGCACCGTTGGGTAGTACATATTCTCCTCTCATGACATCCGGTGTGTAATAACGCACGAGATACAACCCCTATTGTGCCTATTTCATTGGCACGGCGCCCTCTAGCACAATAGGCCTGAATCAAGTGATTGGGGTATGGGTTCCTTAAGGACACAGGCTTGAAGGCTTAAACAGTTGGGAACAAGTCGCCTCACTGGATTCATTGTGCAGGTTCGAGTGCATACCTAGCTCCATATGAACAACATGCAGAACCCTAAAGCCCCACACCCACTAGGCGATTTTGACCAGAGTCGACCGATTCACTGGTGCTAAAATCAACTGACTCTACTAGAAGAGTCAGCCAATTTTAGTTCCAACTCATATCAAGCATATATATATATTTCAATATGACATACTGACTGGTTATCTGATGGGTATAGACCCCTAAAAACGACAGGGCGACACGGCCCTTTTTGGGCTTAGTGACATGCGACATCAGTATTTTATTAAATTCGACAGGGCGACATCAGTATTTCTTAAATTCGACAGGGCGACATCAGTATTTCTTATATTCGACAGGGTGACATCAGTATTTCTTAAATTCGACAGGGTGACATGGGGACCCCCCATCTACACCCCCTATCTGAATTGGTGCTAAAATACACTGATTTTGTGAGAATAATCGGTCGATTCTAGTTGGCCGATCCAGTCAAGTTCACCTAGTGGGTATGGGGCTTTATGTGATCAGGGCGGGGTTACTGTGCTAAGGTAGGATAATGAATGTGACCTATTGCAGGCTCATTGTACTCTTCACTTATCGGCTCTCAGCCTCCGCCATCTTGTTGTTCACACTTGTTTTACCTTGAATTGGAGCAATACTCGATATTGAAATTAAAAAATAGATTTTAATTCAAAGTATTATTCAGACATGGGAAAGGATTTTTGTCACTATTAACAAGTGTAATATGTTGGTCTACAAAATCGTATCTATTTTTCTTAGCAGACTTTGCAGGTGATGTACCTCATACATTCTGAGTAATAAACCTCTGATTGTCTGATGACTTAGGGACCATACATAAATTATGTCACACACAACAGGGTGGGTGCATAGCTAGTTTGAACAGTGTGACACTGTCTGAAAATAGCCCTTGTTTTCATGTTTAGAATAGAAAATTCAGTATGACAGGGGGTGGATGGGTTCTAAAAGTACCCTGAAAAGGTGTGACACCATTTATTGACAGCCCCTTACACTATCAGCACAAAAGAAACTTGCTGCACACAAAGTGTCCCAGTCCCCATATTCAGACCTACCGCCGTGTGAAATTACACCAAGCCGACCGGCTATACACGCCAGCCCCGCACTGAATACCACCACTGACCAATCACAGCCGTCGTCACAAATACAGACCGGCATGCATCAGGGCCGGACGTCCGGCTAAGTCCCGGATGATCCCCCCTAGCGGGCGGGCGGCGAACCTCCACTCTGTGTGATTTGGGCCGTTAGTCAGATTAATACTATCCGTGACGGGGATGTAGTGGGGGAGGGGGGGGGGGGGCTTCATGTGGGGTTCTTCTACTGTCTACATTTCAGGGCTGATCCAGGGATGCCTACTCCTCTTTGATGGCGACTTGTACTATTTAAAAGGAGAAAAACGTTGTATGTGACCTTTTCACATACCCCCACAGAAAATTTTTCAAAAAGTTCCACCTTTTTTTTTTTTTTTTTTTAAACAGTTTAAAAACCCTAAGACAATTTAAAGGAGGTGTTGAAACGCTCCATTTGATGAATTCCCATTTTTAGGCTGAAATTGTAACCAAAAGTTCCACTTAAGGAACATCACTCTCTCCCCACGGTAGCACCTGTATACAGGCCTGCACTATGTGGTACCCATCACCAATGGTCCTTAGGTGATTTATAAGATATAAACGGTGCCAGGTTGCCTGAGTGAAACTTCTAGTGACAATTTAAAGCAAGTGTACATCCATGCATTTCTAACGTTAGAGGCTCCACCCCTAAGCTTACCGACGTTGCAACCAGTGATGTGTTTTGCGATGCTAGAACACAATCTGGTGATGTCATTGGTTACGTCACGAATATGGCGCCACGCTGCAAGAGTTACAATATAGCAAATCACCTCAAGGATGATACACTGGCTTTAAATGATTCAAAACTATGAAAGAGTTTGGCAAACAGCAATTTAAGGGATTTTTCAATATTTCATTTGCAGTTACATCGGTTTTATGTATTCTTGGTATGATTTTTCTTCCACCATAATTGTGAATTGGCAAAACCTTGGCACACGGGGGGAAAGTAGCTCCAGTCCCAAATACCCTAATTTACAAACATGTAGCAGTAACTCGAATACCTTACATAAGAGGCTGTTTATGCCCACAAATGCCAATTAAAAATGTCCTTGAATATGGTTGTAGATGGAATAGGTGTAGAAAATCTAAAAAGCCGCCCAAAAGAAATTCCACAAGTACATTCGTGGAATTAATTCTTTGAAAAAGAAATCTTCTAAAGGTTTCTCTTTCCACATTATAATATGAGTAGTATTTATCCCCCACTCCCCTCCCCCCAACGATCATGATAATCATTTGACCTGAGGGAAACCGGAAACGGAAGTCAGCTATTGACGGCAGCCCCAGGGCATTGTGGGATTGTCGGAGAGCTGACTTTACGACAAGATGGCGGTGACAGTGTTCTGTGTGTGTGTGACAGTTTGGTCAGCTGTCTGGTACTGTGAACTAGTGGGACCCTTGATGGGGGGTCCCCAATGTTGCATGTTGAATATAAGAAAAAACCATGTCAACTGTCACTTAATTCTCCATGTCACATGTTGCCTCTAAGATACCCTCATGTCTCTTGATTAATTTAAGAAATAGGCTTTGCCAAGCCGTTTATCTTTTTCTTCATGTCACTAAGCCCAATGTCACATGTCGATTTTTAGAAATGGCCATGTTGCCGTGTCAAATTTAGGGGTCTAGGGCCATACTAGTGGAGCAGGGAGGTAGGGGGCTTTGATCACTGGCGCTTCATACAAATAAAACAGGTCACCCTGACACAATCAACTAATGTTTGCAATAAGCCCATCCCAATTTACACTTACATTAGAGCTTACTATGAAATATTTTCAAAATTGCTTCTGTGCTTCCATAAAGCCTTGCATAGAGAGCAATGATACCAGCATGGTTCCTGGGATTAAAATAGAGTGATGCATTCTGTCGAAATTTGGGGAAGATTTAAGTAGGCATTAGCTAGTGCTTGGCTCATTAGCTGTATTTGGATCTTGTTACGTGCTTTTGATGTATCCTAATCACATCACTGCAATGTGCTGCTGTGATGTTGCACTGTGATGTTATTATGATGTTCCGGTTATGTTCTTCAACCCAAAAAGAATGTTCTTATAACTTTCTGTTATAGTTTTGTCCTAACCTCCCCAAAAAATAATGTTTAACATTAACAACATTTTTGGTGAGGTTTCAACCTCACCATCGATAACGTAATTGTTACATGCCATCATAGTAAGTAACAGACTGACTAAAAAAGCATGGTTGCAGAACGTTTCTGTTACCTCACAGGTTGGCTGGGAGGGTACTCATATCCCTAAACCCCCTTATTAACTTACCCTTTATAAGTCTGAGTAAGAGGACACCCTGCTCTGAGTGATACGATAGGATCGTAAAGTCAAGGACTCACCACTGAAGCCCACGCGAGTGGTGCGGTCCGTAAATAGTGCGCGTAGTGATACTCTATAAGGATGATGTGGTGATAGATGTGGGATATCAGTAAGTGCAGCTCGCTGTACTGTAAGCCTGGAGATTACAGGGAGAGTATGGAGAGGGGAGAGGGGAGAGGGAGGGGGTGTAGGAGGATGATGCTTGAATGCCTGTTCAAGGCCAGCCATAAAATTCATCCCTATTTACAACTAAAATATCATATAAAATTTAAAGTTTGACTTTAAAGCCCCATACCCACTAGCTTTAAAATCAATGATTATAATTGGAAAAATCACAATAATTCATTTATTTTATATAGTTTTCCCAGGGGTTTTGATGACAAAATTGGTCAAAATTCACCTGCAGGTGCGTAAAATACTGTAAGTCAGCTATACGTGGTAGGTCGAATTCTAAGTGAATCTTTCATGAAACAAACCTGTTGTTCCAAGATGGCCTATCCTGTTACATAATGTCCTGACTTTTAAATGATTTCTGAACATAAATAAAGTAATGAAGAAGTTGTGTGATTGACTGTAAGACAATATGACAAATATGTAACTATTGTTCATATATTTACAAAATATGCCATCCAATGCAGATAAACTTGACAAAAGATTAACAGACAACTGTCTTATAACTTTTACTGACATGAGGACACCATTTCCATTTATTGAGCAAACAGCCAATCAGCTTTTTGACAGTTCAATATGCTCGAGTTGTTTCGTAAAGAATTACTCGTGGCTGATTTGCTTTTAATAACATATTCTGTCAAACACCAATTGTGAGCCAACGTGGGATGGACTTAAGCAATTTACTACATTTCATTGGCAACGTTTTTATTCATGTGAAGAAAATGCAGATTCAGCGAATTGTTTTCTTTTGTCAATTAAGAACAGCATGCTTGTCATACCCGCATTATAAGGATGTCAACAAACAGATAACATCAGTAATACTATATCCTCATTGAACTATGAAGTGATTGCTTTAAATCAATGGTCAGATGCACTTGGTGAGTACTAGAAAAATAATATTGAAAAATAGGATTGAGTCATCGCAAAATAATAGTTACATAATGAAAATAATTCGACTAAATTTTGGCCTGAAATGCAAGAGTACCTTAATAGTCTCCTAATTTATTAGGGAAAGCAATACGTCCATAAGGCACCATATGAAATTATTAAAGAATGAACTAGAATAACATTGTTCTTAATATAAGAAGACCCGCATTGGTCTTCCGAGGGTGGCCGTATGACCCATAGGGGAGAGTCATGAACCAAGGCCAAAGCCCGAGTTTATTACGATCCCTATGGATTGCACGGCCACCCGAGGATGACCCCAAAAGGGTCTTCTATATCTTACCACCCAAACAAAGTATTAAATAATGTTGAAAAACATGAAAATGAGGAGTGGTACGAATGGCCTGCCAATACGCACCCCCTTGTATGTAATGCTCCTCGGCAGTGCAGGTGATAAAACGGGGACTGTGAATGCTCTGTGGCCCGTTGCACAATACCTATCGTTGTTACCAATCCCATCTTGATTATGACACCATTATGCCCATGATAATGCACATTTGAAAAAAAAGCTTTTTAGAATACTGTTAATGAGCTATTATTCTTACAAAATATAGCCCTATGGGGCCCCTTTATTTACAGAATTCAATTTGATCCAGTAGAAACAGAGATATTAGGGAATATTGTAATGATGATAACTATTGTTGTAACAACAACTTTCTTACAGTTATCTTAAAGTTGTCGTTGTTACTCAAAGCCATTTTGCAACAGGCCACTGGGACCTTCCATTAAGTATGTACGCATCAAGGGGGAGGGGGTGTGAGATTTGTTAACATGTTCATATTATGTACTAAATGGAAGTCCCCTCTACTATATACTGCCAAAACTGAGGAGTTATATGGACTGTTCACTGCCATGCCTTCACCATTGAGAACCTTTCCCCTACAAAAAACCAATAACAGAATATGAGAAATACCTGAAAGGTCCATATTCTAAGGTTATAGTATTATGGGATGGTCTCCCAGAAAGTCTGCAGAGTTCCACCACAATGATAAAGTTTAAGATATATGTGTTGTGAGCCTGGAGTCCCCTATATGTGGTACTAAGCCTGATAACCAAGAAACTAAAGTAATTGTCTGCTGGAACCAGGATGTTTACCTTCTAAACTTTAAATAACGTTGCTACCATTGTGCAGAAATATCACTGCACTGCAAAAATACTTTACTGTAGTTACTCTATTGAAAGAACTATCAGAAAGTAACAGGCCCCTGACCACTAGAGTATAAATGTGACCAGAGAGCCACAAATCAGTGCTACATTTTCTATGCTGTGTGTATCCTAACTGCTTTGCTTTGTGATATAGATTCAGGGTCCATTAGCCAGCTAGGTGGGTCCTAAAAGGGGGCCAGCTAGAGTAATTCACCAAGAGATCACAATGTGGCAGAAGCATAGTGGTCAGCTTTAAAGTAAGCGAGACACTGACCGCTGGCTCATGATTCAGACCAAGTCGATGTATATTCGACCACCACATATAGCGCTCTATTGTCGATACCAGAATGGATCTGTCATGTTAGAGCGTAGCCGGCTTCCATCAGCGGGGTGATTCGCTGTATGAGGGAGTCGATTCAGGGGCTCACCCGGACAGGTTAAGCACCTCGATCAAAGGTTGCCATTTCACACAGATATTTATTTGACATAACAATAGCAGGGGCATATTCAGGATTTCAGAAAGGGGAGTAAACATATAGGCTAAGTACTAAAACACTATGCATCTGTGTGTGCATGCTTGAGATTTTTCTCTTTCTTTGTCAAGTTAATGTCCCCAGCAAAAGGTGGGAGTCAGAACCCCCTGAACCCCCCTGGATCCACCCCTGGATTCATCCCTTAAAAAGACAAATAAGGGAGATCATAGTGCCTGCTAGATCCCATATATACAGGCTCACAAAAAGAGCTTTATCAGAGACCTGCATGACCTTACGCCCTTTACTTTGGTATCATTGCCAGTTTATACTCTCTATTGTCTAGAAATTAGGTTTACATCAAGAAGCAGTAGATCAGAAATAGATTTCAAGCTGTCCTTGGCACCCCCCATAGCCCATTGGCCTGGAGATACAGGAGAGAGGCCAAATGTCCCTACAGTAGATGTCACTGGCTGCAGCAGGCTCCAGCAATCTGTCAGCTAGATGTTGCCATCTCAACTGTGGCCTGTTGCACAATACCAATAATAACAAAGAAAATCAGCAAAACAACAAAGCCTTTTGTTGTTATTTTGCATGTAATAACGATCCTTTTGACAATCAAAAAAAGTATTTACATTCCTGTAAATATCCTGTAATCTTCCCCTTTCATATATCAATTTACAAAATTTAATTTCATCCAGTAGTCAAAGTCAACTGTTATACAAGAAATTCAGCATCAATTTTTACTCACTTCCATTCTTTTTTCTGTGCTGAAAATTTCAGGAATCTTAGATCTGAATGTTTATTTTTCAGAACTGTTTACAGAATTAAAATCGCTCCAGTAGAACAGCCACAATTCAACAGCACGATCCATCACAGGCAAGGTCCTTGGAGGCAACGTCCTTGTAGCGAGACATAACTTTGTTTGAATTTTTTAACAGGGGCTGCAGGTCTCTCTGTGTGTACCGACCCTCGGAACGGCGAGACCCATTATGCAATGCACCACTGGCCATCGCTTAACCAACTTACTGCAACAGCAGTGGTTTTGTGCAATGATAACTCTTGCTGTGAAGGCCCATTTGCCATGGCGGACGTGGTGCACACGATCTCCTGCAACGCTTATCGTTTGCACCAGAATTGCAAACAATAATGCAAACGACAGGTCTGCAACTGATCAGATCTAACATGCTGGATTGAATCGTTTGAATTCCAGCCGACAGCAGGGTACTTGAAGGGTACTTGAGGTACTTGAGGTACTTAAGTACTTATCGTTTGCCATTGCTTGGGGCCTCTCTTCTTAGTGTAAATGCTATTTCTTCAAATTCGCTTGCCAGCAATAATTTTATCGGCCCTGAGAGAATCGTCTTCTCCATACAATAAGTTTATCGGACCTGTGAGCGACGCAATTATCGTCCACGGTGAATGGGCCTTCAGTGCAGGTTGTCACTTTCACAATGCTGACATGTGACTGGCCACTGACAGCTGGAGAAGGCCTGTTGAAGGGGTGACAGATCCACTTGGGTATTTATAAATGTTTTGGTTTTCTTTTGTCTTCTCAAATGGGAATGGGCGGATAATACTGCTATACGATTATGGTAGATCGATATATGATGTAATACGGCAATATTCTAATGGCCTCATCGAATACTTGAATATTTTCTTCTGCAAGCTGCCAGGAGATTGCGAAATGATTGTGTTCGTGATATTCGGAATTTGAAAAGAGATTTTGTAAGGACAGAATTAAATAACAATCAAAACGATAGCAAAAAATTCTGGCGAAATATTAATAATATTTTCCCAAATAAAAAAGGGAATAATTCTAAAATCAACTTAAAAGATCCCGACTCAAATGAATTTGTCAAAAAAGAACAACTCCCGGATTATATTAACAATTATTTCTCAAAAATTGGCCTGAAACTAGCTGAAAGCTTTAACAAAGCATGGGAATATCATGGTACGACTAGTCTTAATAAATGTCCAGATGTGGTTTTGAATGTCGATTTTGTTTGTAAGTTAGTTAAGGATATCAATGTATGTAAATCTTCTGCTATTGAATTTATTTCTAGTAAAATCCTAAAGGACATTTTTATAAACTGTCCAAATTTTTTAGTCAAGATGTTTGAAGTCTCCCTCGCTACGGGCACTGTTCCAACCACATGGAAATTGGCCATGGTTACTCCTCTAAAAAAAGATGGGAATAGTTTGGATGTTAATAATCTAAGACCAATTTCACAACTGCCTTTACCATCTAAATTACTGGAAAAAATTATCCATAGCACCATGTATAAACACTTAGATGACCACAAACTGCTGGATGAAAACCAAGGAGGCTTCAGACCTGGCCATTCTACCTTAGACACTATTGTGAAATTTACTGATGCTTTATATACAGGAATTAATAGTAATGAATTAACAATTGCCATGTATTTTGATCTACGCAAAGCATTCGACACTGTTAATCGTGACATTTTAATTAATAAATTAATTAAGTTGGGTTTCCAAGGACAAATTGTTAATTGGCTGAGAAATTATCTCTCAAATCGGAAGCAATGTACTGTTGTTAATAATTTAACATCCTCAAAGGAGTTAATTGAGTGTGGAGTGCCACAAGGGTCTGTTCTGGGCCCTTTGTTGTTTCTGATTTACATAAATGATTGTCCATCTTACCTAGAAAATTGTAAATATAAACTTTATGCTGATGATACTGTTATCTATATTACAGGATCTAATGTAACTGAAATAGCAGGTAAAATGCAGCATGATGTGTGTAATTTTAAAAAATGGTGCGATATTAATAAATTAACTGTGAATGGAGTCAAAACAAAATATGTCATCTACGGAACTAAAAATAAGGTAAAACGTATGAGGAACACAGAATTTTATTTAGGAAATCTGTTACTGCATAGAGTACCTTATTACAAATATCTAGGTGTATTTATAGATTCCACGCTCACGTTCCGGAAACATATTGATTACTGTAATAAAACTATCACATACAAAATTTACCTGTTAAACAAACTGAGAACTTTTATAAATGGTGATGATGCACTGCGAATATATAAAACCATGATTATGCCTATTTTCGACTACGGAGATATTGTATATGCTGGTGCTCCTTGTCATCCATTGAATATGTTGCAAAAGAATCAAAATAGGGGTTTAAGAATATGTGTACTAAATGAAATTCCGTTGTCTACAATGGAATTACATAACTTATGTAAAATCCCCTATTTGCATAACAAAAGAACTTATAACCTAAGAAAATATATGTACAAACAGATTGATATTCTGAAAATAATACCAGTTATACGCACAAGAATCCATGATGCCCCTGTACTAAATACAAAAAAGCCAAACTGTGAAAAATATAAAAAAAGTGTATTGTACAGAGGCGCCATTGACTGGAATTCATTACCTGTAAATATACGAATCATTCCTGATTTTGAAATATTTAAGAACAATCAAAAAGCCTGGCTTCAGGCTACGGTTGAAATTTAAAGCGAGGTTGCTTGAAACCCTTACAAAAAACCATTATTGATATCTATTGTAATCTACTTTATTATAGTTAGATTGTAAATTCAATTGTATTGATATCTAAAATCCTATTGTGTTTAATTTGACTTCTTGTTGATCTATTATATGATATGATACTATGCCTTGTAGGACGGTTGTAATCTATGAAAATTACATTATTTTCTCTTAAAACTTAGTGTTTCTGTTTAAATAGAACACTAAGATATTAGTTACCTTGAAATATTGTGATAAAGCAAACTGTATATTTTGTTCCAATTTTCCTTAAAAACATGAACATTGTATGTATAAACTTATGCTCTGGTGTTGTAATGAAAACTAGTACTCTGTACTAATACTTTACCAGAATAAACAACTGTTCAAAAAAAAAAAAAAAAAAAAGAAGTCAATTTCCTATGCCCTTTAAATGGAAACAACTTTTCCTTGGAATATTATTGGAGTACTTGAAATAATACTGAGTTTAGTTCAACTCCGTTATTTAGGTTGCCATGGAAAGGTTCGATGGGATTAATTAAAACCCACGCAGTCTTTTCCAATTATAAAGTTCTGAACTATGAGAAATATCTAAAAGGTGGAATTCGAACAGATTTTCTCTCATTTCACTCATTTGATATCCCCTACTTTGAAAATCAAATGAAAAGTGCAGTTTCACAAAGGCTCAATCAATCAGAATTGTTTGTCATAAAGTGAGAGTATTGTTTGTCAGGACTTTGTCTTTTGATACATTTAAACAATCTAAGCATTAGGCCAGTTTCGTGACATGACCTGTGATGTTACATGATGGCCTTCTTGAAAGTGTAAAAGATCACACCCATTGTTCAGCTGTCCGATTATGTCGCCGTACATTAACGTGACAACAAGTGGACGATACTGTCTCTTTAATGACACTTACCCTTTAGTTTGAAGAGTTTTTTTTATAGTGGTATCGTTGAGGAGGGGATCACAAATGGTTTTATACAGTCATGGAATGCTTGCGGGGAGGGATACCAACGAGTTGGTATTTGAAATGCATATTGCTTGAGGTGGAGAAAAACATTACCACAAATAATTACCCACCACATGGTGGAATATGGCCTATAGGCTTTAGTGTATCTCACCAGGAACCAGTGGTAATGAAATTTCCCAGCGTGGTTCACTCCTAACCTATCGCTGGTACCCAAAGGCCCAGAGAGGTAGTTCCTCCTCACTCAACAATATAATATACTCTAGTTCAGAGATGAAAGAGGAACATTAAAAAACTGAAGGGATCAATATGCAAAATGGCCTCTGGAATTATGGGTGGTCAGCAGGGCAAATCAATGTGTTTTAGTGAATGCAGGAATCAATGCTCCCAATCAGGTGGTCATCGATCCGAGAGGACAGCGTAAAAGCCCCGGCTCCACTGCCCGACTCAACTCAACTTGACTGTCCAGTTGGGTTGAGTTGGATTAAGTCCTACAGTGGAGTCAGGGAAGTTGTAGCTGCACCTGCAACTGGACTGTTGGGTCCTACATGTAGGGAAGTTCAAGATGTAGGACTCGATTGTCGGGTTTTAGGGAGTAGCTTTGTATAAATGTTACTATACCCATAAGTTCTATGATCGAGTCCTAGTTTATGGCATGGTAGAGTTTCTTTTCTATGACCAGTTGTAGGTCCTGGCGCATTCAGAACCTAGTTGTGTACAGTTGGGGAGTTGAGCCAGGGCTTAAAGGGTCATACCCACTAGGTGATTCCGTGACGGCTGACGCCAACAGCCGTCGGCCTTCAGCGTTGGCGTTGGCATTGGCATATATCTATCAAACATGCTTAATATGGATTGGCATACTTGTTGGCATACTCGTCGGTGCTGACCATCGATGAGGAACATCAACGAGGACCATCGACAAGTATACCGATTGTGTGTTGGTATGTCTTCTTTTTCAGAGTCGATGTGAACATCGGCGCTGACGTTGGCGCCAATCGGACAAAAATCGCCTAGTGGGTATGGGACTTAAGAGTGGGGTAGTCGGGACTCTTAGTGGTCCTGATAGGGCCTTGACACCATTAACGGAAGGGTCAGCGGGGGACGGGAAGATGGGTCTAAAGTCTGCCCATTAAGCCCATCCCACTTTACACAAACATTAAATTTTACCGTTAAATATTTTCAAAGTTGCCTCATGTTTATTCCATAAGGGCAGTTGCATGATACAAAATTAACCAAAACAATTTGGTTGAAAAATCATTCATAGAATAAGTAAAATGTAGATTTATATATTGGTCTATTTTCTATAGAAAGCAATGTTAAAGTCTGTCAGCCGAACATATTATAATGTCCAACCCATTTTGCCTTGAAATACAGCATTTCGATCGACTGGCAAACCTACAAACCTGTCAATTGATACAATTTTAGAAATCATAATGTTCAAGCAGTACTTGAGGATATAGAAAAAACTTAATTTTTGCTTATTTCAACAACCCCAAATCTTGAAAACAAGGATGGCATATACAGTTGTTTTGTCCAACCCTTGTCCAACCTTAGGACATTCCCAATGTAGGATGGACTTAATGGCAACTCTGGGGCTAGTGAACCAACAGGGGCACAGCATGTTCTTGAAGTAAAAGTGGGTTCAGCATAAGATTGAGGGGATTACACATTTGCAAGTGAATTAAAGGAGGTTCAATCCTAAATCTTTCAGAAATTTCTTAAATTCTACTTATTTAGGAAAATCAAAAGGGTTTCAAGACACCCAAGACCCCACCCCCCGCTCCAATGGCTATCCAGTTGATGGGGGTCGGTCACATACTTTATATTTGATAGCCCCTGTCTTTACAAAATATGTATATTGGATATCAGTAATATCTACCACGTCCATCCAGAGCCCTATATTTGGGTTTTGCATGGCACAGCATGTCTTCTGTCGCTTTATGTTGCATTATACTTGTCGTGACTCACAAGGGTCTCGTGTGTTTTATCACTTAATGGGCCATATTGGGCACTGACTGTAAAGCACCATAACCACTAGGCAATTGCAACGTCAACGGGCAACGGATGACTGGGAAAAACATGTCATCTATGTTTCCTGTCACTGAATACGGCAGATTTGAGAAGAACTGGAATGAGAATAAGGTTCATATTCTGATATCATCTCATAAAGATCACATGATACCCTTTAATATAGATCTTTGTGAAATATAAGACACCTATGACTTGTGTCACATGGCCGGAATGAAATAAAAGGCCCATCGTTATGTATTTTCCGACCCCAGACAAGAATGTAACTTGATAATAACTTTGCAGTAACATTCTATTTGGTTCTGGTTAGGTTCTTGTTATATTATTTTGATGGCACACAATAGCGTCTTTAGAACCTGACATTATCACATTGCACTGTGATGTTATTGTAACAGTCTGGTTATGTTATTTCATGTAATGATAACGTTATTACAACATTCTGTATTGGTAAGGTCTCAACTTCACCAGAATATAACGTTATTGTAACATTGTGTCTTGTAGAGTATCAACTTAATATAAAGAGATGAAACTGTTACATGAAAATTGGGCAGGTCACAGAACATACTTTTATTACCCACACAGCCGCCGAGCGGTGCCTGTTGTAGCCGGGGTGTACTGACAGGCACTATGCACCGCTCCATAGTATTTTCTCAATATTTTCAGGATTGTTTGGGTGATGAAATAAGGAAGCACCTTTGGGATCATCCTCAGGTGGCTGTACGACCCATGGGGATCGTACAAACCTTGGGCTTTGCCCTTGGTTTGTGACGATCCCCTATGGGTCGTACAGTCACCCTCATATTCCCCCACAGTGATTCTTATTATAGTAAGGTGCTGCTTGCCTGGGACAGCATCAACACTTTGACTTGTCACTGCACGTTATCAACTATATTGAAAAGTGGCGATTTGATGCTTTGATGTAGCTCGAATGTATTCATTAATGAGCTTTTTGCTTTTATTGATGTATTCCATTGACAATAACTTAAAAGAACAATGTGCAAACAAGAATATATTATGTGATGACTACATATATTTCGAATGAATATTGACAGGCAAATAGCTTAAATGTACATAGGTAAAGATAATCAGTTTAACAACTGTTCCAATATATTCCCAGCTGTGCTGCCTTTCCACACACGTAAAGCCAAATGTCAGATGTCAGTCCGTTCAAACTTCTGTGCTAATGTAACTTTTGAACTAAGAAAGTCTGGCATTGGAGACTAACCCATTCAAACTGCAGTGAACTGACAAACGCGAGTGAACAGGTTAATGCGTAAGGCAAGAAACTGACTGAGCAATCGACGAGCAATTTGAACTCCCTGGGGCGGAAAGACTAGAGCGTGGCCATATTTATCTGGAAGCATAATTTATAATCGGAATGTCTGAAATATGATGAATTATCATCCAATTCTAGTGCTTAACACTTAATAGGAAACTACTGTTCACAGCAGGAAGCTTCGTATTTGAATTCTTTTACAATAATAACAGTTACGTCCAGGCTTCCCTTTGATGATAGTAACATTCGACTGTATTTGCAAAGACCTTTCAAGGTGCGAAGTCTATGTTTAACCATATATGCATTCATGAGCTTAAACAGGATTTTCAAAAGTTGGGGTCAGCATAAAGGCTAATGCTGGTGATCCACGACGCGATTTTGGGCCGATTATGGACCGATTTTAGAAATCGGTTTGATAAATAATGCTTATTCTATTAAGATATGTTACTTCTTATCAACTCTTCTTTAATTGCTCTGACAAAAAGAGAGTGTTTACTCTGAAATATATTTCTAAATATGTGAAAAATATAAGAGAAAAAAATCGTTTGGCATTTTGTCGCGTTGTGGATCATCAGCTTTCGTACTAGAACGGTATGCATTCGCTTGCATGCCTACAGCATTTCCCCCTCATTTTGTAGTTTAGTGGTCCACCAAAAGGGCCCCCCCCCCCGATCCGCCCTGCACTGCATTACCATTAGGTAGTTCCTGAGTGAGGGGTCCTACTGTCAGTTGTTGAATTTGAGAAAAGACCCCTTCAACTATCATTATTGTATTTACACATAATATGTGTCACTAACCTTCGACTGTCTGAAGAGCGTTAATGTAACGAGATGTTTTAGTTTCAATAAAATAGAAAATATCTCTTTATCCTCAATGGTTCTCTGTTACATCCATCATCTCCCTCTTTCACAAGGCTTAGGACAGGCGTCCGGTGTTTATACATTTACGTCAGACGACTAAGTTCATCGAATGGTTTCAAGATGATTGATTGACTTGATGAAAGCCTTCTTCACAAAGGAGATGTAGACAAAGTACTTTCTAACAATCAATTATAACCAACGGTTTCATATATTAGGAAGCGTCCAGTGTCAATGCCATGAGCCTTAGCCTAATCACCCCAACATTAGACAGGGGTTTTCTTTAACATAGAGTAACTAGTACCGGGTACTAGTAAAAATCCTGAAGGGCTAGTGTAAATTTTGAGCAACTAGCCCAATGGACTAGTGAAAATCTTAAAAATTGTACATGATATCTTCATATGGGCCAGTACAACTTTGATCCGGGCTAGTGCAAAGACAGGACCACTAGCCCGGTGGCCTATAGTGAACCAAATATTGTAGGGAAACCCCTGTTAGGTGACATAAGTTTTTATAAAACAGACATACGTTTTTATGAAACAGGGTCCAGTGTGAATTTCTAATCTCAGCCTGATCACCCCAATGTTAGGTAAAGTTTGATTTATGTACAAGCTGCCAATAAAGCTTAACGTAAGTAAAGCCTGGTCCCCACTGAGGAAACCAACAACTCGCCGACTAACCTGCAAACGATAAACTCCCCAGGTTGGCTGGCGACAAAGTGCCTTTTTAGTGGGTTTGTCGGCCGACAAACACCCAAAAATATCAGACATGTTTGATTTCAGGTTTTTTGTTGTTGTCCTGGACGATGAACTTTGGTCTCTGGGACCGACAAACTACCCTATTCTGCCAACGACGTCGCTCTCGCCAGCTCAATGGGGACCCGGCTTTAGTCTTCCTCAGCCAAGCATGTGACATTATTATAACGTTGCAGCAATGTTCTGTTTGGTTCTGTATTGGATTTTGAGTTGCCTTAGTGTGGTGTAGCCAGGGGGGTTCCTGGATGTCTGGAATCCCCTTTGATTTCCAAAAATATGAGTTAAACATAAGAAATCATTTCAAAAACGTAGGTAGAAACCCCCTCACATTTACTTGGAACCCCCTTTAACTTTGCGGGGGTTCCAAGTAAATGTGAGGAAAGAAATTTACCCATAAAAATCCAAATTTGGAAAAAATTAGAGGGGGGTCGGGGGTGCCCGCCTTAGAAGCCCCCTTGATCCTTGTTAGTGGTTGTGTTTTTTTATGAAACAGACCTAGCCAAGGATGCGATGTTATTATAACGTTGCAGCAACAGTCAGGTTGGTTCTGTATTTGCTTCATGTTACATTCTTTTGATGACTCCCAATCACACATCGCTGCAACTCACTGATCTTGCACTGTGATGTTATTACCACATTCTGGTTATGTTCTTCAACCCAAACAGATTGTTCTTATAGGCCTTATGTTTTGTTTTGGTTTTGTCCTAACCTCACCAAAAAATAATGTTATAATTACATTAATATTCTGATTTGGCAAGGTTTCAACTTCACCATCAATAATGTAATTGTTACATGCTCTCTTAGTAAGTAACACACTGACTAAAAAAGTATGGTTGCAGAACGTTTCTGTTATGTTGCAGGCTGGCCAGGCTGTGCTTGTTTGTACCAGGGAACCTAGCACAATGGTCACTGGTTTACTCATTTCCGAAACCAAACAGATAAATCACCAAGTGTATATTGTCTACTCTGAACTATACCAGTGTGATGCCCCCCATCACCGAATACACTTCACATGGCCTTAGAATCAGGGACTGATCCTACTTTAAATTATTAGAAGCTTAGCAAATAGCTTCATCTCCATATTGATTAATTAATGCATAATCATAAACGATACCCTAAAAGTAAGTAAAAGAAAAAATAGATGAATAAACTTTAGAGTTAAGAACACCATACTTCCCCAAATCATGACCGGTTTGTAAAAAGTAAAGAACAGATGTGTGTTTGAGAAATCCCATAAGTTATCAAGCAATACTTTGTCAAACATTTCACCAAAGACTCAGAAAATGTTTGGAACAAATAGAGTTCTGGAGATTCATTCATGGCGAACGTTAAAAAATCCCCCTCTCAGACCGCGATGCGTTGTCTGAGCGGCTGTCAATATTTACCGCGGCATAATATAAATCCATGGTGTGTTGGCAGAATGGTAGTGTCTGTGTACCCATAGGGGGTTTGTGAACCAGTGGTAAACCAACCACTGACACAGACAAGATGGATGACCGGCCTTGTCCACCCGTATGGGGAGAGAGCCTTAGATACGACATCGCGACTCGGCAATTTCTGAAATTCGACATGCGACATTGCCGCTTTTATGGAACAACGACATGTGACAGGGACCTTTGGGGCCTTCCATTTAGTATGTACAGAAATCTTCCAAAATTTTAGACCTCCCACCCCCCTCGGGCTGAAGTACACAATTGCTTTGTACAGGAACGTTTGCAAAGTTTCCCAATTTTTAGACCCCCATCCCCCCTTGTTGCGTATGTACTTAATGGAAGGCCCCTTTCCTAAATTTGATGGGGTGATAGGTGATTGGTAAGTGACAGGGCAATGAATAAGCAGCAAGGACATGTAACTTAAAGACGTGTTCCACTATACAATGTATGGCACAATATTCATGGAAATTCTGCCGATGTTTGGCAAAAAAATATCAAAAGATCGTCAGTCAGTCATGATTTTTGGTGACCTCTACATCTTGAGGTGGATTATACCTTCAAATACTCACAACTTTGTGAATGCCAACGATCGAGAACATTTGAATGTAATATAGATTGTGAGGATTGTATTTGTTCGCCTGGGCAGACTTTGGACATTTCTCAAATTCAAACATTGACAACGGGACGCCCCTAACCGCCATCCAGGGCTCCACCCGTCAATAACCAATGACACTGCACTACAAAAACACCACCACATACCACACTGTCTCTGCCAATTTGATTATTCATAGAGACTACATGTAAAAATTGAATTACACCGGGTTGTATTTCCGTGATGTTTTAATCAATGTTTTGTTTTGAATCACTCCAAATAGGGGCACCCTTTTGTCTGTCGGCAGATGACAGCTGCAGTTGTCGCTCTACGATATAATATTATAGGATACTTCATTATTTTTGTTCATTTATTATACTATTGTGACCGCCAATTGGTTGAAAGTAAGAAGGGCTGACTTTTTTGTACCTGAGTAATTGAGTAACTTGAAATAAGTGAGCAACTTAACGTCAATGATATGCACAGCGATTGGAAATTGTTGGATCTGTGCATTTGTAAGGCACTATCGGGATTACAATTTTATTTTTTTTATAACATTGTTTATTCTGGCAAAGTATTAGTACATTGTACTAGTATTCGCTACTAGCCAGCATATAATGATAGTACATCAAAAATATTATTGAATTTTCTTATAAATATACAGTTTGCAACAACCAATGCTTTAGATTGGGATTATGTTATGAAATGAGTCTTTCAGTATGACTCATTTCAATTCGAAATAAGACTAGTCCCAAGTTGTAACAACAATATAGTAGGTAACAATAATACTAAACAATTAAAATAGGTCATTGGTTTCACATATTTGAGCATTTAAGGAAAACCCCATTTTTCAAAATTGTGTGTCACATCTGATAACAATGATCAGTATAGAAGGGTTATATAGGTCAATAAAACTAGACAGCTAATGCCCATTTCCTTTGTACATTTTTAAAATATTTATATTCGTCAATATTTCTGTCTTCTACACCTAATGAGTTCCATTCTAGAGCACCTCTGTATAAAGTACTCTTTTTAAATTTTTCACATGTAGGTTTGACTGTCTTAAAAACCACAGCATCATGGAGTCTTGTACGTCTAATTGGATTAGCCACAAGGGTCTTATTTAGTTTTTGTTTAAACATGTATTTTCGCAAATTGGCCTTCCTACGTACCTTTAAATTTGGTACTTTACATTGTTGATGCAATAAAATTGTTGGTATATAGTATTGAGCAGATACACACAACCGAAGACCCCTGTTTTGTGTCTTTTGTAAATTGTTCAGTGATAGGGCTGAAGCACCTTCGTAAATTATATCGCCATAGTCAATAACCGGTAGGATCATAGATTTATAAATCTTTATACAAGTATCCTCATTAATATATTTTCTGATCTTAGATAACAAGAATAGTTTGTGCGATACTATTTTGTTACAGTTGCAAATATGTTTGTTAAAATTTAAATGGGCATCAATGTATACACCAAGATAGTTATAATGGGGTACCCTCTCTAGCGATGTTCTGTCTAGTCTGATGGTAATGTGTTCCAAGTTTTTTGTTTTAGATTTAGTTCCATATAATACAAATTTGGTTTTTGAAGTATTAACAGTCAATTTATTCCTGTTACACCAATTGTCAAAATGGTCTAAGTCTCTTTGAAGAGGAGCAATAATATCACTGGCATTATATCCAGACAAGTATATCACAGTATCATCAGCATACAGTAAGTGGCCACTATTACGAAGTATAAATTGTACATCATTTATATATATCAAAAATAACAATGGGCCTAGTACAGAACCCTGCGGTACGCCACATGTAACCGGTTCTTCATTTGATTTAATACCATTAACAAAAACCGACTGAACTCTATTACTCAGATAATTATGAATCCATTTCCGGCAACCAGATGTTAAGCCCAATGCCTTTAATTTATTTAATAATATTATATGATTAACAGTATCAAACGCTTTACGTAGGTCTATAAATACAGCAGCAGTAATTAAATGTATAACAACAATGTATAACAACTTTTGAGATGCATATATGCGACAGGTAGTGAAGCCTTGGAGATTTTAGCAGCAGTATTCCCCTTTAGGTATGACACCTTTCCCAGGGACGAACCCAGAAAAGGGTGAGGGTGGGAGACCCAGGAGGTCCTGCCCCCCCCCCCCTCTCCCAGTCTCTCCCTATCTGCCAAATCCCAATGTATAGTTCATACTAAATTCAATATGTATATATCATACTGAGATACCAAATGCACAGATCCAACAAAATCCTATATCTTTATTAGAGAAAAAAACATCAAAAAGGACTTTAATAGGTGACGTCGGTTGAACATAAATTGCTGTGCATGTTCGCGACTAGCTCCAAAACTATATTTCGATATACTACTAATATGTCGTATGGTCAATAGGACCAATTCATCTATATGCTATTGTTGTGTATATAAGATGCAATTGAAGCAATAGGAGCATTTAATGGAAAATATAAACTCGAAGAAGCGCCAATCAGAATGTGAGTCAATTCACATACATACCAACTCTCCATTTCTAGGTACTTGTATGGCCACCCAAGGAAGACCCAAAAGGTTCTGCTATATTATATGACACTAACAATTTGCGCAAAAGCACGAAAACTAAGAACAGTACCTACGACCTGGCAGTAAGCACTCCCCCTCACATATGCACCACCCACTCACCTTGTGGGTATTAATATTGCATACATAGTACAGACCTAACCAAGGGGGCACAAAGCATACTTTTATAGCCCCGGTTTGCACATAACATAGAGAGCTTTAGCCCAAAACCTAGGTGTGTGCAACTCCTGAGTGCGCCCGTGGTCTGCAAACTATATCAATGACACACAAAATGTTGAGAATTGTTACCGAGAACACAAAAATTGGCATAATATTTCAAAGACAGGCATAATTGCCATTTGGGGTAAAAAGATCTTTTATTCACTAGTTTCTGAGAGGGCAGGACAATGATAAAGATATAGAATCAATCTTATGACTGCGCCACTTTTAGTCTATGAAGAAAAACTGGAACGTTTCTCCGAACTCTACCTATATGCGACGTCGCAAAAATTCGATTCGCTATATAAGCATGGATTCTATTGTACACAGGACATGGTAGTGGTATAAGGAAATAGGACTTAGGAGGCTGTAGGATAAACAGTTTGTGTCATACATGCGACGTCCTGCATATAGAATAATTCTAAAACAAATGCACCATGTAGCCTACATAGATTGTTGCTGCCTATACAAGCGACGTCGCCTCAGTAGGTTCCTCTATTTAGGTAGTATTGTCGCGTGTATAATAGAATCAAAACACGCGACAATATAGTTAGTAGTATATGGAAATGAGAATGTACAGATGGTCACATCATTTGCGTATGATCCACTCTGTACGTGTTCATTTCTTATTCGTGTTATATTGGTGCTGGGGTACTCTCTGTATAAAGTTAGTGTTTTAGAAGGTCTTACCATGAGTTTTCACAGGGTAATACGTCTATGTGAATTTCCTGAATGCAACATTTTTTCTGTATTTGGTATACTCGGAGTAATCATGGGAGATCTACATTTACATAATCTTATTGGTATCAATATTTTGATACTTAAGTGATATTCTAGTCACATTCTGGTGTCATGACAATCTCCATGTAAAGCATGTGTATTGCAGTAGTTTTATCATGTAATACTAGTGTTGTGTAAAACTAGGAGAAAATCATGGGAAATCTATCTTTCTCTGACACCAGTTTTTGACATATGGATTCCAGAGTAAGGCATGTATTTTATATAGGCTTTTCCTGGGTTTTCCCTGGGTTTTGATGGAAAAATCACATGGATAATCGTAGGAACTTGAAATCTTTACACCAGAATTTCACAGTATAAACTCTTTCAAAAATTGGTGTGATAATTGTATTGCATTTTCATTATTTAAAAGTCTTTTAAAAAAATCAAATAGAAATATATCTTACTATTATATTAATTTATATATTTATTTATATATTTTTTTTATTATTAATTAAATTTAAAATTGACGATGTGAACAGGTCGGTGGTGTGGGAGCAACTGAAATTCAACAGTTACGCTCCGAGTAACCACGGTTATGGAAGAGGTTACGTCACCGCCCTGCTCCCAGAAATAACAATTTTAAGGTATCGGACCCCAAAAAATTACGATATGTAAAAGGATATTTACTCCCTAGATACCAATGTTCTTTATGGATTAAATACAATGTTAGTGCCTGTTCACCTAAGCAAGCTCTGTATAGCTCAGTAGAACACTGGCATTGTATGTGAGAGGTCCAGGGTTCGATTCCCCCACCATTTTCTCACTTGAGACACCAAAAACACGAGTTTTATATGAAAAAAACTCGTGTCAAAAACTCTTGTAAGAAACTCGTTGGGAACACCAAAAATGAGGTCCACAGAATACCGAGTGTTACTTGTGTTTTATACACGAGTTTCACATCCCTGGGTCCCGAGCTACACACGTCCATAACATGTGCCTTTGTTACCTGGGGTACACCAAAATGGAAATTTGTAGCTCGCCGCATGCAGTGTTTCTCTCATACGTGCGACCTATACACACTGTCTCTAACATAAACACTGTCTCATGCATGACGTCGTGTATAGCCGGTTCGACCTTACCCATGTTTCTGGGTTTGAAGGCCCCAGTCCCTGCAGTAGGGGGTTGTTCTACACCCCGGGGTACCACCCTGGTAGGACGACTCACTGACAGCCTGTCTTCTCCAATCAGATCACCAGGATTGATAATCAAATCATTATAAAGACACCAGGTATGCATTCCATAAAAATTTGGCGATAATTATCGCGAGTTAAAGCGCTTCCATAAAAGATCTGCGATACTAAAAATTTTATCGCCAAGGCCTCAAATCAGTATCGCGGCGATAATTACAAAATATCGCCGTTTTAAAAAAATATATTTTCACAAATATTAATGTCTCAAAAAATATATATGTGACCAAGGAAAAAGCCTGTAAAGTTTGAGTTTGATTGAAAAAAAATTTGAACAAAAAAAATTAAAAACAAAAATTTTATGTGGCGATAACAATTGTTGGTATCGTGGTGTTTCTTCAAACGAGATTATCGCGAAATCTTTATGGAATGGCCCCCAGCTATAGGTCTAGTCAGCAAGAAACAGCTCTTGTTGATTTCTTGTAAGTGTGACATGAGAATGGTTAGACATTCGGCTTGATATTTCATTATGGTTCTATGAGGTATAACACATAATATCACTAAATATCATATGTTCCATTAGGGATTACGAGGTGGTGTCTTACAAGAGTACAGGGAAACACGACCTGCAGCTGACGGAAAATGTTCAGGGTTTTCAGTAGTTCCTTGTGTCCCAGATCTATAGAGAACTGCTGAGAATATCTGAAAATAACAAAAGCCCCGGGCTATGCGCCTCTATACTAAACAGTGTGAAGAGTGGAAGACCAGCTGGAAAACTACTGCAATCTATATGCATCTTTGAAGGCACTTAGTTAACTAGCGTTGTGAAGTCTAGCGTGATATCCGAGATAAGAGGGTAGTTTTTGACAGTGTTACTCAGCATTACTAAATGAGTAATGTTTTCCTATTTGATCGCTTAAGGGGCTGCAATATCTTTATGATTGTGTCTATTGTGTGAGAAAGGAGTTTATTTAAGGCACATTTGCCTATTATATTCACTATCTGCAGCCCAGGGATTATATTAAAGGTCCGAAGAAATGTGAGGAGGAAAAGGAGGCCCTTCAAGTGTGGATTTTGGAAGAGAAAGAACAGGGATAAAAGACGATGTAAAGGCGTAGTCACCCTGCATTGACCACCCTTGTATTCTGGAGAAAATAACTCCAAGTATCAGTGGTGTTTGAGAGCCAGAAGATATCAAGTGTTGTGTATAAAGACAAAGACAAATGTACAGCCATATATGGATTATAGGAGTTTGACCTTCGTGTTTGACCCTTATTGGTCTCCAGACAGCAAACGTGCCAATACAGAAAAACTAGCATACTCTGACAGCCCCCTTTTTTCAGAATAGCCCATGGACAAAAACATTAATCAACATGTTTCCTGATCAAAATCAGATTTCAGAACATGATGATGTTTGAGAGCCATTATAAGGGAATTCAATAAGCTACAATTCACTTTATTCTAATATAAAAAATAATCAGTTATTGACAGCTCTCCTAAAAGGTGGCTTGATGATTTGACAGCCCCCATTTTTTAGCCAAATCAGCGATCGATAGATACAGCCCCTTGAGGGTCCGACTACAGGTGGTACCCATTTCTAGACCATGTTATCCCCCACCAAGGACCTTATCAGGGGCCGATTCAGAAATTGTTATAAAAGAAAAGGGGGGGGGGGGCACAGTGTCATAAGAATTTCCACCAGGTCTGAGAATTTTATATTACAAAAGTTAGTACGTGTCCAAAAATAAGGGCCACTGCTTATTACACCTTAGACAAACATGATTCAAGATTCAAGATGGTTAATTTGACTATTGTATAAGTTTCCATTCATGTCACCACATGGTTTTCATTCCAATAAAGATAACTTACTTACAACGTTATGTACATGAGATACAAAAGCACAGATTACATTTTTTGCTTTTTCTGTATTTTCAGCAGGACACTTAGAGTTCAAATTCAAAGCTTCACATATTTTGTCCTTTTCTGTCTCTGTTGCAAAACTGTTTTCATAACTGCTATATTGTTTCTCAAAAAGTTCTCTTTTACATTTAATATCAAGTTGATTACACTGAGCGAGTATATGAAGTACATTTTGTCTTACTCTTTACAGTGTGGACAAAGGTCATCGCTTATTTTTTTCCCCTATAGGCACAATATTGACAGCTCCGCAAGGAGTGGTAGTCTATTCATAGTTTGGTGAACAGAACTTCACAAACAGCTATGTTTTGAAGGCGACTGCTAATGACTTATAGGAAAACAGGAAGTATAAAGGCCCAGGTCTACAGTAACACCCAACAAAAACGACAACCATTACGTCTGTTTTAGGAGCCCGCTAACGAAACATCCGCCTGGAGAGTGATAAAGAACACGTTCCGCTTGTTCCCGTAATGAGCGTCTTCTACAGCGATAAATGGTGCGAAAAGTGCTCTGACAAAATGTCTGACGACTCTCGTCATATCTCGTTAAACATGAGAACAGTCGTCACGTGATCAGAGCAGCGAGTCGTGAGGACTTTAAGACACAAAAGTCAGTGAAACGAATCCTAAGGAGTCTGACTGGATTATTTCACTAAAGTCTGTATTCCACATAGGCCTCCCGATTTTATGCTGCCGATTTTGTATTTGTTTGATTTTCTCTGAGATTATGAAATAATACCTTACATCTCATAAACCATTCAAAAGAGAATTATAAGGGCTTTCTATTGATGTGTTACATCCCTATATTTTAACCTTTATTCCCACTGCCGATTTTCACTGTAAATTCTGATCTAACAGGCTAGTAATACTAGCCTCAGGATCATAGTGTATTCTTAGGGTTGCGCTATCAACCTAACATGTTATTCATTTAATATTGGCATACAAAGAACCCCCCCCCCCCCCCCCCGCGCGCCTCCTGCTCCCCCTTCACTTATCTGAATAGGCGCTGTACTCCCAGGCTTCACACAGTCTGACCTTGGCCCATTGGCCTTGACCTCACAGTACCGGAAGTGACCCCTAATCCGACAGGCCCTTTTCAGGTTACCCAGTGACTAGAATGCCAGGCTTCATGCTGCTTTCACACAGACTGTTAAACCTCATAGAGGCATCCAGAAAGGATGTCACACACAAGGGACTGGGTAGGTAGGTTGAACAGTGTGACACTTGATGTTTAAAACAGAAAATTCAGTGTGATTGGGGGGGGGGGGGGTCCTTAAAATACTCTTAAAAAGTGTGACGTAATTTATGGACGCCCCCCCTGGCGCCTGCACACAGACTGTTAAACCCCACTGGACTGAATAGGCACTTAAATCAGGCGAATATTAGACTAGTAAAATTCCTACTAATAGTTGGTTAGTTTAAGGGAATTCAATTTATACGTGTTAATACATACGGGAGAGCCACCTTCTTATATTCATACTTCATTACGCCTCTTTCTTAGGAAATAAAATGCCACCTCCCAGCTTGATTGCAGCCCCATGTTCTATAGCAGTAACATACCTACAAAACTATGGGTGCAACCATAATTTATAGCCTTCAACAAAATCAAAATCAAACAAAAAATATTGGCAAAGGCTGTCTTCTATACTGGCACCGGTTCTTATCATATATACACTTTTATTTTCCCAGAGTTATTGATAGTCTACTATTGATATTCCTATTTAATCATCCAGGAGACCTGTTTGATATGAGGTTGTCTGAGATGGTTGGCAAGCCCCCAGTTGGCAAACCACTTTCAGTAGTTGTACGTTCTGTAGGCCTCTGTGGCTGATAATTAGTGCTAAACCAGACAACCCACAACAAGAACAGCTATACTCTGCAAGCATATATTTCTGATGCTAGTAGTTGTTTTTACTTGCTGAATTGATACATTATTATAATAGTTACATTATTTTACATGAGGTTGAGACTCACAAAACATGGTGTAATATTAACATCACATTTGAAATAAGTTGAGACTGTGTACCAAATATTATGATAACAGTCAGTAATATATTGTATTAGTGAATGGCCAGAATGTTAAATAATGTCACTATGAAAGATCACAATGATAGATTCCAGGGGCTTTATTGGGTGTCATTAAAATAAATGTAACAAGAACCAAAACAGAACTTATCAGAACATTACTGCAATGTCAAAATAACGTTGCATGCTTGCCTGGGCCTGATAATTAGTGATAAGCATCTCCCACTATGAGAGGCCTCCTGTAGGACTATCATTGGGGCGTGGGAGGTCGGAAGTGGGGAAGGCTGTTGGTGGGGAGCGGCCCAGGCAAGCAGCGACATAACAAGCATGTTCTGTGACCATACTTTTTTGGTCTATTACTTGATGAATTTTCACATAACAGTTACGTTATTTTAGGTTAGGTTGAGACTTAATAAAACAGAGTGCTATGATATCTTTACATTGTAGTAAAGTCCAGACCCTACTAAAAGAGAATGCGATAATAATGTTATTTTTACATGAAAGAATATAAGACGAATGTCACATAAATGTTACAGTGCAATGTCACATCGTTAGATTCTAAAGACGTTTTTTGGTGGCACCAAAATAATGTAGCAAGAACCAAAGCAGAACTAAACAAAACGGTGCTGCAACGTTATAACAACATTGCATTCTTGCTTGGGGGAATGGGGGGTATCCAGGGAAGTGGGGGGGGGGGGGTTCTGAGGCATGGGGATGGGGGTAAGGAGTGGAGATTATATGTGTACCAGGCATGGGGGATGAATTGATGGTGATGATGATGATGATTAGTTGGAGTTTAAGGTCCACTCAGCAATTTCCCAGCTGTATTGAGACCAACTCAATGTTTTTGATGTGTATAAAACGCTGATGACTGAATCTACAGGGGTGAGAATGATGGCAAGGCAAGGAGGTCCAACAAACATATAGAGCAATTCGACCTGGGCCTGTCACTCAGAAGCTCAACTGAGCTACTCCTATCCTCTGGGAAGCATTGAAAGTAATAGGGTATACTGTAAACATGGGACAGGGGAGGGAGGGGAGGAATGAATGAGGGAGGGGACGAGTGAAGATAGTTGGGGGTGGTTTCGGTAAAAGAAATAGGATGAGTAATTGGATGAAGGGGGTAGAAAGGGGTTGTAGGTTCAAAGAGTAGCAGCCTAGGTAAGTAGGTGGGTGAATTAAGGGTGTCTCATTAGAGCTGAAATCATGAGACATATGCCTTTAAGTCCCTATTACACTACACGACATTGAGCTGCAATAGAGTGAGCAAGTAATGGAGGATTTACCCCGTACCAACAACCAGGGTCATTTTCACAATGAAAACAGGTTGGGACAAATTCTGTCTTTGGTGATCATATCTATGAAATGAAGGCAACAAGGCAGGCAAACAGCAGGGGATCAAAACCTGGAAATTAATTTTGCTGCACCTCATCCCTTAGTGAACCAAGCACCAACTGGGAATCAAACCCAAAGAACCACTTGGTCAGTGCTGGATCCCCCCTATTGTTGCCTTCTATGATCAGCAGGGGCTACTGGGGGCCTATTCTTCCCTGGAAACCCAGCGGGGTTGAGCTGCAATATCAGCGCGATATGATGATATTACTGAGTATTCGCATGCAGGAGTGATATAATTTTTTTAAATTGGCAATTTAGAGTATTTTACAAATGTGTAATAAGGAATTTTGTTTCTAATAAATGCGATTTCTCTACGACATAGTAATATAGCAGCTCATGTTGTGTAGTGGAATTTCCCCTTTACTATGACTCAAAAATTCTCGACTAATTGGCGGAGGTTACAAGCATTGCATTAGTGAAGATGGGGATTTACGTGGAGCTAATTAGCCAGAGCAACATTACCTGACATGTTTTTCGACTGACATCTATGATAGCCAAACGAATACCAAACACTTAGACTATAAAGTCTTTTGGTTAAAAACAGATATATTTATAGCCCGAGCTCTGGCCTTTAAAAGGGTTCCACCCTCATATAAGTGCTGGAGGTAAAGGAAAGTTATATATAGAAGATTTCAAAGCATGTTTATGCATTTTATTTTACTTGAGCTGTAGGTTACCCTTGAGCTGTAGGTTATTTGTTGTGTGTGATTGTTTATAGGTTTTTCTTATATTTTATCTGCTACTTTCTCACAGGTTTGTGAAAACAATGTTGTTGTTTTTTTCATTTCATTTGTTTCTACAAAGTCATCAATTCTCCTAAAATGATGAAATATTAGATGAAAAACACTTACCATACTAACAGTTGTTTCATACTAATACCTCTACCATGAGGTAAGCTTTGCAATGATATAGGATGTGTCTATATTAAATACATGTTGGTGTATAAATGAAAAGTTTAAAAAATCAATTAGCCATCCAGGTCTCAGGTGGGTGTTGGTAATGAGGTTAAAGAGCAATAAAACTTTAACGATCATTCTGGGAGCATATCACCCTAGGCCACTTTGTAACCTTCTGATTACTTGATATTAAAGGGGTCCTTGCTCATAAATTTACAAGTTTCCAATTTGTGTGTTTCACTTCAGTTTGTGATAAACAGAAAAATGGCAAGATGTCAAGATATTAGGGAATTATTCATGAAAGAAAACGGAGAGGTTTGGTAAACCTCCTAATTCTGAGCTTCTAGTTCTGTCCTTGCTATGTCATAATAATGAGAATTCCCTCTCAAAATAACTTGGGAATCCCAGGTTATTGAATACATTTAGGGAGGTAGCAAATACAATTAATAATTGCCTGTCTAGGTCTGAATAGAAATATCTTATTCTAACCTCAATTTCCTTTCTATGTATTTTTGAGAATGATTGAGACATGTATTTTTGAGAATGATTGAGACACGGGGTTCCCCAGTTACTCACCGTGTGACATCATAAATATGGGGATTCCCCTTAATAAAAATGAAATAAAGTGCAAGTTTTCTGATGTATCCTAATTGTGCCAAAACTAGGTTTGTTTTCTCAGATTTTTCTCATGCCAAAAGTAACAGATGGGAACAATATGCTGCACAGCTGGCGCAGAGTATTAAACGCATATCTGCATTTCTTCACACAGGAGCTTATATCTTTTACAGAGTAGCCTTAGAACACATGCCAAAACTAAGACAGGCTAAGTATACTGTACATTCTTGAACTAGTCTGTAAACGAGATAAAATGGATGTTCAGGTTGTCTTGATGGAAACATTTATATGTTATCCACCATCCAGTACACACTGCCCAAACAGAACCAGGTAAACCTCATATACAGTCTGCAAATGCGCTGGAGTGGTTTTCTGTGTAACCTTTAAGGGGGTGAAATAGGGTTGTTGGGAGGAAGTAGCTTCTTCAGAAGGGGAGATGACAGAAGTTATCAAGGGGCGGACACATTGATCTTCTCTGGTTGGGGCTCACAGGGGGCTAGGTGAGAAGGGATCGATCTGTACACAGGGTACGTACAGTCACAGATATGTACCTCACCTGCCCAGACCAGCCGGTACAGGTGCGTAACCCAGGCAAGCAGTGATGTAACAAGCACGTTTTGTGACCGTACTTTTTGGTTAGTCTGTAACCTGTCCAATTTCCACGTGACAGATTATTTTGGGTCAAGCTGAGACTTACTAAAAAAGAATGTTCTAATAACATTTTATTTTATTGAAGTTGAGACCTTTCTATGAAAAAATATCATAATAACATTATTATAATAAGAAAATTACAAAAAAAATCACAATAACATCACAGCACAACGTCGCAATGTTAGGTTCTGAAGACGTTTTTGGGTGCCATCAAAAGAACATAATAAGAACCAAGGCAGAACTAAACAGAACATTATAATAACATTATAATAACGTCATATTCTTGCTTGTGTAACCTCAAATGGGATTTTATCGGTCAGAGAGTTAGCCAAGACAATTATCATTGTAATATCCGCGTTCTTTGACTATACTTTTTGGTCAGTTTGTAACTTTTCTGTAACTGTAATTTTCACATGACAGTTACATTATGTTACGTGAGGTTGAGACCAAAACATAGTGCCATAATAACAATACATTTTAGTGAAGTTGTGTTCTTACTAATATAGAATAGGACCATAACATTATCTTTAAGTGAAAGAACATAACCAGAAAGTTAGATTGCAACATCACTATGTTAAGTTTGGGAGATGTCTTAGGGTGCCATAGCTGCAATAATCAAAACAGAATTAAAAAGAACATTACTGCAACATTGTAGTAATGTTGCATGTTTGCTTTGGAATGTTTACCTACTTTCTTCATACCTGTGTAGCCAAACATGCGATATCATTGTAATGTTGCGGGAATGTTTTCACCTAGTAATCTTCTGAAATTTGGTAGTTTTAACTTAAAAATGTTCTCATTTATGACACCTTGATCATGCAAATTGCTTTTAATTTTTAACTTTTGTATCACCATGCTACTAGCAATGTTTTAAGGAAATATGTGACCCTTTATCCAGTATCTCAGCACGACTATTACCACATGTGGTGAAGATGAGAAAAGGAAAAAGACTTGCAAATTTTGATTTATTATGCTTATAGAGTGATGGGTGACAGGGACAGATCCAGAAATTTCCAAGGGGGGGGCGCTTATATAAGAATTTGAGGCGCCCATCCAAGGGCTGGAATTTAGTATTGAAAAAAAAAAAAAAAAAATTGGCAAAAATAAGGAGGGGGGCGCGTGCCTCAGGTGCCCCCCTCTAAATCCGTCCCTGGGTTATATGATGCTGTTCTTGTAATTGTGACATACGTACATATCGCAGTCATTATGCTTAGTATAGAGTGAGCCTTGAAATAAAAACTGTAGTCCTTTATATTGATGATAATTATGTATAACAATAAGTTATCACAAGTACGTCATTGACTGCACGAACGTCCTTGTAAATAAGTGCGGTCTGTTCAATGTAAATAAGTATGGTTTATTTGGTGAAAGGAGGTTCGTGTACCTGCACAACCAAGTAGCTTCAGTCCATAACAAAGAGCCTCCTGTTGATTCTTTTAGGAGAGAGTGGATCCCTAATTGTTGTAGAAATACATTTTAAGCTCTGTGAAATGCTTATCTAGCCCCCCGACACCCCTACCCCCGGACCCCTCCCACCGTGGCCGGCGCCACTGTTGAAATGGCCGGTTTCTGGCCTCGCAGTAGAAAGGTCTAAACCATCCCATATAATCTATGGACATGAAACACCCTTTGAACTACGTCAAAAATCCATTTCAGAATCCCCACTTCAGAAAACGAATACTCTATTCAAGAGGCCTATACATCACATTACATAACGCTAGCATTGATCATTAAAGAGGACATCCTAGTCATCTGAGGAGTGTTCGATACTATCCTGTCATTTAATGCAATTTGCAAACTTCGGTTTTAAAATTCACCCTACCAAGGATACCTGATATACTTTGAGAAACTTTAGAAAATAAACAACAAATTATTTTATTTCCATCTCTGATGCATGAATTTTCAAACAACTCAGGAATATTAAAAAATAATAATAATGACTAATTTTTTACAGTGTTAATTTACAAATAATAGTATCATGAAAATTTATATGCTAAAGCCTTGAGTTTTGTCGACATATTACCCAGCATGCACTTGTTTCTCGGATAACCTGCAGGTGACACTCAAGAAAATGGCTATCCGTGGTTGGGAGAATTCCATGCATAAAGGTTTTTGATGATGTTAAACTCTAGTATTTCAATATTTCTACGCTGATGACAGTGATGACGCTCCTCTGCCTGTTCTTGGCTTCTTTCTTAGAACCTGTTAACTTGTATAAAACCACTTGGCTTACATGAAAACTTACCAACCCCTACTTCATATGCACATTAGGTTACTAAATTAGGTGAGATAGATAGACTATATTTGAAGTTGTCATTAGAGTCGTGTTTTCCTGAAACATCCAGGTCCAGTAGAACTTGTCTCAGCAATTCTAAATGTGTAAAATGTTTTTCTCCTTATTTTGTGAATTCTGAATGGATTTGCATGATTATTTTTTTAACTTCAGGTAAAATAATGCAGTCTAATTAAATGGAGATGGTGATAGAATCCTTATTTGAGAGAAAATAATGGATATTAGGGAAAACTGCTTGATACCAGTCAAAGTGTGTGCATAATCAATACATTGGAATACTGCCCACTTTGCTCCACTGGTAATTTCCTTTCTCTTTTGCTTATAACTTACAAAATATGGTATATAATATAAGGAAAACTTACCTCGGTTGACAGTACAACCCTGAATACTTGGTGGGATGTCAGAAAAATAACTGCCCTCAGCCTAACGGCCTCGGGCAGTAATTTTTTGACACCCACCTCGTATTCAGGGTTGTACTGTCAACCTCTGTATGTTTTCCTATAGTACTCTTCAGAGGCTGGATGAATACTGACCTTATTCACACATGCATAGTTCTAAAGAAGAGGGATTTTATGACCGTCTGTGGTCACAGGAGAGTATGTAACTACACGTTATTTAGAGGTGGAACCTTAAGCTGCTTACATTAGCCCATCACCACCTCCCCCTGACTAGCCCTACACTTCCTCCAAACCATGTTGATCTGCTTGACTGTAGATTCCATTAAATCACTCTTTTAACTATTCTAGTTCCAAATAATTCATCAACAAATTAGGATACACAAGTCTTATACTGAATAAAAAACATTCGGAAAGATTGTTTATATCTTTACATCAGTATTTCAGAACATAAATCCCGACCTAATCACTGGGAAATACTCTAGTGATGTAGCACAATATGGAATGTATCGGTGTTAATTGCACAATGGAGTACACTGTACAGTGAGAACTAGCCAGGTCGGTAATAACATAGATTGAAACTGAAGTTTTAACTGTGTAGTCTGTAGCCACGCGAGAAGTTCAATAACATTACACATCGGTCCATATCACAAGTAAATAATAGAAAAAAAAGCAAACAAAAACGCTCTTCTAGGATGTCGGTCTTCTTATTGACTGATATCCATACCCCCATACTGCCACACCGCATGCTGTAATACAGCCGCACAACAGTCCAACTTAATGATTTGGCGTAGAATACTGGGGGGATGGATTGTGTATTGTTTTTTTTGTTTGTTTCCCAACCCCCGCCTCCCAGCATAGTCTGTCGTAGTCAGACCCGCTGTTTCCCAAAGTGAGCCTGTACATCAGCAGCCATTTTAGGTGGGAATTCCCACCCAAATCCAAGCATGCATTGCAACTGCTGGTTTATGGCAGGCCGTACCATAAACCAGCCAGCAGGCCAAGAACCATCAAAGGGGTTCCCCATGCCATTTAAAGAGGGCCAATAAAAGAATTCCTTACAAACAAATATTTGACCAATACAAGCCATGGACTGTTGTGGGTGTAGGGACCCATTATGCAATAGCTCATCAGGTTCAGAACGGACTACTCCCCGCATTGCCTACAGAGGTTAATGACATTCCCAGGTGGCAGTGTTACATGGCTATTGCCCGGGGAACCTCCCGGCATGTTGGTTCTGCGTTCTCCCTGATAAAAAGGGTGTTCGTTTCTCAATAAGCCCTCCCACATGTGATACCTCATTTGGGCAGCAGGTACTTCACAACAAGCTCTTCAGTTGAGCTGGGAGGGAGGGGGAGAGGGGCTCAAGTACTGATGTTCATATTATAGAGACATATGAACGCCATGCCTTATATTAAATGGCATGAGTCCAATATAAAGATAGTAGACGAAAAACTATAGTGTGGATATTGATCATAGGCAAATAAGGAGAGGAATAAAGTATATTCTATAGATCTGGTCAGCAAGGAACAGCTCATTTTGTGTTTCTTTTATTGTGACATGGCGATAGTTAAGAGTTCTGGCTTCATATCATAAATGTTATTTTATATGAAGTGTTGTAAATTAACAGGACACATATTGTCATTACACTTTGAGTGAGCCATTAGAGTTGCATTTTGGTGAATTTACGAGAATATGGGAAAAGATGAACTAACAGGAGGTGACAGAAAATGTTCAGGATTTTGGGTTGTTTCTTGTGTCCAGATCAACAGAAAAACACAGATTTCATGACTGCTTCTATTTCGCAAACCTTAACCCAGGTATCGTGGCTATTCTAAATGTCTAGGTTTGTGAAAGTCTTAAAGCCATCCACTTTGTGGTAGGTCGCATTTGAGGTTGTTATTTCTATATAGGTGCTGCAAGCAATTTTGCGGTTTTGATACAAATATGTTGGTATCCCCAACCGCAAGCATTCCATAGAAAACTAATGTAAAATAGCAGGTGCTGCAAGCTGGTGCCGCAAGTACATATATTCCACCTTACAGTACCCTACCACAAGCAGGTTTGTGGCAGTTTGCTAGCGTCTTTTCATGGTGCCGCAAGTAAATACAGCATAGTGGAATATATCCTTTAGGCTTTTGGTAGATAGGTTTATGGTGTGGGGAGAGTGTTCCTTGACCACCCTCTGGGTCCATATTAGGCTCAGAGGGTGGACATGGGCCAAGATGGTGGCGACCAAAGAGGGTCTCCCAAACTCAAGAATATGACGTTGTCAATATGTTATTATAATGTTCTATTTAGTTCTGCTTTGGTTCTTCTTACTTTATTATGATAGCACCCACAAACATCTTTAGAACCTATCGACACTATGTCGCACTGTGACGTTATTGTGACATTCTTGCAATGGTTTTTCACAGTATAATAACATTAATACAACATTCTTTAATGGCAAGGTCTCAAATTCACTAAAATATAGTGTTATCATAACATTCTTTTTTTAGTAAGTCTCAACTTTACCAGAAATAACATAACTGTCATGAAAATTGGGCAGGGTACAGACTGACCAAGAGGTATGGTAGCAGATCATGCCTGTTACGTCGCTGCTTGCCTGGCAATATAGGTCCCTGAAATAATGTATTGATCAGACCCAGCCTTAAAAAAAATCAATTTGTGGTTTTTAAAAGTGGCCAGGAACTGATCGGGATCACACCCACAGCCTGTTTGGGGTTTTTGTCTCAAATCCCATTTGATTTTTTAATTTTGTTTTGGGTTGGTGACACACATTCCCGGATGTTGAAATCAGTCATCTTCGTGTTTCATAATCATCACATGGCGGCCGTTCAATTTAGTCGCTTAGTTCTGTCATTACCACCAGCTTTTTCCCAATTATCCCTAATGTTGGCTCAAATGGTTGAAACTTAAAAAAGAAAAGCAAAGGATTATGGGAAAACAAAGAGCGGCTTATGATTGACATCAATTATTGCAGGGCTGTTGATTCTGTGGGTTCTGAAAATGGTTTCGGGGATAATATTTCACTTTGGTGGGTCCTCCTGAATTCAAAGTATGGAAGTGGTTTAGTGTGTCCTCATTAAAACTGATGACGTGACCAAGCATTTAGTCATACTTTTTATTTCCTGCTACTTCAGTTCCTAAAATTTGTCACGTATTAGATCGTGTTAGCTAACCTGAGAAGTTCCCAGGCATCATTCCACTTTGTACATTTGCTATGGTTGCGGTAGTAGATATGGTTTGGAAGGTAGAGCCAAATTTGATAAGCATAACCAAACAATTGACGCACAAATATTCAACCACGTACAGAATCATAAACACATGTGTCACACAAGCACACTCTTATGTACTGCAGAAACACAACAAACCATACCAATATACACACGTACATTTTCACACATACATACATACATACATACAGATATAAACAAAAGCAGACTACACATATACAAAGAATTACATACAAAAGTACATTATAATACACAAAAAACCACAATTCCCAAGCACACAATCTCTGACCAAAGAAACCACATCAAACCAACTGGCACTAAACACAACTCCCCTCCCCCCACACACACATAAAAGCAGTCAAAATTGCATTCAGACTGAAGGCCATATTACACTATGCGCCTGATCACGTTCGTGTTGGGTCGTGTTGCCCAACATGTCTGATTCGCACTATTTTACCCACACGTTTGTAAAAAAACGCATGCCAATACAACCCAAGGTGTGACAATGCGTGCCCAAAGTGACCCAATACAGATGTGTAGGGTAACAGAACCCAACGTGACCAGGCACCCAACGCAGTATAATTAGGGCTTAAAGGGAGCCAAAAGCAATGTTGGGTCAAAATATGACAAAATTTTGCAAACTCAAATAACTATGAAAATATATTCCAAGAGTCTGACTTTAGCAATTGGTACAGTACTAGTATAACACATGATAACTAATCATAACTTTATGTGAATTCCATAATACTCATGTCATTTATGCCTGAATACAGCAATGTTTTTAAACAAACCAATTTTGGTGGGTCACCGAAATTGACCAGGGACAGGTTTTAGTGTATTTTGATGTAGTTTTAGTCTTTATTGACAGTCTATATTTTACTACAGGCCTATATACAGGCCTATTGACATGTCTGGCCTCCATACATATATGAGATACACCCAGTACAGGTCAGATCCTCCTGGCCTGGAGGGAAGTATCCAAGCCCCATTCCATGTAACTTACTAACATAAAACATCCTGTCATCACCTACCCTTTTACCTTGATTACAGACTGACCCAATTAGGACTAATAACCCTCTTACCGATACACGACACCTGGTGGGAGTTCAGGGAAATGTAAAGTGGCAGTACAAGTGCAGGGTCCTACCTCAGGTGTAGGCAGGTGTAGGCATTTACCAGTTAGTGTGATTAATAAGGATGATTGTGTGTAGGTAATTCATGGGTAAAGTACTAGGTTTTACTTAAAGGGGTCATCCATTTAGTACTATCCCAGGTAACAAAGACACGTGTGTGCACATTTGATGGAGGGTCTCCAGGGGTGTGAAACTCGTGATTTAAACCCGAGTATAACTCGGGATTCTGTGGACCTCATTTCTGGTGTTTCCAACGTGTTTTCAACACAAGTTTTCAACACGAGTTTTGAGGTGTAAAACTCGTGTTTTCTTGCCTATTATTCCAAAAATGTGTGGGGAATTGAACCCTGGACCTTTCACAGACCATGCCAGAGCTCTACCACTGAGCTATGCAGAATGAGCTGGGATTCACTGCCTATCACACGGTATTTGAATAATATGGAACATTGGTATTCATGGAAAAACCTATTAATGATATACCCTATTATCAAGATTTATTTCTATACATCCTTTTGATAATACCTTAAATCAATAAAGTACACAAAAGAAAACCATTTTAGTTTAACAAGAGTTTACACAGTGAAATTCTAGTGTAAGGATATCAACTTCTATAGGTTATCTGTGTGATTTTTTTCATGAAATCTCAGAGAAATCCCATGTTAAACCCATGTGAAATACATGTTATACTCAGAAATTACATGTGTTGAAAACTGATGTCATGGAAAGACAGTTTTCCTTTGTAAAACTCCTATTTTACACTACACCAGTATAACATTAAAATAACACGTATTAAAACTAGTGTAACACACATGTTTTACTCTATGATTGTCACTACACCAGAATATAACTAAAATGACACTAAAATGTAAAATGATAAAGAAACATGAGAATAATATGAAATTATTGTTTCCATGATGGATATGACCATGTTACTTATACAGATATTTTAGTTTTCATTAAATACATGATGGTGTTTTACTCAGGGTAAAACCTGCTAAGATACTGACATTATACAGAGATTACCATAACACCAGTATGTCATGAATACAACACGTGGAAAACTGGTAAATACACGTGTCCTGTTTGCTGGGATTGTATCAAAGGTTGGAGAGTATGACATTTAAACAAATGTATGTGCAAATCCAAAGCATGCTTTGTCCAGGGGGGTTAGGGATCTGACCTTTCTTTTAATGTACATACTTTCTTGTACAAATCCAATGCGTACTGTGGTTCTGAAGGGGGGGGGGAGTATGGGATGCAAACGCATTTACTGAAAGTTTCCATACGTACTTAATGGAAGGCTCAACTGAGATATATCACTTCGCACATTACAAGATACAAGACCCATCTAATATTGGTGTACATCCTGTCTATGCAAACGACATCCTTGCAAAAGGCTTCAATATGGGTGGCATGTAATATCGCGTGAATCGACTACTTGGTTACTCAGTACTGAGTAGTACATAGAAATGGGGATTTGATGCTTCTACACAGTATTAAATCAAACCAGCCAAGGTGCGACGTAAAGGCCACGTTATGCAACCATTCTTTTTTGGTTTGTCTGTTACTTACTCAAATGTCAGGTAACTGCTACATCATTTTTCTGAGAGGTTGACTTTCGACAGTGTTTTTGGTCCAACTTATACTACTCCCAGTCCCCGCCGCTATTGTCCTGCCAGGAGGTTTCTGGACGTAACCTACAGTGTTTGACCACGTATACCTCCTCAGGAGGTTATTTAGTTAATCTCCAGAGGAGGTTATCTAGATAACCTCCTGAGGAGGTTATTTGGGAAATGACCAGGAGCCTATGAATTTATATGTCCAATGTAGACTTTCAAATGTAGACTTTATGAAAACTTTTAATCCCAATTCAGCATAGCCTAGGATTGAACCATGGAGTTTAGGTTTCAGAGTCCCAAAGGCTAACCACTACCCTACCGAGGCAGCTACTAGGGTGAGGGATATCCCTGTATTTCACATTTATAAGAATGGAGCCTTAAAAATCCAAAAAGCATATGAAATAGAAACATAGGCCTAAACTTTAAAAAATCAGATCAACCAACATATGCATGCTAAGGGAGAATTTAAAAGCAACAAGTTAAAAGAGATCATGAACTAAAAATGCTTGGCCTGAGGAAGGATTGAACCCGGGACCTCCCATGTGTGGAGCAAACGTCTTGACCACTACCCTACTGAGGCTGCTTGAAGGGTTATGGTAAATAACCTCCTCGGCTGACGTCTCGGAGGTTATATACCATAACCACCACCTCCGCGGCGGTTTACTATCACATAAACACAATAGAAATAGTAATTTGATACATTTCTTCAAAATGTATTAATCATACAAACTTATAGGACACTTCCTGTGCAATGATGTTTAAGAAGAAGAACTATTATGCATATGAATAATGAATTTTTTTTTTTTTAAATGGATACCAGCATAAGAGACACCACTTGATGGCTTGCATGTTCAGCTTACAAGTAAAGGCATCAGTACACTACACAACCTGAGCTGCGATTTGACAATGTGGCAGAGGAGTTGTAAATTCTTTTGTCACACATATATCACATGCCCCAAATTGCCAAAATTTGATATGTATGTGACTCCTGTATGTGAGCTTGTAAAATCACAATATCATGCCGATACCACAGCCCAAGTTGTCTAGTGTAATACCGCCTTCACATGAGACAATGCACTGTGGACTGAACGAGGATCTTGTTAGTTCTGTCCACAGTGCCCCGTTTACACCCCATTAACAAGTGTTCCCGACAATGAGCTTATGTGAGTTCCTTAATAATCCCCCTACAGAATGGGCTAAGAATGCGCATTATGCCTATATTGAACTGACATTATATGGAAATTATGAGGCTAGTCTGAAAAGGGTGTGTGGAAACCTTTAGACAATCTTACAAGAACCAATATTTTAATTCAACATGTACGTATACACTGACTGTCAACAACGGTAATTCTCACGTTAAGGGCTAATTGTAAGGGCTACCATAGTCTAAGCCTTATCACGCTGGTGGACGGATAATGCTACCTCCGGAGCCGGTAACTGGAAAATGCATACCTCGGAGGGGATAATGCTACTTCCGGAGGCGGTTTTCGAAACGCCGGGTTCGGAAATCCACTCTTATTTTACAAAATCCAAACTATTTATTAGATAGAACTTACCCACGGAATATTTCATGGTTTAGGCCTTACGATATTACCATTTTATTTGGGAAATGGCGTATACTTTCACTGTAAAAGTGTGGGACAAAATATTTGAATGGCGAAATGGTGGATCTGAAGAAACACTGTGTCATCCCACACTTTTCTTGTCAAATAAGAATCAAGAAAGTGTATTGAGTGTCACAATCTGCATCTTCGACACATGATGCATTCCGTGGCTTATTCAGAAAATAATAATATTTTTATTTAATGAAAAAGAACACTTTGTTTATGTCGTGAAATCGCGGGAGGCTCCAGAAGTAGCATTATCGGGGCCGAGGTATGCATTTTCTAAGGGCTGGCTCCGGAATATGCATTATCCGTCCACCAGCGTGCTTATGATGACGATTATCGATAGACAATACACCTTTCCCACCAACCTACGCAGTCCCCCACCAATTTTTTTAAGGCTTCCACATGGCTATGATGATATTGTCATGAAAACAATACCATAATTATCCATCAAATCTGGCTGAAATTGTGGATAATTATGTCACAATATTTAAACCAGGCTTTGCCAATAGTCCCATTGACACATTTTCAATGACCCTCCCCCGCCTACACAGAGATGAGAATAGAGACCCGTCCAACCAGAAGTAATGCCTGGGGCCAGTCCTGCACTTGCAGCACTTATCAGCGTTCCCCACGATGACACTTCAGCCCTGCGCTGGTGACCAGAGGATGCAGGTCAACAGGCCACACCTGGGGGAACCAGCGCATTGCAGACGGGCAAACCATGTGAAGTTTTACATTGCTTTTAGCAGAGAGTATCAAGTTTTGAAGAAGAATAGTACCTTAGATGGTTCAATTTGACCAAAAAATAATTGTGTTCAAGTAACATAGGCTGGAAAAATTAGGGTGGGCAGGTCCATTTCTTTTCTTTTCTTGAACTTAAACAAACTTAGACATTTATGAACCTTCAGAAATCCTACAAGACACCCTGCAAATCAATCTCTAACATCAAAAATACATCTCCTGGTCAAATAAATCCTAACATTTAGATCATTTTAATTGAATGATAGCATTTGTCCCATTAACAGATGGCACATTGAAAATGAGTATTTTAGCTAAGGTATAGTTTCATCTGACATGTTTTCATGCACTCTGAGCCACAAAAAGTAGGCAGCATAATAAAATAGCATCCATCACCAAAGGGCCGTCATTTTGCTGGTTCCGTCAGTCTGCCTTCTGCTGACCTGTGGCCTCTGGTCACCAGCGGAGGGTCACCTGGTATCAGCGTGAGGATGGCAGATAAGTGCTGCAGGTGGCAGCCCCGGGCCGCTACTTCTGGTTCACATAAAGCCCACCAGGGGGCATGGTGAGCCGCAGCGGTCTGATGACCTTTGGGACCTGAGATGGCTTTTTCCTCTATTATCACCCACTTTTTCTGGCTGACCATTCTTCTTCTCTATTGTATCTGGTCTACCATAACAAAGGGTTGACCAATGTCTGGGCCTTGATAACATATCATCGGGCTTTTTTAGGGAGTCTCTTTAGACCACTCTCTGTGTGCTTTGTCTCCTTTTATATCATTGTTCTTGATTTCAGACTTGTAATTTGTCTTTATCTGTGTTATTGGCAAAACCAGCAAAGGGAAAAACTGTCAGACAGAGTAAAGAACCAGATATTCTTAACATTAGTAGATGTCCGAAATATCAATTATGCCAATTGGGCTTAGAGATTGGATAATGCTGGTTTTGCTGTGAAAGTCCTGTGTGGAGTTATCCCGGGAACACTGGTACTTTAACTTAACTTAGATTGCTTCGCTGACAAATGATTGTAACTTTTCAGGGGTGGATTCAGGATTTACGAAATTGATGTACTGTATGTTGCACAATCAAGTTGCACACTTGTGATTTTCTTCCCTCTTTGTGTAGTCCTAAGTCCCATACTCAATAGCATTTTAAGACGAAGTTGGCCAACTGATTGGTGTTATAATGGGGAAATTCTACTCTGATAATTAGATGATTTTAGCACAGATTCACATCAAATATGCAAATATCTATGCTGTTTACTGACTTGTGATCTGAATTGGTGCAATAATCATCTGGTTCTTTTTACTAGCGATGAGCTAATTTTTACACCAATTCATCTCAGCTGGTATAGGACTGAGTATAAAAAAAAAAAAGGGGGGGGGGGGGTTGGACCCCCTCCTGGATCTATCCCCTCCTATGACTAAAAAAATGTACAGTCTTTTCCTACAGTGCAAGTTTGAGATCAGCATGGCTTGGGTGACAAAGAAAGATACAGAATTTCATAAAGGGGGCCCGAAACTGGGCCAAGTACAAAAATTTCACACATCTTTTTTCTCTTAGTCAAGTTAACAACTTCTCAAAATGCGAGGGGTGGGGTTCAGGACCCTTTTGACCTCCCCCTCCTTCCCAAATCCACCCCTATATTTTAGGGAGGGGTCTGTTAGAGCCATCAATGATAAAGTGACACCCTGTTTAACAGCGACCCCTGACTCTATCACTCCCCATTCCCGCCCCATACACTAATAACCCCTCCTCCCCTGGGTCATCACATAAAGGTGCCCAGGTCCCCGAATGGGGGTAAGTGGTGGCAAACAAGGCATTAATGAATTTCCCCAGAGTTCACCTGGAACACTAACTCTGGTCGACCTTTGCTAGCTATTCGACTGATACCTTGGTGATGAAAGGTCTTTGTACTTATAAGTCAATGTGAATATAAGTGCCTATTATGTCTCGAGAGTGGATATATGGAGAGGTAGACTCAGGGTATGGTCAATCTAACTAGTTAAATTATTTTGTTGGATCTTCTTACATTGATCTGGCTGAGAAGGGCTTCTTAACATAAAAGGGGGTGTAGCCACTCAGAGTGAGGCTGGGCCCTGAACATGTATAAACAATACCAATAGGGTAACAACATGTATAACTGGACACATGTAGTCTGAGACATTACAGTCCTAATGGCCGTTTTTGATTTCAGATGATACTCATTTATCTTCAGGGTAAAGAGAATGAATAGGTGTTATAAAGTTGGTGCATATCCAGATGGGATCTTTCAAGTAGTTGAGATGAACCATATGCAGGCAAGCAGCAACGTAACAAGCATGTTCTTTGACTGTACGTTTTTGGTCACCTGCCCAATTTTCACGTAACAGTTATTTTAGGTAAAGAGACTTACCAAAAAGAATGTTATAATAGCATCTTATTTTAGTGAAGTTGCGACCTTACTATTAAAGAATGTAATGATAACATTATTATAAGGTAAGAGAATATTACAAGAATTTCACAATAACATCAAAGTGCGACATCACAATGTAAGGTTCTAAAGAGTTTTTTGGGTGCCATCAAAATAGCATAACATGAAGCAAAGCAGAACTAAATAGAACGTTTTAGTAATTTTATGATAACATCACAGTCTTGCTTGGGTATTAAGTGGAAAAGTGGGTTTGAGCTCTGATGTTTCAGCGCATGGTTCAGCAGAGGCTAAGGTAATAAGGGTTTAATCCATAACCATGTCTGACTAATGGACTTCTGTTTAAATCTCACTCTCGGTAAACAAACTACTCCAATAAGCTCTAATCCTCTATGATTTAGTCCAATAAATTCCATTGGAATGATTAATTGAAGTGAAGAGTAATTGCTGTATCAATCCTTAGTCTAATCCCCCTTAGACTAGCCCCATTACACCTGTATTAAGTATTAAAACTGTAAAGAGTATAAAGGCTGTATTCGACATACCGATTTTGCTGCCGATTTTTAAAATCAGCAATGGGAACAAAGGTCAAAAATAGTCAGCATCGGTATGTGGAATACAGCCTTAAGGTTATTCAAGTCCATTTAACTGCATAATTGGCTGAAATATCAGCAAAGCCTAATTAGGACTGTACGATCAGGTACCATGATTCTTTGTGAGTCAGGCAAACTCTACTACAGACAATCCCAAAAATACATATTACGTATCTATACCCTCTTTACAGACTAGACTCAAAATGTGCATCATGCCTGTTTTTAACTAACAACATATACCTTATACATTAAAAAATCCTGTATCTGCCCCTGTCCTTTTAAGGGTATTTTATGTGAAATGGTGTGGATAACAGTGAATAGTATCTATTTCTAATCAACACAATATAGGGGAGAGTAGTCCCCATTCCTAAGCAAACTGTAAGGCTGCATTGGGATTGGCCAGAAGCCAGCTGTCCTCTCATTGGCTGGTTTAGGTGCCAAACGTCACGTGTTGTGGCAGCGGGTGTTGGCGTGTCCGTCCAAAAACCATCAGATCACAGACAGATGTGGGGTAGGTTAGTGCAGCAGTAAGGGGGTGGACCACTAAAATCGATACGGTGACATGGGCATTTCTTAAATTTGACATGCGACATGGGTGCTTAGCGACATGGCAGGAAGGGTTAAAAACATAATGAAATGCGGCATAAGTATTTCTTAAATTTGACATGCGACATTGGGAAAAATATGCAACAGAGACACGTGACATCAGTGTTTTTTTAATTCAACACGCGACATCAGGACCCCATGATCCAGGTCCCCAGAGTAGGGGGGAGAGGGTCTGGGTGGTAAAATGAGTGCATTATGTATTTTTGCATTTGTCATATTTTCAGGTAAAAATGTCCGTTGTGTGATAAAGAATATAATTCAAAACTCTATGATAAATAACAAAATTTCAAAGAAATATGAGTATTCAGCAAACGTATTTTCAAAATTGATGCATAATGGATCACGTCCTACATTTCACAAATTTCAACAGAAAAATCTCAGGACAGCTTGAATACCATTGCTTTAGCTTCTAAACATTTGTTTGATGTATCCAGAAATCATCTGACTTTCAAGCATTTATTGTTCATGCTATCAAGTTTGCTTATGAAAGAGAGAACCCCATTGTGCATTTGGAATTATATTTCAATGAGTTCCATAACAGTATATTTATACATTTATTGAGCTATTTCTCTTCGACGCCTGTATTTGTATCATAACATTCATAGCTTAGAAATCTTATATTCATTGCATCAAATCATAACCACCACCCACTCATTTCAGACACAATCATGGAAACGGTTGTGCTTTGATGGACTTTGATGCACCATTGCCTAATACACACTTGTCACAGAAGCACATTCTGTGATGTTAAGGCCATATTACACTATGAGTCGGGTGACGTTCGCATTGGGTCCCGTTACCCAAAGTGTCTGACTCACTATGCTACAAACATGTTTGTAAAATCAGAGACCTCGTATGTATATATAGGATATATCGAGACTGGAAAGCCAGGGGTAAACCTGTTATGCACTACAGGCCTGCCACCTGGGTGATGGTTGGATTGGATTTGGATTGACCATTATGCCTGTGGTAAAAGTGACCTGTGAAGTGCAACCTGCCATTTTAGAAATACATTGGTGATGATCAGACCCTGGTCATGGTGGACCAGGTTGGTTCTAACCAGCCACTAGGGGAATGAGCACATAGCCCAAAGAGAAGCTTTCCAGTCTCTATATATCCTATATATACATACAAGGTCTCTGGTAAAATAATGCAAGCCAATGCAAGCCAATGCAAGCCAACACAACCAAACACGACCCAAAATGCATTGTGTAATATACCTCGTGTTGGGTCACGTTTGTACCCAACGCGAGCCAACGTGTAGTAATATGCCCTTAATACGGCCCTAAGACAAATCAGATGCGTTGGGAAATACGACCCAACGCGAACAATTACCCGACGCATATACATAGTGTAATTAGGGCTATAGGCTAAAAAGGACAAAAACTAAACACACATTCAACGAACACATTGTACTGTACTCCGCCTGCAGTGTAGTGTTATCGCTAAGTGTTTGATTAAGGAGCGCTTGAGGAGAGACTAATGTAGTTAGGGCGCTAATTAATTGGCGCTGCCTCGGGCTGTGACAGGGGCTGCAGTGACAGAGATTACCCTAGTCTGTCGAGTTCAGACCCACTGTTTCCCAAAGTGAGTCTGTACACCACCAACCATTTTAACTGGGAATTCCCACCCAAATCCCAGCATGCTTTGCAGCTGCTGGTTTGTGACAGATAGGACCATAAACCAGTCAGCAGGCCAAGAACCATCAAAGGGGTCGCCCATGCCATTTATAGAGGGCCAATAAAAGAATTCCTAACCAATTTAAGTGACCAATAAAAGCCATGGACTGTTATGGGTGTACAGACCCGTTATGCAATGATTAATCTGGGTCAGAACGAACAAAGATTACCCCTGATGGCAGTTAACAGTGTGACAGATAGCTCGTCAGCAGGCTGCCATTACAAACTACTTAGCGGGGTTTGTGCGTAGAAACTGTTAATTACTATAGATGGGAATTATATTATTTTGCTTGTAGAAATCATTAATTGCAAGACAATTATGGCATTCTGAAACTAATAAGCCCATCCAACATAGGGTATATGGCAGGGTTGAGTGAGGGTTGGACAAAATAACGATATAAGCAATTCTTGTCTCCTTGAGTTGGGGTTACTGAAATAAGCAAGAATTGTACTTTTCTGTATCCCCAAGTACTGCTTAAATATAATGATTTCTTAAAATTCATCAATTGACAGATTTGCAGGTTTTCCAGCTAATTAAAAAACTTTCCTTCAGGCCGATTCATACGCTGACTCATGCAGTGATCGGCATCAGCCGCCTGTAAATCACTTAGCGGGTATGGCGCTTTAAGCCCCATACCCACTGGGCAATTTGGGCTTCGTCACCCATCAGTATGCTAACATTGAAATGGCCGTGTTTTATTTGAATCGCCGGGGAAATCACTCGACGATTCACCCGACGATTTTATCAAGCACATTTATTTCAATATAGCATACTGACGAGACCCAAATCGCCTAGTGGGTATGGGACTTTAGTGTAAACTGGGATTGGCTTATTGACACCAGCGTATGATAATTATGTTCGCTGATTTGTTAACAGGATGTGTATGTGCAGGTGGGTTATATCTGAATGTCCTTTGATTTCCCAAAATACATGAAGGGTAAGAAAAAGCCTAATACTGATTATTATTTTTTCCTTTAATTAAGATGTGGAAACCAACTTCGAATTCCATTCATTTAGAGAATTCTCCATTTATCAAAATAGGTTTTCATTTCGGTTCAGTCAAAAAAAGGTTTTTATTTCCGTTCAGTACTTATTCTTTCAACATAGCCTTTTCATGTGCAGATTGTCTTTACGACATCAGTCCTCTTCATTCCATGACCATATCCTGTAAACTGCTTCCAAGAGATACGGATAGAATGTTTAATCATGAAACAGCTTTGTAAATCCTTCTTGGAAACCTTTCAAAGATGAAGAGAGTGACTGAGAATGATATCGGTGCATCACTGTTTGCGGTACATTTTTTGATTGTCCCTATTATTCATTAGCCTTAGGAAAACCAATCTGAGAACAAAATGGCGGCCCTCCAGACGCCCACAGCCCACTTCCGGTTCCGTTCTACGCAGCAGACGACATTTCCCGGTTTGGTCTCGCTTGTTTTCAGCAATCACAGAATAGAAAAGAAATGAGGTTGGCAAACAAACTCTGCCATATGATTATGAAGATAATGTCTGAATGACAGCTGTGAAATTGCAGGAAATGCAAAACTCCAATTGGGACAGCCAATCGGATGGCTTTCCTGTCGATTCCATGGGATTGGTGACTTCCTGCAGAGAATTGGCACTGACCTCTTATCATGGCATCCTTTAGATGGGTGTAAAATGTTGACCAATCAGCAATCGGCCTGATCTTACCTGCCACAGAAATTCTTCTAAACCTTTGAAAGAAACTTACTATCTACAGCGGGTGGTATAGACCTTTCTCAATATGTGTGGTGCCCTGCAAGCAGTATAGGCCATAACCTCTGTTTCGGGAGTCCACTATGCCTAGGCAAGACCATTGCATAAGACCTTACTACGTAGGCCTATATACCACTCTAAAGAGAATTGGAAGACCTTTCTAGTGAAGAATGTTATGTCCATATTAGACCTTTGTCCCCACTGCTCATTTTAAAAATTGGAAGCAAAATCGGTATGTGGAATATAGGCTTAAAGGTTTTTGGAACAAGGCCTCTATGGGAGGGTTCACTGCGCATGTTCGTGGGAAAGGTGTATATGTGGTCCCTTTAACTACCCATGCAGCAAGTCTCAGCGCATCCTTAAGAGGCATCCCGCTCGGTCATACGGGCACCCTCGGATGCCCCCCCCCCCCCCCCCCCCCCGTGGTTCATCTTACTATAATACTGTATACGCACCAAGTCAAGCTATAGACCTTTTTCATTAGGGTGTTGTGCCCCTTGGTGAAGTAAATGGAACCAATGGTTTAGGTCATTTCCCATAGTTAACCTATATGAAGCATATAGGTTAACTATAGGAAATGACCTAAACCATTGGTTCCATTTACTTCACCAGGGGGCGCCACACTCTTAATGAAAAAGGTCTATAATGACATGAACACACGATGCCATCAACACCTGTACCACAGTATTCAAGCCATTGTTGTGTGTATTGATCCTGTTATACTTATAGACATGGCATGCGAGAGATGTATGAAAATGGGACCAGAGTTTTACATCTATATAGTTTGAAATGTAGATTCGATGTCAGTCATTGAATAACTTAAAAATACAAGACATGCTAGTTCTTTTTTTTATGCAAGATGTCTGAAAGCAATTTGTTCATATATAGTATATTTTTATTTCATATATTGTTTCATACTATTTGCATAAATTCCTTTTAAAAGAGCTTATGCCTCTGCGTGTGGTTCTAACGGTAATATGAAAAGATTCCATTGATTCTTGTCACGTACATAGTTCATTTTACACAGGTGATGTTGTGTACACAAACTTTGTGATATAAACGGAGCATACATGACTTGGTTAAACATAGCTAGTTCGTTTATCTAACAGCAACTTTTACAACGTTACTACATGAAAATGCACGATTCTTCCTGATCTCGCTCTTTGTCGGACACTTATTGGTTAAAGGGAATTATGATTGACAAAACAATATGCGTAGGCCTACATGAAAGTGTAATCTAGTATTGTAAATCTATCTGTTTCACAGACATGCTCTATCTGGAAATAGCTAGTCACGCGAGGAAGTTTCACAAATCCTTAGACTGTTTGTACTACAGTGTTTGTTCAATTTTGTAATGTTGATATCCCCGCTGAGCATTCAGATTCTAACCATTCTTTAATGAATGGATTTTGTTAGGCTCGAGTTAAATACCGGTACTGTGAAAATGGAATTAAATAAACAATATTGTGAAAGGAGAGATATTGAAATAATTAAAGTGATTTCCATTTCAAGTTGTTACTGATATTTCCGAGAAAAAGAAAACTGTCATGTTGTTTCTCTTCTTTTCTTAAATTGACATGATTATACGTCAACCACAATGACAACAGAAACTGTTTTTAAGGTTTTCAATTATTATTTGAGGGAGCTCAGATAACCGGTTGTTAAAGAATCCTGAATTATCGATCACTAAACTTGGCTTTCATTCTAAAACCGGATGTTCAGATAATTTTCACAAAAGAAAACTTGATGTTTGAAATTGAAAATGATCTTCTGCGTGGGAGATTCACCAATGTTTTTTCTTGAATTGGAGGGAACAAAATCAGCATCCCCAATTGGTTGGCTTGGGAGAATGGTATGGAAATAGAAGGGGAGTTCTTATGCTACGTTTCAGAGGTGCCTATGTGTCATGTGGAATTAATTGTACAATTCTACCTCAAACCCCTTACATGATGCAAACAGCACATAGACTTTCGGAAGATGGTCAACCCATTCCAGATGGGAATGATGTATAGGTTGAAGTAGCTATAGAGAGACCATGACTTCCAAATGTCTAAATCAGAATTAAATGGAAATTTAAAGACTTGACGGACAGTGAAATGAAATTAAATTTTCTAAATTCAGTTTACTGAAAACGAAATTACCACTGGGTCATTCCATGTTAATTCAACCAGATTTTGGAGGTTCCTATGCATATATATGAAGGACGTTTTAAGATACATCTTGATTCTTCCTTCTGCAATCATCTGCCTCCCTTAAGGCCATATTCCACTATCCGGAGGGGGGCTCATTGCGGTGGGCTGCTCATCCACCGCAAGTAATTGTGTTTCAGAAACGAAAATGTTCGTTTCTGCCACCGCAAGCACGATTCCTCCTGATCTCGCTCTTTGTCGGACACTTATTGGTGAAAGGGAATTATGATTGATAAAACAATATGCATACATGAAAGTGTAATCTAGTATTGGAAATCTATCTGTTTCACAAACATGCTCTATCTGGAGCTAACTAGTCTCGCGAGGAAGTTTCACAAATCCTTAGACTGTTTGTACTACAGTGTTTCTTCAATTTTGTAATGTTGATATCCCCCCTGAGCTTTCTTAATCTAACCATTCTTTAATGAATGGATTTTGTTAGACTCGAGTTGCTTGCAGTGGTGGTGAACACTGCTAGTAACAGGCCCACCGCGAGCAAAATGCCGCAAAGTGGAAAATAGCCTTCAGTCATGGTGTAGCCCAAGGGGCAGTGTGTTGTGGGGTTCATCCTTACCTTAGTAACACTTACTGTTACAGTAAGTACATCAGTTGTCTCTCGGATTGACTGTTATTACTCTGCGGTCAATAGGGCACTGACTATAGGGAGGTCGGGAGTTGTGGTCTGGTACAACTTTTCAAATCCCCCACTCTGGCCCCAGTGACCTCACACTTCTCACCAGATAAGGACTGTGTAGACAGAGGGATGTAAGGGTGGCAGACTAGGGTTCTCACCTCTCTGTTGTGGTAGCCCACCCATTCAGGCGTTGTCTTACCTGATGGCTAAACCCCTAAAACAAAATTCTCACCTGATTACAGATTAGACACTCTGCATAAAACCTACTTAGGGGGCCCTCAGAGGAAAGGGGCAGGGGTAAATTTTACCCATCTATAACTACCTTATTATTTAATATTATCAAAAAATTCCAAAAGGGGTATGGGGATTGATACTGTTGCTATTGAGATAAAATGATAAAGTTATATATTCAGATATTGTTGTCCTACTATAGTGAACTGAAGACAAAGGGTTTTTGGTAGCATATCAGTAGTGAAGGGGTCTAGCTTGTCCCCCAACAGGCCTGAACTGGGGGACAATGGCTGCCCCCATGGTGCATCTCCCTACAGGCCTATACCGAGCTGAATACAAATACCTGTACCTTCACTGTCTTTGGATACTTAATCAACTTTGAACCTCTGAAAAGACTTCCCTTCATTTAGAATTGAACACCCTGAATTAAGTAGAAACCTCTACTGCTGGCTAGTATAACGTAAGACCCTCACAGGGATAGTAATGGGCAAATAACTTGAACCCATTTATTATACATCACTATCATAAGAAAATGATACAAAGCACTCTTGTTCAACATAATGGGTGCCAACAATACAATCCAAATCATGACAAAAGCATAGATTCAAAGTATATATTCAAGGTAAGAAACATATATATTTGTGGTTATATTCAAACGGTCATGGTAATGTTTCTGCTTCAGCTTGATTTCTTAAAAAATCGTATATTGGTGACAATGCTGTGCTGAATAGTAGAAGAAATGTTCCAAAGACTTCCATCCAGTTTTGATATCCTGGCAGTATGTTTTTCATCGCAGTATACTGCAGAATAAGCAACAAAATGATGGTCAGACTGAGGAGAACTCCTGTTCTTATTGCTCCAATATACTGGCAAGCAATGACGCCGACAAGAAAAGCAATTGCTGAACTAACGCCATGTCCAACAAGAAATCCAATCTGTTTTTCATTTAAGTTTATTGCAATGTCTTCAATGTAAAATATCATTACAGCAGAGACTAAAAATCCAAGTGCTGATGAATGGATGCTTATGACAAGGGGTGCCATGTCAAGCAATATAGAAGAATTTAGAGTGTTTGCAGCTCCATTAGCTATTCCTGCAGCAAGGCACAATATGTAGCTGAGCCTTATTTCATAATTTCCTATTTCTGGTTGATTTATTCTTGGTTTTTCATTTTCAGTAAAACCAAAGAGCCATGGAGGCTGGGTGACAAGGACTATAGAAATAATCCCAATTCCAAAGGCTATCAGGTGAACATGGGTTAGGGCCTTCTTGAAGATGACATTTGACAAAAGAATAGAAGTTGCTATATCAACCATACGTACAATCCCAAATACTTCCACTAATGGGAGCGAACCTGCAGCCCCAAAGTATCCAAAAGTAAAAACCACCTTCAGTAAACTAAATGCAATCAAAGCAGGTATATGTTGTTTACCAACTGCTAACCTTGTTCCATGAGCATATCCTATTGGTAGGTAAAACACAATGTGGGTTATATAGCGTACCGCAGATAATTGACCATATGGGACAGCATTTTGTAGAGCCTGTGCTGAAGCCGCACCCAATGACAAGAAGATGATTGCCAGTACTCCTGCTCCATAACCTTTAATTAGATCTGATGTTGTTCTTTCCATTCTCAGGGAAAGGAGATCTCTGACCTTTTCCTGTATTCCAGCTATGGGTTCCTCAGATAACTGAACACATGAGTTTATACATCGCCCAGTAAGTTAAAGTTAAAGCCAGACATGCTCTAATGATTATGTAGTGCATCCTCAAGTTAACCTGATAGGCAATCCGTAAAACCTCTAATTCAAGCTGCAGCCTAAATCTGGATTAGCCTGAAGATCACCATGTCCCTCTCAATAAAAATAGTTTGCAGTAAAAGTTTTAACTTTAGTGTGCAAAATTTTATTTTGGTTTGAGAATTTACCCTTGAGTATTCCAGAACATTTTTCAGATTTTGAATTTATATTACAAGAAATGAGTATTTTATTACAATTTAGAAGAAATAACATAGATGTATAAATGTAGGTTTCTTCCATGCATGAATACATATCAAGGACACCTGAACATGAACCTTGTATAAATATGAAAAAACATATTATCAGAAATTATGATACAGGCTCCCTTTATCATTACTGGAATACCATTTTAGATGTAGACTGCAGTTAAATCCAAGCTGCTTAAACTATTGTGAAAAAGGTATCTAGGTCATGGAAGGTCTAAAGACAGCCTGGCGCACCTGCCTAAAGATATATATTATTAGCTACGCACTGGTTCTTTCGTCCTTGACCTGCCCCCAAGTGCCGTGCCTGAATTAACAAGAGGGGGGGGGGGGGGGGGGGGTCATAATTAGGGCATTCTCGTGTGTCGTAGGCTATGGCAGGAAAGCCTTATTTTTTATGATATGATCAGCCGTATTTGTGTTGTACTAAGGAGCCCTCTGCTTGCCGCGCGTCAGGAAGGCCCCCAGTGTGAGATGTAGAAATTCTGAGATTGACCTGCTGAATAAAGAGGATTAGAAGTGTACAACCTATCTTCCTGCTCCTTTCACTACCACATCTTGGTACAGTGGTAGGGTGTTGGCTTCGTCAACCAAAGGTTGGTGGTTCAAGTCTCTGTCCTGCTGCTGTGACATCAGTGGCCCGTTGCATAATACCATTCGTAACAACAAAAATCAAATAAACAACCACATTTTTTGTTGTTACGATAAAAGATCGTTTTGACACTAAAACAAAATACTTATTTAGAATGGTCTCAATGATCTGTAATTCTTACTCACTTTTTTCTTATTTTTTCCGATCATATATCAAGTTACAGAATTTAATTCCATCCAGTAGAAACATAGTTATCTTAAAGTGATTGTAACAGCAATAATCCATTGTGCAACGGGCCACAGGCATTCTTCCTGTGACAAAGACAGGGTTGTCAAAGGTCCCTAGAGGACCACCGGCTGTTGCATGTATCGCCCTATGCACATGGAAAGATCTGGGACCTCCTCGGTAAAAGTGTAGGGGTACGGTCTTTGATCATCGAGGAGCAGGGGTGAAATATCCCCGCGCTCCAGAACCTCTGTCAATTTCGATTTTATTTTCAAAGTTTCAAATTTAGGTTTGCACAGTCTGGGATAGGGCCATGGACCTTCTGATAAGTAGTTCCAGAACCTAACCACTACCCTATTTTGGCAGGTGTTCGACAGTAACAACTGGCATCTGTTTCCCCAAGTGTATTGGTGTGAAAAATATTACACAATTAGTTCTTGTGAAAACCAGATAATATCCACGGATTTAAAAGACTATGATGGAAGCCTACGCTGTTTTTCTTAGCCTTGTATTAAGAGTTATTCTAAATACAAGGGCCTCGAAATAGAAGGCAACATCCCCTTAAAACAAACAGAATAAAGAATGCACATTATAGTTTTTAACCATGGAACTTTTACAGTAGAGTCACCCCTCTTAGCTTGGCTGCCATCCACTAGTAGTCCAGGGGCCTATGTCAAAAAAAGAGCAAATGCATGTTTTTCTTCAAACTGATCTTAATTGTACCTAGATATATTCCTCTGACCCTCTAGTATTTGGAAAGTTTAGGTGGCATTTTTTCTTTTGAATATAAGTGTAAGATATTGACCTCTCAAGGTCACAAGGTCAGAAATCCTCTATTTTCCTCTATTTGTTGACCATGTCCGTGATATAAATTCAATCTTCAAGAAAACATATACAAAGCAATATCTGAGGCCTATGTTATTTTCTAGATACCTTTGATTAATGAAAGTCAAGGTCAAGGTCATTTGAAGAAGCTGTAAAGGGTGAAAAATGTTACAAAAGTGAACCTCATGTTACACTGTTCTCGTTTATTTCATATCTTTATATGGATCATAGTGAATGATTAAGGAAAGTGATAGTCAACAATGTTTACACCATAAAAGAACAGCAATTTCAGATTAAAAGTGAACAGTTTTCTATTTATTGACAATTTAAGAAAAAAAGAAGAAATTATGGAAAATATCAGAAAGTTCTTCAAGCTTTAAAATGTTGCTGTAATCTTACATAAGCATATTATTTCTTGATGTAATGACCTCCAAAAGGTCAAGGCCATTCATATATATCAAAAATGTGAAACATTTTCAAGAATACAAGTCACAAGAACTAAGATATATATTACATAGTCAACCTGCCAAGTCCCAAAAAGTGAACTACAAAGCCACTCAAAGTTACTTTTGTTCATGCCAATATATTTTGAAAAAAAGAGGATAGTTATCACCAAAATTAGGATTCTGATGGTTATACCTTATAATTTGACCTTCAAGGTCACCTACAAGGTCATCAAGGTCAAATTTATAAAAATGTAGTGTCTACTCTTGGCTTTCAGGAAAAGTCAAGATAATTGAGTTGTGATGTTCCCATTAAGTTCTACAAGCACTTTGGTCTTTAATTTAAACATGGACATAGAAGAAAACTGAATACATATGTCTCATTTTTCTCAAATCTCCTGCGTCATTTTTCTAATGTACATATTGACCTTATAGATACTATTTTTACGCCTAAAAGTATTAAAACATGACAAATAAAGACAAAAGTATAAGTTATTTTATCCTTTGACCTTGAAGATGGCCTTCAAGGTCACAAAAGCCAAACGAAGTTTCTGTTATATTCTAGATACAAAACAAGGCTGTGCTCTGTGGAGTATGTGGTACAGTAGGCCATACAAAATGTGCTTTAAGTTACATGATACCTTATTTCACCATGTAGAGTAACAGAAATAATGTTTATTTACTAAGGTTTTATGCTTATGATTATTAAAAGGTAAAATGTCTTTTGATCTTGTAAAAATGCAGATCAAAGCTAGCGTTTGTTCAATGTCAACACATAATTGTTGTAGTCCAAACTTATCTACGATAAAACTGAACTTCTCAGCTTTTCCTGACTATCACATGACCCATTAGGTTAATTATACAAGTTGTATCTTGCTATACTGACTTGTAAACTAATTACCTATTACCCAAATACATAAGGTTCATAGTTAAAGTATACTCTGAAAAAGCAGCCCTTTGTATTAGACTCTACTCTATAATAATGTTTAAATCACAATTTACAATGCATTAAGATAGACCTAAAGTCACCAGGAATGAATTAACTTAATGCTGATGCATAGGTAAGTTCAAATCTTAAAAAAAATAAATTTGTCCTTGCTGACCTTGGAAGTCACTTTCAAGGACACAGCTCAGTGTGGTATCCACAAAGGTCTTGTTCTATACTCATTGCTTTGCTAATCTGATGAAAAAGGTATGAATTGGCCTAAAATGCATGATTGTATGAACAAATTTGGTATTGGTCTATGTATTTTAAGGTTTGCTGAGAAAGAGCAAAAACACTCTAGAGAGGCTGTACATTCATGTTTGAATTGAAAGTTACAGTGGCTCCTGAGGAAAAACTATCAATCATAATATCGCACACTTTAGATTTCTTGAAAGGTATTTGATTATAGATTTGAAATATGGGATAAAATAATTTTGATCTTTGTGGCCTTGAAAGTGACCTTCAAGGTCAAATGTTTGTGTGGCTTTCACTCCTATCTTTTTACCTAGAATATTCTTGAAACCACTAGCTAGAATGATTGCCATTATCTAAAAATGCCTATAGATATTTCATTTATGGTTTTGGCGGGTTGACTACAAGGCAAAAAGAGATATAACTTCTAAAGTGGCCTTTAGATGACCTTTTGTCCTTAATAAACGACCTTTGTATTATAGAATTTAAAAAGAAGCATGTATCCTTTTACATTTAGCTGATTTCATTTTGTACCCTTTACCAGTAATTCATGTTTTATGATTTTTTACATTATTTCATACTTTTTTTCTTTGATGACCTTGAAATGTTCTTCAAGGTCAAAAGAAAAAATGCCACCAAAACTTTTTGTGATCAGAACGATCCATAGATAAAAGATTATCTTGGTAGAAAGACCTTCTAAACGAAACAAAACTTTACATAGGCCCCTGGACTATAGTCAACGTACCATAACATAGGGGATGAATGACCGGTCGGCCAGGGTGGGTTTAGGGTTCCCCCCTCGGTGAGGTAAGTTGACATAGGCCGGGGAGATATTAACTGTAAAGCGTTGACTACCATGGCCCTAAAGGGGTACTGAAATATCAGGAACAATGCAGGAGAACTCTTGAGAACATCTTTATATATCCAGAGAAAACAAGGCTGAGTCATCCTTCAGGTATCACAACAGTAAAATATAAATATCAGGTCACTTACTAAATAATATTATTAAACCCAATAATACTACAGGTACCGAGGAGCAACCGTACAGATGAGGTGAAAAACTGCCTCCCTAGCTGTCTCAGGCCACCAACAATTGTACAAAGGAGCTATAATGTGGTGTATAGTGTAGCTATGATATTTGTGAGGCTACCCTAAAATAAAACTTTGTTTCCGGTTGTTTCTGGTGTGACAGTCATGTTTTAACAGTTGACTTATAGTACTGGTTACAGATTGTAGTGACACTTGTAACATAAAAGCATAATGGGTAATAATTATCTTAACACAGATCGGTCAGATGTTCTGCCATATGCAGTTGAGGGGGATTTCCCAAGAACTTGATATAGGTTATAGGCTGTGGGAATACTTTACCAAAGTGACACCCAGAAATCAATTTGAGACAAAAAGTACACATTGTCTATGGTGCGATTTCTTCAGATTGTTTGTAAACAAAATTATTTTCGTATACCAAAAAATATGAATGAATTAATGGCATTTAAGTTCGTTATCAATAGTTTTATAATATTCTATCACAAACTATTGTGATTCAAGTCAATGTTGCTTTTGAGTGCCTTTAATTAAATCAGTAATAATCCATTAATTTAACGACACAAAGCCACAAACTGAATTTGAAATTGCCTTGTTGATTTTAGCAGTCAAAAGCTAAAAAAGATTGAAGTGCTCATGGAGTAGGAGTGAGCGGGGAGCCGTGATGTTGTCTGGGCGGGGCGAGCTTTATCTGATGACCCCAAAGTGGATTCTGATGGCTTTAAGGTTACCCACAATGCCCTGGGGGAGTATCGGGCCGGATGTAGCTGGGTCCCGGCGGGGAGCAGCAGAAACCAGCGAGTCGTTATCAGTGGCGGCAGGCAGAGAAACTATAGACCCTTTTCACGAGTCTGCGCTGTGAGCCCTCCTAAAGACGCCTTGTACCAGGGGAGGATCCAGGGAGGGTCCAGTGGCCCGTCGCATAACGGACTTTGCAACAGCGAGGATTGTCCACCCCACTCTCGCTACAAGGATGTCCCTGTTGCGATGGGTCCCCCTGTTGATTTGTGGCTGTTCTGCTCAACAGATTTTAATTCTGTAAAAAGTTCTGGAAACTAGACATTTAGATCTTAAATCCCTGAAAATTTCATCCCGGAAAATTGATTAGAAATGGGTGAAAATTGATGCCGAATTTCACGTATAACAGGGAGACTTTGCCAAACCCTCCCTGTTTTAAGGAGCGATATCGTTCCTTCCGTTATGCGACGGGCCACAGGGGTCCCTGTGGTCCGTCGCATAACGGGTCTCGCTGTTGCGAGGGTTGTCCACCACAGCGAGACCCGTCCCTGTTCAACAGCGAGTGGATCCAACTTTGGCGATAACAGCGATGTTTGTCCACCTGATTTTTTCAATGTAATGGGGGGGCATTTTGGGGTTAGAATTTTTACATTCTGCTTTCACTGTATGTTAGATATGTCCATTGGCTTATGAAATATGTAGGAGGCAAGTGGCGGTAATGTATTTATCAGTCAAATAAATGAATCCAAAAAATGTACAAAACCATCGCTGTTGCGAGGGTTGGCACATTGAAAACCTTAAGGATATCCCTGTTGCGAGACTTAAATCTAAACCCTCGCTGTGCTCTCGCTGTTGTGAGGGTTTGGTTATGCGACGGACCACTGACCCCCCTCCATCCCCCCTTTATTTTGTGTGGACTTAAACTTGTCAAAGAGAAAAAAAAGGCAATGAGTGTGCGCAAATGCACACCGTTTTAGTACTTAGCCTAAAAACAGTTTTATGCCAAATGTTCATCAAAATAACCTCAGTGAATCTGAAAAAAAAAACAATCTCTGTCATTGGAATTAATAATTTTTTAGTCATTTCATAGCTACACATGTAATGATCACCAAGTGGTAGTTCCCAAAACCTGATGAAGGATGTGTCCGTATTTACACAAGGCCTATGGGGTGTGAAGTTGTACCCGCCGGTGGTAGAGACTGATACATGTCCGAACATACTCCCTGTGCCAGGAGTATACTGTGTGTAGCGTCAAGGGGGCTTTACACAGAGACAGACCCAAACACACACACACAGACATATGTCATACCTAAATTTAGGCATGGCATATCCTCCCCCTAAGAATAACAAGTATCTATCAAATCTATTACATGATATATATCAAAATGATAATTTCCTAAATAATAATGAAAGGATATATCAAATATGTAAATAAGGTACTATATCAGAGTTTATGGTAATTAGACAGTTAGCACTCCCCCTGCCCCTGTTGGGCATTTGTAATTAGGTCACTGACCAGAGGTCAGGTGGGGAGGTGCAGGTATGCTGTAAGTGATGCTCTGGGTTCAGCAGCTGAAGACTACACACCATGTAACCACAAAGCAGCAATAGGCCTTTTGGCATATACACTCCTGGTTCAGTAGACAATATATTGTCTACTGAACCAGGAGTGTATATGCCAAAAGGCCTATTGCTGCTTTGTGGTTACATGGTGTAGAATATTATTCTAACATCAACAATATTTCCTGCCTTCAAGTCTTCTCTTCAATTTATACCACATAAAACCCCATGTTCACACATACAAATGTTTACATGCACAGATGCACACACACATATCCAAAAACACACAAAATACACACAAACAAAAGAGACAAGCAACATACAAACATACAAAATGCACATTGAAACACACACAACTTACACAACACCGAGAAAGACATAAACTGACCAATATATACACATACAAATGTTGCAAACTAGTTGCACACACAAAAGGTATACCTGTCTGCACATGTTGCACTTATGTAACCCCCTCTGTCGCAGGTGTCAGTCCATTGCACAGTAGATATCTTAGCTAGTTGCAGTAAGAAACTAGACCTGTACTAAGGTAGGCTCTCTGACTAAACTACATCTGCGATTGGAGAGCGAGGAGATGATGTCACAGAACGAGGCAAACCAAATGTTTAGCGAGTTGTACTCCTCAGAGTGAAACAAGTGGCCTCTGAGGCAACTCCAATAATGTGAGGGATTAGTTAGTTCGTGTAACATTTGGGCGCGTGGGCAGAGCTAGATAGATGGTTCTGAAATCAGGAGTACTAGTTGTGTGGAGTGAACGGACAATCAGTGATATATACTTCCTGCATTTGGACTTAATAAATACTACCCTTTCAAGTGAGTATTCTCTGGCGTCCCTGAATTAGGAACTAGGTTTGAGGATGATTAGCAATCCAGATGAGATGGAAGACTGCGATCCACAGCTGGTTTATTGGAATGATTCACATGGAACTAAGCAGAACATAGACTAACCTTTCGTGAGAAAAGTAAACCCCATAGTTCACCCCCTTCATATTACACCTTGCTGTATATAGGGATTCCCAAGGACACTTGCACAAGTGTTATTATAAAATGCTTCAGATCTGAGATCACCAAACCATCGTGTAAGCGAATCGTCAGTGTATGTACGTGACGTCGCCTGTATACAACAAACTATGCCCACAACAACAATCATACCTTCTGTACATTCCCATTTCAATATACTACTAAATAGTCGCGTGTATAACAGAAGCAATACGCACTACCATGTGATATTGCCACATCTCATTGGAGCATCCTGAGGCGACGTCATGCATATATAGACAGTACAATGTAGATGGCAAGTACTAAATTCCCATTTCGGTACATTATTACAAATTCTGTGGATCCTATTAAGACGATGCGACCACCTTTCCCATGTACTACTAACCTGTCCAACGTGTCTAACGTATCATAGAATCGATCCACGCGGCCTTGTCGCTGATGTTGTGAAATAACCCATCGCGTCAACAAGTTCAATGATAGATGTGACCATGTTACGTGAATAGACCCACCTGTATACGCGGCAAGGTACGATGTTGTAAGTAGTATACAAAAATGGAAATTTGATGTTTGTCACGCGCATTGCACATCCTATACATGGTGTGGCTTATATCAAATGGATTATATTAGCTGAACTGTGTACATGACATTGTCCATTTGATTGGCGTCGCCAATATATGAATAACTGAATACATTACAATATCACTGTTGCGTATATATTACCAATTATAGGTATGCTATTACCAAAGACAAAACAAAAATACACATAATCGACACCATTCATTTTCATATGAAATTACATGTAGGCCTCATTACAAATATTCAAGATATTTCAACAGAAGGACAGAGAACAGGAACATATTCACATCCAGATATATGAACCTTATCGCGCACATAATTCCATATACACCTATGACATGTTGAAATAACCTTTGCACTATATGACAAGATTACTTGGATCCGCGCCGTGTTCATTTTGTGCCTATTGCATGTAAAAATGGATGAAGAACGGCCCCAGCACAAAGAGAAATCTTTGTCAGCAAATGTGAATGCACGTTGGTAGGAGGGGTTTGGAAGGGGAGGGAAATTGCTCCTAGATCAAGGTAGATTTAGGTATATTATATACCAATGCCGAAATACATTATGAATACTAACTGGACACTGCCATTTAGTATTTTTGGTGTATTGGCACAGTGGGCAGTATTTGTGTATACTGCCCACCTTGCTTTACCGTGTAAAACGTTTTTCTCCTTATTTTGTGAATTCTGAATGGATTTGCATGATTATTTTTTTAATTTCAGGTAAAATAATGCAGTCTAATTAACTGGAGATAGTGATAGAGTGCTAATTTACGAGAAAATAATGAATATTAGGGAAAACTGCTTGACACCAGTCAAAGTGTGTGCATAACCAATACATAGGAATACTGCCAACTTTGCTCCGCTGGTAATATCCTTTCTCTTTTGCTTATAACTTACAAAATATGGTATATAATATTAGGAAAACTTACCTCGGTTGACAGTACAACCCTGTATACTCGGTGGGATGTCAGAAAAATTACTCTGTATGTTTTCCTATAGTATGCGATGAGGAGACAACAATGCCAACAAGGTGCAAATTTAGCATCTCAACGATTGTGCAATTTTACTGCAATACACATTCGCACATAACAGCATTAAATTTTACAAACTTATCAAAATGCACTTTGTTGACATATACTTTGTTAAGAATCAATAATGATTGCTTATGCAGTAGGCGCCTTATATAGACGACATCAGTCATCATGTACACATTCGTTGCATAATTATACACAATGTCGCGTACATGGCCGCTTCAACATTGGCATGATGAACAGAACCACAAACACATGACAAAGTGGCAGAGGCAGATCCAGATCAAGGAGTCCTGCTGATCCTGAGTCTTCTTTTGGCGACTACACAAGAAAGAAAACATATGCACCTACGTGCAATAGTGCCACCTCTTAGTACTTAGCCTTGGGATCCCTCCTTTTAAGGACCCTGGATCCACCCCTGGGTTGTCCAAGTTGGTCGCCAGAGGACGCGATGGGCGGACTGCGCATGTCTGATCACGTGACACCTGTAGCTCAGGGCCCCGGATCGGATTTCCCGCCAAAGCTTCTGCGGACAGGATAAAAACAAAGGCAGCTAATTGTGTTGCCAGGGGCCAGGGGGTGTTGTCCGGTGGTGGGGTCTATTTCTGTGAGTATAGATGTGCACACTGCACCCACCAGCTTTTTGTCCTAGGTAGGAAGCCCCCAGGGCCGGGGAAACATATCGCTGGGTCGTACAGTTTGGGCAGTTTGGCAATTCAACAACCTAGGTATGCAGCATAGCAAAATGTTTAATTACTAATTCAGTTAGTAATCAAAATATTTGCTATTGTTTAACGTGTTTTTCGCGATACTGAAAGTAACTTTATATACAAACAGTTTAAAAGAATACATTTTTACATGCAGGCGCGAGAATGTAGGGGGAGGGTCGTATGCCCACCAGGAACACACACATGTAGGCCTACACACACAAGCCAGTAGCCAGGGCGGATTTAGGGGGTTCGGGGGTTCACAGCTGGGCAATTCAGCCGCCTAGGTTACCTAGGTAAAGCAAAATATATGATTGTTAGAGGTCAATTTTGCATTTCCCCATGCATAATATTGAAGGAGGTTTAACTCTAAGCTTGAACTGTACCTCTTTGTTGATAAATCGAGATCAGGAAACACGTTTTCCTCTCTGAATTGCAGATTCCAGAACAATATCAATGAAAAAGAAATTGGTTTTATTGACTTAAATGCTATCTAGTATAAATCCTTTAAAGCTAAAGATTATTTGTTAAGTATCAAATAGATCCCAAGCATTTAGACTATAAACACGTTGAAGACTTAAACAGTTCAAGGGTAAACACCTAAACATCACACATTTCTAAGCACTAAACCTTAAACACCAAGAATTCTAAACATGTTAAGGATATAAAGTGTTCCAAAACTGGATGCAACAAAATGTCTAAGAAGGTGTTTAGATTCTACGACACTGGCTATCCGTGGTTAGGAGAATTGTGTTGACACATAATCACACTACCTATATCAAAGCGGCATTGCTTCCATTCTTTACCCAAATCACCGAGTTTTGTTTTAAACATTATTGGAAACAATGAGTGAGCCAGTGCCAATATGCTTTATTGAGATCAATTTCTTTCTCTTTCGTTCAGATAAAGGTGCAGTGCTAGTATTTTAGTTGGATTGAATCAAAGTTTATATGTTTTAAGAAAAAAATATTTTGGACCGGACTATACTTTTGACATTATTGCTAAGGATAGGGCAAGCTGGTATAGGTGTGAATTGCTATTTCTTACAAATTCTATTAGCTGCTTCAAGTTTGAAATATGTTATTCCAGTAGTTAGTGAAATGGTGATTTTGATAAACTATGAACAATTTGACCAAGTAGTAATTATAACTATTATATATATATATATATATATATATATATATATATATTTATGGTACTATTTTAAGAACATGAATTGGCTTATATTAGTTTAGAGAAACCCCCTTTTGATTCAAAATTCAAGTGCTTATTCTAAAGGCCTGTATACATACAACGCGAAAGGAACAAAAAAGTGATAGAGGTCCTGGTTCTTGTTTTCTCAACAGAAGAAAGAGTAAAAGTAACAAAAGTGATCCTAGTTTTGTCCAAAATAAAACAAAACAAAAATACAAGAACCAGGACTTAAGAAAATCTGGGCCGCTCATCCCTCCAAAGGAATGTTATTGGTTCTTAATAAATTCATGGTAAAAGAAACTCCCATAGTAATTGCCAGTTTTCGTTTTGTTCTGTGTTTTTTCCTACCTCATTTGCAATTGTACAATAAAAGCTTCATATTACTTCTCTCTCGAAATTCAATGCATGTAGTATCTCCAATTGGAAAATAAGACATTACATAACCAAACTACACAAGTACAGTCATTAAAACCTTACTAAGCCTATGCCTAACCAACCAACCCCTAGGGGACATCTGACCTTGATGTCATCTTTAGCTGACCTTGACTTCCACAGATGACCTTGACATCAGGTCACTCGCGACAGGACACCAACAGTTAAACGAGTGACAGTTTACCCGGAACCTGAGCCACACCTTGACAGGTGTCTTGTGTTTTGGGTTTGGTGGAGACTGGCATATGGCCACCTCATCACGTGATGCTATGACAGCCGTGTATCATACATTGCAATAAGCCCATCCCAGTTTACACCAACATTAAAGTTTACTATGAAATATTTTCAAAATTGCTTCTGTGCTTATTTCATGAAGAAAGTTGCATAATACAAAATTAACCAAAGCAGTTTGGTTAACAAATTGCTCCTAACATTGGTAAATTGCCATTTTGTTTATTGGTCTTTTACCAGGAATATTGATATTGATAATAAGCGATGTTATCGAGGTTTTAATTATAGAGCTATATGTCAAAGGAACGTTTTACCTGTGGTTATAAGAAATTGTGATTCAAAACAAACCCTTAAAAAGTAAATTGAATTGTATTTTGAAAACCCTTAGTTGTAGTATTTTTGTTGATATGTTAGATTTGTTGCCTACCTCATTCATTCAATTCATTTTATTCATTTGTTCATTAATGGTTCTCATAATGTGTTTTCATTAGAAATATCAAAATGAGATTGTGATAACTGAGAAATTGATATTGTACTATAAAAGATTGTATTGCTCCTCAGAGGGAGGGGTATTAAAACCGCCTATGACGATCCCCAAACCCAACTCAATAAAAACCAATCAAAAAAATAAATAAATAAATGGGAACCAATGTTACAGCCTGTCAGCCCAGCCTATAAGGTCTAGCCCTATTTTGCACTGAAATACAGCAATTTGATTGGCTGGCAAACCTGCAAATCTGTCAATTGATGAAATTTAATAAATCATAAAATTTTAGCAACACTTGGGGATATAAAAAAAATATAATTGTTGCTTATTTCAGTAACCTCACCTCTAGGAGACAAGGATGGCTTACACGGTAATTTTGTCCGACCCTTGTCCAACCCTGGGATGTACCCAATGTGGGATGGGTTTATTTACCCTCTAGATACAGAAAGGGGAGTGGGGTGGGTCCTGACCTCTTCCCCTCTTGATGGGGGCTGAAACCTGACAAAGAGGAAAAAAAGCAATATGCATGCACACAAATTAATGTTTGCGGTGTCATGTCGCATCCCCATGAGGCGAATAATCGTCGATGATTAGCTGTAATTCGTCAGCAACTAGCTGTAATTCTTTAACGCAGCTTCATTGTTGATGAATTACAGCTAATTGCTGACAAATTACAGCTAGTCTTCGGCAAAATATCGGAAATGTTAATTTCTTTACTCGAATTGTCAACAATTAGTGCCTCTTTTCGCCCGGCAGCACGGTGCCAGTGTGATCACCTTAGTTGTTGGTGAATAGATGCAAAATAATGGCCTGGTGGGGATCCACTATTAGTGCTTCACTCCCTCCCCCCGCCTCCCCACTCCCCCCTCCCGCCCCTTTCCAACAATGTATATCTGCCCCTGCTCCAATTTGGATATGTCCACCCAAGAGTGTACTCTTCAATCTAGCTGTAGCCACCCGGAAAACGGCCATTATACCATTATAAAATTTTTGGGCTAACTGTTCATTCTGTTCATTGTTACTAATGCTATCTAATTGTGATATATTGAGGAATGGGAATATTTTTTTCAAGACTGTTTGGCAGTGTGTGAGATGCTGAAGCAAATGTGCATTGTAACATGTAGTGGGGTCTGTTAACAACATTTTCGTTACGCGGCGGATAAAAGCACCAAATTTTGCATGAGGCACCTCTGAGGCATAACTATTGAATCTAGAAGGGGAGCCATCTTGAAATACCAAAATGAAATTTTGACAAATTTTGTATGTTTTAAGCATTAGGAATTTAAGGTATTTAACCGAAACTTTGGGCTAGCTTCGATTAGACCTATTGTATAGATGCCAAAGGTAAATAATTAAATTTCCCTGTCCTATAATCTACCACTTTGGACAATAGCAATGTGTTTCTAGGCATTTCAGAAGCTGAGATATAAGATTATTTAAATAAAAGTCGGCCATATTGGATTTTTGGCCCCTGTCCGGGTTGTATTAATATTTCAAGGTGGCTCCCCTTTTAAATTCAATGAAGGGGTCCCAGGGGATCATCATACCAAATGAAATCAAGAAATCTTATGGGAAAAGAGTAAAGTCTACATCCTTTCTTTTGAATTATTTTGGAATCCAGTGGTCATTATCAAAGGTATCATGCTAATAAATTCAGCCATTTTGAAAATTATGGTATTGTACTGGATGAATATCATATTTATTGAGCCCTCTAGGCTATTAGCAACTGATATTGGAACCATTACCCTGGCCTAATGCCTTAGTAGCTAAAAATCATAATATTTCTCAAAATTGGTCAGCCATCTTGGATTTTGGATTTCCGCATTGACTTGAAACATAAATAATTGAATTCACTGACCCAAAACCCCTCAATTTTGACACCAACTATGTCTCTTTAGTCTTTTTAGAAGCTGAGATATAAGAATTTTTATAGTAAAAGTCGGCCATATTGGTTTTTGGGCCCCCACATCTGTCCTATTGATATTTCAACGTGGCTCCCCTTCCAGATTTGATAGTTATGCCTCAGGGGTGCCTCATACCAAATTTGGTGCTTTTATCCGCCGCGTAACGATTTCTCAAAAAAATGACCTTAACAGACCCCACTAATGGTTACTATGGCTCTGTAGTTGTGTGATATAGAGGGACTAGTAGGCTTTTGAAATCTGTTAGGCTGTATGAAAGTGTGATATTGGAGCAAATGTGCACTATAAAATGATTACAAAGGCTGTTTGATCATGAGAAACACATGGAAACGTACATATTGAAACACGTTTTTAGGCTGTTTGATTGTGTTATACTGGAGCAAACTATCGTTGACTTTTAGACATACGTAAGGATTATTGACTGCGCCTTGAAGCACTTTGATGTACATCATTGGTAGAAGTCTGAAAGAGACATAAGGCTGACCGATGCTGCGGCTATTTGGACATATAATTATATTTGAACAGATATTGGAAAGCAGTTAGCAATTAGAGGCGTAATTAATATTGTCAGGTTGGGGCATATAAGGACTGCCTCAGATAATGCAGTTTTTTGCAGGGCCATGCATGGCATTTAATTCTAACAGTATCAGATCACAATGCTCACAATTTTATTCTTGAATCTGACAAGAACATGTAATAAGAAATGCCTGGGGCCCCTCTCCATAATTGAATTACCCCATTGTTTTGTCCTGGATTCTGAAATGATGAGATGAAAGCAAATAATGATATACATAATTATGGCCTAATGCAATTAAAATGCCATGTCCTATCAGTCAATGGCATAGGTCCTTATATGTAAAACAGTGTATTGTGCTTTGTGATAAATAGTTTACCCCTCTGATATTCTGAAATTGTTTTTGAAACTCTTAAGTTTTATTTCCTATTAACCATGATTTGAATTCTACATTGCCAGGTGTAGAGTTGCCATAATTTTCCTAGCAAATGGCACTAGTGATTAGAATTCCAAGAGACTGGGAAACCTTTAAATAGGGCCTATAAACTTAGAGAGTGTAGGGAGGTGGTATGGGAGTACTGGGTGCAGATGGGATCTTTCTGTGAGTCACATTACATATGCTTCACTTGTTCCTTTCAGACGATTTCGTGTTCTTAGCTCGATCAGTTTTGTCTGCGGGTGACCTGTCTCACCGCTATCTCTGTGTTTTCCAGGTGACCGGTCAGCAGGGAGATGCACATCACGCCACTAGAGGGCAGCACGCCGTGAGACGGGACGTCAGCAGAGACCCGCGTTCCGCCATCGAGGACAGCGAGGCCACCTGGTGGACACCGTCTGAACACAAACGCCACCTAGCAGCAGCTATGAACATGAGACCTGCCAGTATAGACTGGTCGAATGTAGAAATGGCACCTGACTACCTCTATCGTCACGTGCGTTACGATGGAGACAACCTTCAAAACCAAGATGATGTGAACGACCCTAACCTTGACTCCGGGTTTGACCTTGATAAACGGCATCTGGGGTCTGCACTCAACATGAGGTTTGGAGGCTGGAGGTACCGTCAGGGAGAGTCAAAGCGACATCTCGGGGCTGCGTTGAAGTTCCGCCAGCCTCGTTTTGATGAATGGCAGCTGTTGAGGATGGGGCACTGGCACCCACCGCCAAGCTACAAAGAGACGCGTAACTCTGTTCTTGGCTCTCTCTACAGAAGCTATGCAAACCAGTACCGGCAGAATTACAAGAACAGAAAGAGCCATCAAAGGACGAAACGGGATGTTGAACAACTGGATCGAGAAATTGAAGAACAGACAGTGATACTTCCTGAAGATGATAATCAGAAGATCAAGAGACACCTTGGGGCTGCCCTCTACCCTGGAAGGAGGCCCTGGTACATCCACAACCCACAGAATTCCCAAGGCAGGGACAAAAGAGACCGCAATGACATAGAAGATGAATCTGAAGGTCAAGATGATGACTTTGAAGGAGAAACATCTCAAATTGATGAGATAGGACTAGAACCTGAGGAGTTGCAAGTAGATGATGACATTGAAAAGCGACATTTTGGGGCGGCTTTGAATTTAGTCAGAGGTCGCCCTAAATGGAAGACAGATGAGTACTGGAGGGGGGATGATAAAGATAAACGGGATGGGTCAGAAACTGTAGACAGAGAAGGTGAAATTACTGATGACAAACGACACCTTGGTCCAGCCATGAAATTCAGGCCTGCAATGGTTAGTAAGCAGGAACCAAATCAAAGAAAGGAAAAGAAAAATGACCAAGAGGAAGGTGGAGATGACTCAATGGATACTCAGAATGCAGACATAAAGAGGCACATTGGTGTGGCCAGAAAAATGGCGGCCCTTGGTAAACGCCACTTTGGGGCTGCAAATAATGTAGGACACTGGACATCAACAGTCAGACAGGGAAAGCGCCACCTAGGAGCTGCAATGAACATGGTGGTAGCCCAACAGAGAGAGGATAAAGATAAGCGACATATGGGCGCAGCCTTAGCCTTTGGTAAATCTATGGACAATAAGCGGCATCTTGGATCAGCATTACAGTTTGGACAATGGAATAAACAAACTGCCAAGAGACATATTGGTGCTGCCCTAATGGCCGGGAAAAGGGACTATGATAATGATGATGAAAAAAGACATATTGGTTCAGCACTGGCATTCAGCAAATGGAATAGTGACAATGAGAAAAGACATATTGGTGCAGCTTTAGAATTTGGACAATGGAATCAACAAGATGATAAAAGGCACATGGGTGCTGCACTTGCAGCAGGAAAAAGAGGTGGGGAAGATGATTATGCAAAACGACATCTTGGAGCAGCCATGAAGTTTGGACAATGGAATAAGGGAACTGATAAGCGTCATTTGGGTGCTGCAATGGCTGCTGGAAAGAGAGACAATGAGAATGACGATGAAAAGCGACATCTTGGAGCAGCCATGCAGTTTGGACAGTGGAATAAGGAAACTGATAAGCGTCATTTGGGTGCTGCAATGGCTGCTGGAAAGAGAGACAATGAGAATGACGAAGAAAAACGACATCTTGGATCAGCCATGAAGTTTGGACAGTGGAATAAGGAAACTGATAAGCGTCATTTGGGTGCTGCAATGGCTGCCGGAAAGAGAGACAATGATAATGACGATGAAAAGCGACATCTTGGAGCAGCCATGCAGTTTGGAGAGTGGAATAAGGAAAATGATAAGCGTCATTTGGGTGCTGCAATGGCCGCTGGAAAGAGAGACTATGAGAATGACGATGAAAAGAGACATCTTGGAGCAGCAATGCAGTTTGGAGAGTGGAATAAGGAAAATGATAAGCGTCATTTTGGTGCTGCAATGGCTGCTGGAAAGAGAGTTGATGAGAATGACGATGAAAAGCGACATCTTGGAGCAGCCATGCAGTTTGGAGAGTGGAATAAGGAAAATGATAAGCGTCATTTTGGTGCTGCAATGGCTGCTGGAAAGAGAGTTGATGAGAATGACGATGAAAAGCGACATCTTGGAGCAGCCATGCAGTTTGGCGAGTGGAATAAGGAAAATGATAAGCGTCATTTTGGTGCTGCAATGGCTGCTGGAAAGAGAGACAATGATAATAATGACGAAAAACGACATCTTGGAGCAGCCATGCAATTTGGACAATGGAATAAGGAAAATGATAAGCGTCATTTGGGTGCTGCAATGGCTGCTGGAAAGAGAGACAATGATAATGATGATGAAAAGCGACATCTCGGCTCTGCACTAGAATTTGGAAAATGGGACAGACAACTTGATAAGAGGCACCTTGGGGCTGCATTCAAACATTGGAATTGGGCTAAGAATAATGCTGATAAAAGACATCTTGGTTCAGCATTGCAATTTGGAAACTGGCAAAACAGCATAGAAAAGCGACATTTAGGATCAGCTCTTGATTTTGGGAAATGGGGAAACTATGCGGAAAAGCGACACCTAGGTGCTGCAATGAAATTCAGACCTTACCAAAATGAAGACGAAAAAAGGCATCTGGGTTCAGCAATGAAGTTTCGTGACTGGCAAGGAGATATTGACAAAAGACATTTAGGTGCATCATTAAAGTTTGCTGGATGGAACCGACAACTTGCAGAAGATAGTGATTTAAGTGAGGTAAAGCGTCATTTTGGTTCATCAATGAACTTTGGTCGCTGGGGTTCTTCTACTGGCACAAGGACATTTGGTGGTCCTTTTAACGTGCAGCGGTTGAACCCTTCCATGGGGGAGGAGGACAAGAGGGGTTTGCCATTGGATGAACTTGATGACCTTCAGTCCATGGACAATGAGAATGCCAATCAAAGCTCACACAAAAGGGAAAAGAGGCATTTGGCCACTATCTTGAGAAAGGGTTCTCCATTTATGCTTACCAAATACCCATCGGAGAAGTACATCAGAGCAGTCAGCCGAATCAAGCGTCATGGAGAAACACACACAGACCAAGGATTCTTAAACATTTTTGGCTGAGAACCAATCATAAAGATTCTTCTTTGTAAAGACTATTGACATTAAGAATATGGATTAACATTGAAATAGTGAGAGACTCAATCTAACCATGATAGTACTGGTTAACTATCTTGATAAGCAATCTATGAATTCTTATTTATGAAAAATATGGATACAACTTTAAAACATATCTAACAGGTCTAGGGTGGGTCTTCTGTGTTTCTTAGAATTCACATGTTTCTTTGAGAACCAAACAACCGCTAGTTAGTCAAGCAACCAGAACAATATATCCCATTTGTGAGATTCGGTAGGATTGCCCAACTATTTCAAAACCTCTTTTTCCCTACAAGTAATATAAAAGAGCAACAGCAGACTCAGTTCCGATCAGAAAATGCTCATCTTTTTTAATTGGTTTTTTGTTAGACCAAGAAAATTTTCACAAGAAATTTATATTTCACTTTATGATTGACATAATGCTAAAACCAATACCTTTGATCTTACATTGTGATTTACATGGCTAATAAATTGCTTTCTGCAAGGTGTCTTTTACTCCGCCTCTTTGGTTTCATGATTTGACTTTCAGGAATCAAACTCAACACTCAGTCGGGGAGGGCAGCAGGAATTAAACACAAAGGGCATATGCTGCCTGTATTTACAAGACTTTAGATTTGTTTGTTGGGGTAGTTTTATTGTCTGGCCAACCCTTCAGGATTCTTTCCAGACTGCACAAGGTAATGCTTTTCAGGTTTGGGTGATTGTATCTATATGATTTAGGAGAAACCTGCCACTGGGTTTGATACCCTACTCTTTTTGAGGAGTGGCAAGGGTTCTTTCGAGTGCAATGTCCCATAGAAAGGCCACCACACACCTGGCCTTTGATGACCCTGTTGGGGGCACAGGGTGACAAGACTTAAGAATTAACTTGGCCTTTATTGAACCAGACACTAGATTTTCTAAGAAAGTTGCCGTTCCCAGCCAACTATAATAGGCTGCTTTTGATTTTATAAGCACATACACAACCAGAAAATATTGATTAAAAGGAAACTAAACTACCACACAGAGTAATGAGAAAGGGAGATAACTGTATGTATGTAGCACTTGATGAACTAAGGACTTTCCAGTTATGTAATTACACCTACTAATCTTGTGAAATCTAAAATAAAAACAGGGCATATAGGGCAAATCTATCAACATAATGGGCTAGCTCAAAAGTATAGGGAAATATAGGACCAGAGGCAGACTTGGCATGTACAAAACAAGTATAACTTTGCAACAGTGCTTTGATGAGTCATCATAATTATGTTTGCATCTTACAACACTGAAACAAACAATATTGGTTCATGTATGCTTCTAAATGTAACATTGTGAGGAGTTTAAATTTGACTAAAGAACTGGGACTCTGTCATGTCACGTGTGGAAAGATACCACTGCTGAGAAATCAACCAAGATCAACATCTTCATCATGGCAAAATTTTATTACAAAATTATCTTACATAATCATAAGATTGCAGCAACCAAATGCCGCAGGATATATACATTCTCCATGTATTCAACATACATACTAACTTTCTTTGATAATGTTTATTCAAGTTTCCATTATGTATATTTTGTTGTTGGTGAGGAGCATGTATTCAACTCCCAATAAGTCATAATCACAGCAATTCACTCCCACATGGTATAGATTATAAAACTCTATACACACAGTACTCAAGGGAAAGATGTCAGGTTAACAGCTGGAAGTAAGTATACCTCTGACAAGCCTATTAATCATATTATTTTATGAAAACCAGGATCAACTAGTAATTATGCCTCATGCAAGCCTTTTTATCATATCATTTGGATAAAACCAGGGTTAGCAACTAGTATAGGCCCATCAAGCCAATATATCATGTTGCAGTGTATGGTTAAAAACAGGATTAACAACTCCTAATAGGTATGCCTTTGGGGAGCCTACTAATCATTGTATTTTATTAAAACTAGGATAAACAACTACTATGCCCCTAGCTAACTTATGTCATCAAGTTTGTGAAAGATTAAACTCTGATTAACAGCAAGCAATAAGCAAGCCTATTTGTCATATTATCTGCAGTTGTATGATTAAACCCTGGATTGGCAAGTAGAGTTCCTCTGCATGCCTATCTCAACATATTACAATTTATGTATTTGATTAAAACTGGAAGAAACAACTACGTGTAGTTGTAAGTATTCCTATGGGGAGACTTTTAATCATACCATTTGATAACAACTGAGATTAAAAACAAGTATGCCCCTTGTCAGCCTATTTTATCATATTATTACTGTAGGTGATTAAAACCAGAATTAACAACTAGCAATAAGTAACCCTCTAGTGAGCCTATAAATCTGATTATATAATAAAAACGAATTAACAAGTAGCATTCCCGTGGCAAAGCTATCGACACAATTAAAATCTGGATAAATAACAATAATCACCGACTACAGAACCAAGACTTGCAAGAGGATGTACAAAACCTATTTGATTCCAATCAAATCTCTGACTTTTAAAGACCACACTGTCTTCATGTTTATCAAACAAATATACCTATGAAAGGCCTTTACATTGTTATTTACAATTTTAACGATTAATTAATCATTAGGTATTGCACATTTTGAAGAGGTACATCCAAATATCTTATCCCAGTAAATTCAAGCTTTTTAACATGTTGCTTATGCATAGATACTCCTAAAAATATACATACGGAAATACCCAGCACTTAAGAAATCGAGCAGACAGTTTGAAACATCTGCAGTTAACGGAATAACTTAACATTATATTTCCTTAAGAATATATTATCAAAATATTTACAATAAAACAATTTTAACATATGACATTATCAGCTGTCCTTTACTTTATGTTTGGGTGAAATGAGAATAGCTGAGCTATCTAATCTCGTAAAAGCATTTCAGTCGCCACATTCTCCCGGCTCGCTGATCGTTAACCAGTGAAACTGACCAACCAGACTCATACTCTTCCCAGCACCTATAAGCCTGCAGTGAGCGTGACTAAAATATACATTTACCTTTTCTGCAAGACAATGTGATTTTAAGTTATAATACTCATTTTTACACAGATCTCCTTGGGTCAGGTACCGGCTATTAAAAGACCCACCTAACCCTACCAAGCTTAGTCAGCACCACACCTGTAACCACCACAACAGGTGATTCACATTCCTGGAAAAACATCTCTAGCATGAAAAGGCATTATCCAAAATAATTCCAAAATATAAGGACATTTTGACGCTATTTTACATTTCAAAAAGACATTTGGGTGGTTGAATCATTGCTTGAATTAAATTGTGGTAGGTAGTCTTTTCTTCAGTACTAAAGCTCTGATACTGAAACACATCATATTTACATGAAACATAGTACATACATACTTTGTGGTACCTGACTTTAAATACTAAAATAATATTCTTCACAAATTTAAGGGCTTTTTAAAAATTGTTGCTAAAGCACAAAATACGGAAATCTATATTTAGATGGAAAAGTGGCATCTCTGATACCAGTGTTCTCAGACATATTCTAGGTCTCCAAAACAAACCCCATAGAGACACTGTTTCCCTGATGGTTTGCTTTGTGTATACTGTCTATGTCTCGTACTCTACTGGGGTACGTAGGCGTAGTCGACCGTGTCCTGCTCCCCGATGTCTCCTATACTCATCTGGCGAGTCCGGCGCCGCTCGCACTTGACACAGGTGCCTGTTGTAGGGCGACAATCTTTGTGGTACACTGCGTTACACCGCTCACACTGAAATAAATGTGATAGGAAAGATTTGATTAGATAATGCTTTAAGAAGGAATGTCCAGAGCCAACGGTTACCAAATGCAATGTGTATAACGACAGAGTGATTTTGATGTATAATTAACTGTGCATAGTATGGATAAATTAAAGTTGAGCAGAACTAAATACATACCCAAAATTTTGGTTTGGCTTATACACAGGTTTCTATAAACAATAACAGCTTTAATGATCAAATAATTTTGATTTCTTCTTAATTGAAACATTTTTAGACTTTTGTAGCTTTAACAATGTGTATGATATAAATGATATGCGGTAAAATCAGGGTCCACCTAGGCCTGATGAATGTTTTTTTTTCTATTGTAAAAATATGAATGCGAAACAAATTGCAAAAGTTGGAGTGTGGCTTAAAATCCAGTGCAGTTCCTTTTAAGGTATGATTAACATTACGGGCATGTTTTTTCTACATGGATACAGGACCTGAGCACTACCATAAGACCTCCGCGCAGCGACATAATTCCAGGTATTTCCTTTCTTTTCAGTCGGAGATCTTCATCAATGGCTCTGTGGCCACTACTTTACCGCAAATGATTTGTTTCTTTTTCCCACAAATAAGTACTTGTTTCTGCCCATAATTACCAGTCCTGTTACATGACTGTTATTACCTTTTTACTGGGGATGAAATAGTACAACTAGGAATGCCAAAAACCCGAACCACTTTGAGAGCCAAATACCAACAGTTATTGAACCCGGTGAAGGTTGACATTTGGCAATATGAAAAGTAAAACGTCTGGGATTGGGTAAATAGAGGTACCGAATTGGGAGAACAATAAAGAAAATAATAAAAGTTTATCTTTAAAGAAAAAATATTTATTACCAAGGCCAAGCAATACATTTGAGGAGCAATTCATGGATCAACGGTCAACATTTTCCTTTATTTGTGATCTTTTACTATCCTATGGTTTTACAGGGATGTGTTGATAAAAATATGTTGGAGGCGTGAAGAGAACCTTATTACTAAGGGTGTAAAAATGAAAAATCAAATATCTGATAAAAATCTGAATATTGATATCCCTAAACGTAATTTTAATATTTACCCCAACATAGATAATTAATTTCCTGTTTTTTACCTGCAGACTATCCTAGATCAGGATTTGTACTTCGAAATATATCTTCTCTTTAGTTTTTCCTGAGTTTTTGTAGAAAAAGATAGTTAAGATTAACCTGGTGGCTAAGATACTAGAAAAAAAAAATATCTGTGGTAAGGAGAATTCATAGTCGTACATATTGTTTGTTTTTTTCAAATTATGTTTTGGAGCTGTTTTCTGGAGTGGTCTTCTGGAGTAGTATTTTTGACGCCCCCTTTATCTTTGTTAAGGTCATATTACACTACAAGTCAGTCTATGGTTGCATCGGGTCATGGCGCCCAATGCATCTGATTTGCGTTATTTTACAGACACATTTATAAAACCATGTGTGAACTAATTGCCCAATATGACCCAACAGGAGCTGACCTGTCCCAAAGTGACCCCAAACGCGACCACACACAGCGTGCCAACCCAAACTCCATTTTCAAATTCCCTGTGTTTTCCCTGAGATTTCCCTGTCCCACGGCAATTGTCATATCCAGCAAGTTGTTCAAAATTCTGGGTGCAGAAAAAAATTGGACAAAGCAACAACAAAAAGTTGAATCCCTAATATCTTGAGAATCAGGAATTTCATAAATTCCCTGTGTTTTGGCAAAATTCCCTGTGTTTTCCCTGTCAGGGAATATTTTTGCCATTTTCCCTGTTTTCCCTTTTTTCCCTGTGCTGTTGGTTCCCTGCACAAAAAACCTGATGCGACCTGATGCTTAGTGTAATATGGCTCTAATGCGAATCATTTCCGTTGGGCAACACTACCCAATGAGAACAGGGACATAACATGTGATGTAGTTAGGGCTTTTAAAGGTACTCACCCTCCAGGTGCTCTCGGCCTCAAATGGGTAGATGACCTTCGGGTTGTTGCACACTTCACAGATGAAGCCCTTCTGACTGCACAGCCGACAGTCGTACACGTGGCGCGCAGCGTACTTGATGACCTTTCGCAGACTAGCCACCAGTTGACCAGTTGGCACCTGGAGGAGGTCCTGTGGGGGGTGTAAAGAAAGGGCTCAGTTTGAATGAACGGACAAACTTGATGACCTTCCGCAGACTGGTCACTAGGTGACCGGTCAGTACCTGGAGTAGGTCCTGTGGGAGGCATAAAGAAAGGTTTGAGGTTATGCATATGGGCTACCACTGTCTAAAGCCCCATACCCACTAGGCAATTTTACCACTGATGGGTGACAGGAAACTCGGTCGATTCTTATGATCACCTGTTAGTATGATATATTGAAACGTGCATGTTTGATCTAAGGGTAGAATCGGCCAATTTTAGGGCTAATGAGTTGCCTAATTGGTATGGCGCTTTGAGGTCACTGTCTTCTGGGCAATGGCGCCCCAGAAATATTTGCAACAAATGTAGGTTTATCACCACATCTTTTTTTTTTTTGTAAATTGTGAACTGAAAAGGACTGTGCATGTAACCAGTCTCATGTCTGGATATAAGAATTACTTGATGCATTTGGCGGTGGTTCACTACACCAGGTGGAGCCACAATATTTCTCTGAACCACCACCAGGGGTCACTACTGAGTCAGAGGGAATAGTCAAGTGTTCCTGGACACAGTTTACCTTAGGTTAGGTTGAAAAAATGCTTGTATTCTTAAATTCCCTAACAGAGCCATACGAAGTCCCAAAATCTGAGAGGGTTCATGGAAAATCTGAGGGACCCCAGTTGGGGTGGTAAGATCTGAAGGTGTTCCAGGTAGATCAAACAGGGTTCCAGTTGACAGCCCCAGGTTTTGCTGGTTCCTGGCATTTCCCCTTAATCATTGCACCCTAAGTTATCTATGATTTGATATTCCAGCTTCTACCTGGAAATAGTCTATAGGCTCTTGTTTACTCATTGTATTTAGTAATGGCTACAGTAAAACAGGAGGGGCTGGGTAAAGCAATGATGTTTTGACATAAGTAGGTTTATCACCAAAATTTGGTCATGTTTCCTGGTATAGCTGGTTTGCCACAGTCCAGAGTCATCAAAATTCCCTGACATTCTCTTTCAAATTCCACTTTCCCTGACAAATTCCAAAATTCCCTGACTTTTCCCTGGCATTGCAAAAAATAATTTTTCCCTGACTTTTCCCTGATTGGTGGCAACCATGTATAGCAAGGGTTTCTACCTCAACCAAAAATGTCTGTACCTACCTGGAGTGAGTAGAGGTGGATGTCATCGTACAGGTATTCGCGCGGCCACACTTGTTTGCGTAGATCGTCGGCCACTGACTGTTTACAGGTGAAGAGGTACGCCTTCAGGAACCGCAGCTGGGTGCGCACCTCCTGAAATATTGAGATCAGTTGATATCAACCTATTTTTGTTCATTGCAACTTTATGTTCATATTTTTTTCAGGCAGTAAAAATCTATCAACTTTAAAATGGTGGTGAACTCTTTAACTATTTGACAATCAAGAATATAACATTTAATCCACCGAGTTGACCAAGTCGAAACCTCTTGATCATGCCAATGTTTTATTCATGTACATGCCAAATTGAAGAAATTTACAAGTCATCCATCACACTGTCTAAGTAGGGTATACTGAACATTTGCTTATACATATGAATTTTAATCTTAATAGATCATGTTCAGTATACCCTACGTACATATGTAATAATGTTGAGCGCTGGGGTTTTCTATACTCACCCTAACCTCCTTGACCTCCGGCACGTGGTCGTATAACCGCGGGTTGATGTGTTGTATGTTCAGTAATGGGTCCTCCTCTATTTGTTGTAGGAAGCGAACTGTATGCCGAGCGACTGAGGAGAGAGAACCCACTAATTACTCATCAATTCACATTCAATATATCTTTTTTCACTTTTCTTTTTAATCAAAAATCATTTTAGGGTTACCCCTGATCTTCCAGATGATAGTGGTCTATACAACCAACAGCAAACACATTATACAGATCGAATTGACATGGAGATATACTTATTCAGTGCAATAAATCTACATCATTTTTGTTTATCATTTTGTTGTATGATTTAAGTTCTAATAGAATATCTTTACTACAGAGCGGATTTAAATTCTCAAGGCCATAACATGCTCATTTTAGATAAATATGGCTATATTATCATGTATGTTCTTAAAGGAAAGCTTGCACATGACGATAGGATAAATATTTGTCAATGAAATTCATTAAGCATGGCGATTCCATCAAGAAGTAATAACACTAAAGATATCTCAAGGATATTGCAAATGTGGAAACTTTAAAATTTGGCTTGTTTTGAAGTATTTTGAAAGGAAATCCTCAAATTTGTGACATCACAAGGACAATAATTGGGAATCCCCATGTTTCAATATAAGGGAATCCCCGACTGTCAAAAATGTATTGAAAGGATTTCAAACTCTAGCATAAAATATTTATGTTAGACCCAATACAGGCTATTATAAATTGTATATTTTACTCACATAAATTCATTCAATAACCTGGGATTCCCAAGTTATTCTGAATAGGGATTCCCATTATGATGACGTAGCAAGGGGAGTACAGAGAAGCCCAATATCTAGGGAATTCCCATATTTAATTTTCCTTCCTGTATAATTATATAATATCTTGCTATTTTTTGCCTTTTTTCATTTGAAACATTTTTTGAATACATAAGTGAAGTCAAATCCACAAAAATCAGCACTTTGTAACTTAATGTGCAAGTTTTCGTTTAATAAGACTATAATCTTGTGGAACAATTGTTCTCTTTACATCTGAAGCTAGTTTGTTGGTTTGTTGGGTTCGTTTAACAGCCAGCCAACCCTTCTGGGTTCTTTTACCAGACTGCACAAGGTAAAGCTTTGCAGCTTGTTTTATGGAACATGGGTAGTGACTGAATCTATGATATGATTTAGGAGAAACCCGCCACTCGGGGCGATACCCTACTGTTTTTGAAAAGTGGCAAAGTCCTCTAGAAAGAACACCACACACCCGGCCTCTGAAAACCCTGTTGGGAGCACAGGGTTCCCTTTTTAGTTGCCTTTTATGACAAGCAGGGGATACCGAGAAAACATTCTTCCCAGGGAGCTCCAACAGGAGCCCCCGCCCCGTCTTGTACAACCACCCAGGTGGCTGTTTGGGGACAGAGTGATGACCTACCTTCATGTTTTGAGAAGTCCCAGTTGTGGACAATCAGTGAGGGGATGATGGAGACCTCGTTCTCATGGCACTCGTAACAGTAGTAGCACCCGTCGTATGTACAGACACGCGCCTTGCCGTAAACTGAAACCAAAAACGGTTTAAACATTGCCATATAAATATAAATGAGGTAATTCCATCGATAAAGGGACTTGATCGACTTCTTTATCCTAACTTTACAAAGTTTCTGTTACTATATTAATAAATACTCCAAACTCTGACTTAATCTTAGTACTCCCTTTAGATATGCCTTCAGATTAGATTGACTTTAAAAGTGCTTCTTCTAATAAGACAAAGCAACCAACAAACACTAACATTATCCTCACTCATAGTCCATTTCTGAGAGAAGGAGTGAATCAAGTATAGCTAATAGTTATAAAGCATCCCTGATCACAAAATAAGAGGTGATTTGTTAGCTATTCAATGAGATGATTACTTAACTATGTTACGAAATGGCCAGCAGTAACCGTAGGTGTGGCCCTAGGTGGCAGCACCTTAATAGTAGGCTGTAGTCTGTAATCCTACAAATCCATCGTGAAATAAAGACATAGTTCACTCACTCATGCCGATGGGTCGTGAACAGCCGTTACACTGGTAGTTCTGCTGGTCCAGGCCCTTCTCATTACAGATCTGACCGATGAGGGCGACGAGCTGCTGGGTCCGCTGGGCGAAACGAAACAAGTTAAACAATTACTTAACTAAACAATCTGCATCGTTATCACTGCCCCGGGCTCCAAAGCCAGCCAAAGTGGGGCCATAACATTCAACAAAATACTGGCCTGGAAATGCAATATTAAATGACCAAGAACAAGGGCTAGTGAGAAAAAAATAATTTCACAGACTAAACTAGTTGTAATAAATGGCGAGTTTCAATACATCAAGCACTATTTCTTCAAATACAACGTTTATTAGGTGAGTAAGGTTGTCTTAATGAATCAATGCTTGTGTGTTTATAAGGATAAACAACTCAAGTTTCTGCTCTCTTCGGGTTAGATACAAAGTCAAATCAGAAAATGTAAAAACATATTTCCTGTGTTTTTGTGAAATATGGAAAAAATATAAAAAAAAAAGGCTGTTCAGTGATTTGGTGATAGTAGGCTGAAAAAAATTAAAATCATGCATATTTTCCTTAGCTGAGGTGAAAGCATATATATCTGATGAACACATCTTGTCCTATTTTTGAGTTTCAGAGATGCCACTCCCAATGTGTGAAAAAGTAGGAAATGTAGGGAACACTTTTCCTACTTATTTTTTCCAGAAACAACTCAGAGAAAAATAAACTTAAGAAATAAAGTCCTGAAATTTAATCTAATATGAAAAAGTAGGAAATCCTATAAAAGTAGGGAAAATGGCATCTCTGATGTTTATAGTACTTATACTGCTGTCAGTGAACTTGCATAACATAAGAAAGTGAACAAACAGGTCAAATTCTTAATACTCTCCTTACTTTCGAATAATATCGATTGTTGTAATCGTCACTTTCTAAACGTTAAGCCTGTGTTATTTGCCTTATCTTTCACTTTTCAAACTTGAATTATATTTTTATTAGTTATCTTATGTAGTTTCTTCATCAGTAGGCACACATTATGTACAGAAAAATGTTAGGGGGTCCCTGGGGCAATTGCGGTTTGAACATTATTCTAGAAGAATCATGATGATGATGATTGTTGGAGTTTAAGGTGTATTCAGCAATTTTTCAGCTATATCAACACCAACTCACATTTTTGTGTATACCAGTTGGCTGACCGAATCTATGGGGTTGAGAATGACGGCAAGACGAGGTGGTGTAGCAGGCACTGCCCTGACTTGAACCCGGGTCTCCCACAAGCCAAGAGAGAACCTTATCCACTACACCATCCTGCCCCCCCTAAAAGAATCATGATTCAATTTAGGGTTCCAGTGGTTCATTTAAAACCCCTTAAAACTGTATTATCTATTTTCTTTTTAATAAACTTACACTGTATTGGAATGTACTCTTTATTCTTTGGTCTATTGGTATAATGTTGTTGTTTCTTTTTGTGTTTTTTTACTTCGTTCACACCTGGACGTCTTCCTTATAACAATTCTGCCTACCACGGATCTCTGATTTATTGTATTTTAGGCACATGCAGACTAATTTTCACTGATTCTGTAGACAACAAAATGTTTTGAAAAACTATACAAAAAATAACTAGATCAAAAGCGCCATTGATTTAATGGATCAAGTTAAGTGCTGTAGGCACATAGGGGCCGGTGTATCCCAAGATCTAATGGAGAGGGCTTAGGCCTAGATATTGAGATATTAATGATTCAGATATTTTGATGGTAGGTCTGGAAAAATGACACTATAGTGACAATTTCACAAATTATTTAATCTTTGAATCATTTAAATCTTAAATCTGTGTGACACTGACAGCACCGGAGAACTTATTGACAGTGTGACGCCTATGTTTTAACATTGAATGGGAATGATTCTGACACTGACAGTGACTTAGGCCTAGACATATTTAAGTTCAGATTGAATATTTTGGTGGTAGGTCAGAAAAAAATGACACTATAGTGACAATTTCTCAAATCTTTTAATGTTTGGATCATAAATAATTGCTTTTGGAGACGCCATAATATATTGACAGTGTCGGAGGCTATCTGAGTCTGAGTCCAGTCATTTTTTCATACCATCTGTAAAATATTATTGCAAGCGTTTCCAGGCCTAAAATATCAATCTATATTATAATATATAGGACCCTGAGATATATGGGAACATAGATATGTATATCACTTTAATTTTGGTAGGGGCAATAAGGCCTAAAATAATTATTTTTCACATTGTCAGTGTCCGACCAATGCGCTTTAGGCCTCCAGCCGAGTTTAGGCCTAGATTTCAACGGTATAATTTCAAATGCTGGAAAAAAGATAATTATAAACTAACCTTCCTGGAGTCCTCAATGCGTTTCAATGCGTATATCCTCCACAATTAATGCGTTTAATGTCATCCTGGCTTCGATGCAGGCGTGAGGGGAGAGAACCCGGCGAAGGATTGACGGCGCCATGTTAGGTCTGTGACAGTGACAGAGCTCCTCGTGTCCGATCGATCCAATGTTTCCCCTTCGATACGAACGCATGGTTCCCGCATGAGTTTTCAATGCGTTGTATGCGTTTAAGGGAGTCCAGACGTCAAAAAATATATATTGAAAGCATCAGATACCGCTGTAATCCAGGCGGAGGAGGCGCAGCCCCCGGTAACAACCGACCGGCTGGGACGACTGCTCCCAGCCGTCTGCCTGTCCCGAGCGGTCTGACACTGACAGTGTCAAGCCTCCACGTGTCCGATCGATCCAATCTTTTCCCTTCGATACGAACGCATAGTTCCCGCATAAGTTTTCAATGCGTTGTATGCGTTTAAGGGTGTCCATTCGTCCAAAATATATATATTGAAAGCATCAGATACCGCGGTAATCCAGGCTAGAAAGAGATAGCCTTCCCCGCCACCGTCCGCTCGGGACGACTGCGCCCGGCGGTCTGACAGTGTGAGGCGGCCGGGCGGAGGCCGAAGGATTACCAAAAAAAAAATAGCGCGATGCATTTACGCGTTTAGACGCGTTATTTCGCAATCGTTTCATTTCTGGATCTTGACTTGATCATCTATGTATCCAAATCTACCTCTGTATATATATTTGACCCGTAACAATGACTGATTTCATGGTGAAATAGGCATGCAAATTTGATGAATATTCAGAGATTGACCCAGATCCCTTCGTCACCGATCGAAAGCGGGACACGAAGAATGCCGAAGATACCCGACTACCGCCGATCTAAGCGATTTCTATTTTGCGCTAATATATCTAATTTGACCAATTTGGGACAAATATCTGCATTCCTGCTTGTTCTATAGATCACAATTGATATTAATATCAGCCCAAATAAGCCCAAATGCTTGGATTTAAGCCCAGAATCGATGGCCAAAATATGGTAAAAACAGGCTATGCGCTCCGGGGGGTCCTTTCAACAAAGTGACTCTAAGTACTCTTCACGAAAGTCTATGTCTTAGTGGGCGGCGAGCGCGCCAGATTCAAAAGACCAGAACCGACTTGAACGTCTAACTGGCTCACCGGCCCACAATAATATTTGCTGTATATCTTTCTGAAATGAATGAATTTTCAAATCAACTTGATAAAAAAATAGTCCGAAATGGAAATAATATTGCTTGTTTTTCATCATAATAAACCATAAATTATGCCATGATTATTGAAATTTCCTATGCTTAAGCCTTGCAAGTTGTCTACATATTTCCCACCTTGATTTTGGCTAATCTGCAGGTCAACTGCAATAAATAAGCTATCCGTGGTGGGAAGAATTCCCGTAAAACCACACTTATGATTATCAACCAGATCAAGTGAAACAATAAACTTGATACCTTGTCAGAATAAGTTTTCAATTTTGTTTTCTGCAAGAGACATTTCAACGATATCGAAATTCAAATGCTTATGCAAGGAATTGATCAAGAAAGGATGAACAAAAGTTAAGTTTCGAACAAGATTACAAACATTGACTGTTAAAAGTACAAAATACACTAAAATAAAAACAATACACAGAGAGAACAGGACAAAAAATGCTGTTTTCTAGATCTTTCGTACAGAAAGAGACCCAAACTGGTCCACAATGAAAGGTATTATCCCATGTATGATAAAGAAATGGTGGACCTTGTCTCTAGGCGTCAAAAAAGTGTCTCCAAGATTCACCTAGTATTATTATCCAATTAACTGATAAACGAAGAGAGTATTTTTCTCACTGTGTCATAATGACATAATGAACAAACTGAATTGAAACTTACTAAACCTCCCTTTATATTATTAACTTGTAAAATTGTATATATTTACTATTGTTTTTCTATTAACTTAACATGTACAAATGATTTGTCGATTGTACTTATGAATTATTGGAATTGTAAACTGTGGATTTACTTGAAAACTGGCTATGCCGAAGTCTACCACATAAAAAAGAAATTTTAAAAAAAGTGTCATTGAAGATTAAGGCACAAGGAATTCTAATCTAATTTGAATAAACTGCTGGCAAAACACTATACAGGTCCACAACATTAAATGCAGAGCGCTATGCATGTGCCTGCAGCGAGTACCGAGTGCGACGTGACACGTCAACTTACAGTGTCGGCCTGGTCGGAGGTGACGTTCAGCCCGAGCGGTACGACATCGTAGTCCTCAGGATAGTCCTCATCCTCCACCTCGGGCTCCTAATGGTGAAAAACAAGATGTCATTTTGGTATCTAAAGTACCATGCATACAGTATTGAAATAGGTAACTATAGTGGTTAAAGGGAGCCAAAACCAATACAATTGACAAAATTTTCAAAACTCTGATAAGTATAGAAATATGTTAGATGAGTCTAATCAAGGTCAGTGGTAAAGTATTAGCTGTGAAAACTAGCTCAAACCAAAGTAGAGTTCCATGAGAGATGGTAATATTTCCATTTGTTTTGGCTTCCTTTATTAATTGAGGTTTGACGCAATACCAACATACATTGTCATATCATGGGGAGAACAATGTTATTGACAATTCTGTCTTGGACGATCAAATTTATGTAGTGATAACAAAAATATTATAGTTTCAGGTTCGTTGGAGATACAGGAAAACCCTACCACTAGAATCACCAACCTACTCTTTTTGAAGAGTGGCAATTATGACTCACCATACTTGGCGGTTCAGGTGAGATGGTGTCGCTCGGGGTTTGGTCGTCGAGGTCCTCCAGTACCTGGCTCATACTGGTTGTGTTCACAGGCCCCGGGGTGTAGTCGCGGAGTAACGTGTGGTAACTCTCTGTGAAGTAACGTATGATAAAACAAGGTTAGTGTTGTACACTCATGGCCTGTACTCGTCTTGTTCATGGACCCTGGCGTATAGTCGCGGAGTAACGTGTTGTAACTCTCTGTGAAGTAACGTATAATAAAACAATACTGGGTGCAACCCAGAGTAAAAAGCAGTGGAAAAATGGTGTACACTGAGTATAGAATCAGTGTCATCTTGCAGTAGTAATTCAGTGGGAAATCAGTGGAAATACAGTGACTAAGCAGTGGTCAAATATGTCCAAAATATTTAAATGAGCTGTCAGTAGAATCAGTGTACAATCAGTAGTATATCAGTAACTCATTTAAATATTTCGGACATACTGATTCAGGAAGAATCCACTGAAGTTTGGTCGGGGTGTGTTTATGGGCCCTGGGGTATAATCGCGGAGTAATGTATTATAACTCTCTGTGAAGTAACAAATGGTTAAATAAAAGTAGCATTGGTACTACTAGTTGTGTTTACAAGCTCTAAGGTGTAGTCACAGAGAAATGTACAGTAACTACCGTAAAACCCCTAATTTAAGCCGCGGCTTAAATTAGGGTTAATCTGATAAATTAGAACCAATGAGGCCTCAAGTTTTAGGGTGCGGCTTAAATTAGGGGTTTGTAAAGCCTTGAATGCTATGGCATTCATGAAAATATTCTTTGAAAATATGCCCATAGATAAAGCCAAAAGTTAGGGTTCGGCTTAAATTAGGGTGCGGCTTAAATTAGGGGTTTTACGGTATCTGTTGGGTCAGGCATGGTAAAATAAGGTTAGCATTGGTTGTCGCCACACTGGTTATATGTTTACAAGTCCTGGAGCCACGTCAAGTAATAACACATTCTAACTCTTTCCCAGAAATTTATAGCGGCAATGTTTGGCCAAATTTGTATTATTTGTTTTGTGTCCTGCTGTAACTGTCATCTAAATGATCTTAAACCTAAAAAATTTTCAGTAGCAGGATATGCTCACCTTGTATGGAGCTGGTCAGCGACTGTTCCCGCTGTAGCGCCACGGGGGCCGGAGCCTCCGGTTGGACCGGTCTGACCCGCACCTCAGGCTCCTGGAACTCTGACGACCACCCCTGCATGGAGCCCAGCTTGTTGCCCTGTGGAGACGGCGCGGGCTTGTCGTAAATCCCAATTTCCTGGGCCTGTGCCTTTAGGGTCTCTTCACAACTCAGATTGACGAGAGTCGTCGGACTCATCTCACGCGCCATTTCCACCTGAGCTGTTACCTGCAAGAGTGATACTTTTGTTACAGTATTGAACTATACCACATACAATCAACACTCCTGAGCTTTATCTGCCAGCTTGACCCTGCTGACCCGCCCAGTCAGTAAACTAAGTTCGCAGTGCCACACTCCACAAGGATGTGCCTACTTGGCTTACAGATTACAATCTAGAACTGCCGGTACACTACACATCTATTTACCTTAACGATGATGTAGCCTCTACACTCTCCATTCCTAGCACTCAGTCACTCTTAAAACTGATCCTTACTTCCCTAGAAGTTAGCTACACAATGGACTGACATCCGTGTAAGTACAGTATTACCTAAAGCCAAATTAATTAATTTGATCACTCCTTTGCATTTATTTTGATAAACTTTTTTTTTTTTTTTTTTTTTTATTATTCAGCATTACCCTGAAAGGGGTCAAGCTTTCGTCTGTTCTCCCCCCACCTTCAGCGTTAACATACATACAACCAATTCTTAATGCACATAATCATTTCTTAATTAACATTGATTTACCAAGGACAGGACTATACAACAACAATACATGGGACTATACATTGACAATACTGTGATGTTGGTTATAATTTCGAGGAATTACAATAATGGATTTCATCATATTTTATAGAAAAAAGTTAAGGGGTTGAAAAAACAATAAAAACTGTATTGGAAGGATAATATTGTCAGATTCTGTCACATTTGCAGCAGTATACATACATACAATTTGTTCATAGTGTATAGTTCATTTCTCAATTAACAATGATTTACCAAGGACAGGACTATACAACAACGATACTTGGGACTATACATTGACAATACAGTGGTGTTGCTTATAATTTCGAGGGATTACAATAATGGATTTCAGCAGGTTTTATAATAAAGTTAAGGGGTAGAAAAAACATTATTTACAGGACAAGATTGTCAAGTTCCAACATATTTTTAACAGTATTTTTGAACTCGTCGAGTGAGACTATTAATCTACAATTTACAGGTAGGGTATTCCATAGATTACATCCATAGTAAAATGGTCGCTTTTTAAATATTTCAGTGGATGGCTTTGGCAATGTAACCAGGGGCCCCTGATGTATTCTAGTATATCTTATGGGTCTTTGCAGTGGGATGTTATTCTTATCAATGTTCTTTTTAATACAAACAAGTAGCTGGTAAGCTCGTTTCTTTTTAAGTGCTAATACCTTGGTCTGCCTTAACAAGTCATCTGTATGTATTTCCCTTGGGTTATGTATATCAAGACTACATCGTAATACATTATTCTGTATCACATCCAGTTCGTCCAGGTCTTCAATATTACAGGCTGTTAAAAACATATTTCCATAGTCTATTATGGGTATGATCATAGCCTTGGCTATTCGTACAGCAGCATCTTTCGTCAGCAGATGTCGCAACGAGCGTAATTGTTTCAATTTATAAGAGGCATGTTTTTTAATTTGATTGATATATGGCTTAAAAGAAAGGTATGGGTCCATTACAACTCCCAAGTATGTATATGTACGAGTTACCTCAAGCTTGTCAGGGCCCATGTAAATACTATGGCCAAAGTCCTTCCGCTTATTGTATGGAAAATACATATATTTCGTTTTACTAGCATTTATTGACAGCTTGTTTTGTCCACACCATTTATATAAATTTGTTAAATCTGCTTGAAGATCTATTAGATCTTCGGGTATTTCAAAGCCATATACACGCTTAATAGATTTATACATGACCAAATCATCAGCATACAGGAAGACCTTTGAACTGAGTATATCATGGGTTATATCATTTATATAGATTAGAAATAATAAAGGTCCAAGGATACTTCCTTATGGTACGCCATAGGTTATATGCTTTTGGGAAGATCGAAAATTATTTAGGAGAGTGCTTTGTGTTCTGTCTGATAAATATTGTCTAATCCAAGAAATTGCTGAGTTATCACAATTAATTTTTGTAAGTTTATTTAACAAAATTATATGGTCTACCATGTCAAAGGCCTTCCTAAAATCAACAAATATTGCTACAGAGTCAACATTTCCATTGTTATTTTTGTCTAAGTCTGCAATAAAATTGAAAATAGTGTCAATAGTGGAGTGTTTTGGCCTAAAACCATTCTGAAAAGGTGATAATAAATTAAACTCCTCAACATATTTCATCAACTGTCTGTGAGCAAATCTCTCCAATAATTTTCCAATTATGGGTAATAATGCGATGGGTCTGTAATCACCCGGGCTATTCGGATTTGGTATTTTAGGAATAGGGATAATTGTGGCAGATTTCCATATGGTGGGGAATTGATTTGTCATAAGCGATACATTTACCATATGCAATACATGAAAATTCAAGGTCTGAAAGACTATTTTCCATATCCTTGAGGAAATATATTTAAATCCAGAGGATTTGTATATTTCAATTTTTGCAAGCTCTTTATCCAGTTCATCAATGTCTATGGGATAAAATCTGAATGGATTATGGTCGAAAAATTGGTTTATATAAGGTAAGTTTACTTCATCTTTAAACTTTTGTGCCAAAGTAGGTCCAATATTTACAAAATAATTGTTAATGAATTCAGGAATTTGATCAGGACTCAGCAATTTACCTTCAGACTCAATATTGTATTGACAACATTGTCTATGTTTGTCATCTGGGATTACCGATCGTATATTGTGCCAGAATTTCTTAGAGTCATGTTTGTTGTTATTTAATTGCTCTTTGATATATTCAGATTTGGCTTTTTTAACAAGTGAATTTGTTAAATTACGTAGATTCCTTGCAAGTTTTTTATCCTCTAAATTCTTGGTTCGAGCAGCTCTTTTAATTGCTGAGTCCCTGTCTTTAATGAATTCAATCAGCTCATCAGTCATCCATGCTGGTTTGTCTCTATTGAATTTAAAGTCCTAATTGGGCACATGTCATCTATTATGGTCTTAACCTTTTGATAAAAAGTGTCCCATATAATCTCAAGGTTTTGGTTTATATAGATAAAGTCCCAATTTGTATTTAACAATTCAGTCACGAAAATGTCATGATCAAAATTTCTATAAGACCTCCCTTGGAACTCTACCTTTGTAATAATTTGTTTCCATTTCTTCCTTATCAAGTATATTGGGAGATGGTCACTGATATTAATGTGATATGTACCAGTATCTAGAACATATTTAGAGTTAGTTACTTAAGCTTGATAAACTCCTATCATCTACCATATGATTTATTTTGATATATGCCATTTACTCTTCATAACTTATTGGATTCTGATAATCTTTTAAAACTTTTTCAAACACAGGGCCAGGACACGATAGTTTCAGATATGACTCGGTGTTTCATCATAGGAATAGTTGCTGTGAGGCAGCGGTATTCAACGAGTACAAAATCTGTATTCCACTGACAGTGCAGTGACAATGTAACTGAAGAAACCTTTTTTTCAAATTCAACTTAAGAAAGTTTTCAGGACCTCAATGTCAGTATATGTTATTTCACTTACCTCTGATAAAACTGGAAGCAGAGGGGCCGACTTTCTCCGCACAATTGGGGGAGGTGGCCGAGCGCTGGCTGCTCCAGCCGTGCTCTCTGTGATCGGTTGGACGGTGTTGCGTCTGCCTGCATGTTTAGCGATAGTCTGACCCTCCTCCTGGTTCTGGGTCTGGCAGGATTCATCAGTCTTTATTTCAGTTTGGTCCTGAGTTGCAACTTGGACTGTTTGACTGGCGGTGTCCATTTGGGTGTGCTCTGTACTCAACATACCAGGCGTGTCCTCATTTGAACCAGAAGCCCCAGGACCTTCCTGACCCACCCCCATGGCCACCTGCCCCTCCTCATCCTTACTCGTCTCCTCCCCCTCCTCCTCGATCGACACATCTATAGAGGTCCCACCCTGACTGCGAACCCTTCTCCGCCCCACTGATGGGGACTGCGAAGGTACCCGCAGCGAATCACTAGAGGCCCCATCCATGGAGGGTGTTGAGAACCGGCCATCGGTGACATAGTCAGGGCACGAGATCTGACTGGTCGGGGTACTGGCACTCCCCGGGCTGTGCGACCGCTCTGAGAACTTCCTGATCTCTTCTATGTCGGTTCGTGAGAGGGTGTTTGTGTCGTACGGGGTGTTGGGTGGGGTGGGAGGGGAGGCAGCCGCCTGGTGCAGCCGGCTCGGGTGACTTTTGGAGGAGGCAATGATTGGCTTGCTCGGGTGACTTGAGTGTACGCGGTGACCCCTGACGACCACACCTGGGGTCTCCTCCGCTGAACTCGCAGCGGACAGCTGACCCAGGGCTCCCTCTGCAGGAGGAAATAGATAACTTTATACTGACAGGTCAAATCAGTTTTATATGTGTCTGGATCCTTAAATTCCCCCATTAAAGGATACTACTCATGACTCATGAAATAATAGGAAAATTAGGTGGCATATTTTCTATTTCTCTTTTGAAGTAAGTAGGACGGAAAAAAGCCTTCCTAGGCAGATGCCTTACCTTTTAAAGGCCTAAACCTAAGCACACATATGGATCTGAGTCATGGAAAAAATCAATATGCAACAGGCAATATCTAGAAAGTTATCTTCAAACAGGCTTTCACCGATATGGAATACTTTTTTATCCATACAAACAACGTCAGACACCTCAACACCTAAAATAAGACCAGTTTGATAGCCTTATAAATGGGAAACTAATAAAAGGCCTTTTCAGACCTTTTAATACCCGTATGGGCACCCTGATTAAATACAGTAACTGTTGCCCCTTACCGCTGTGCGAGGCTGACATGGCGGCTCGCGGTGTGACCGTCTGCTCCAGGAGCCCCGCCAGCACCAGCGGAGTTGTCGTCCAGATGTTTAACACACTCGAGTTGTACGACAACTGGAAGCGGAAGTTCTGGATCCCTGGGTGCGAAGGAAACAAAATCCAGCATAAATGATTTTATATCAACAGGGACGAGTATTTCGGGAAAAGGTTATTTTTTCGTTATTATTATCCTACAATAATTTATACATGGGACAAACTATATTTTTAAATTTTAATCTTGGCACATAAAGTTCATAAAAACCACAAATTGGATTATATAAAGAGTCTAATTAAGATTAATCTACATGACCACGTCAATGAGATTATGTAAAAGCTTTTTGATGATATCATAATGAATATGCAAAAACTAACTATAATTATATATGATATAGTGTTCAAACTGGACTTTGTGGAAGATCAGGCCTTAAATCAAATTGTTTGAATAAAAGAAGAAATCCATATAATTACCTTGTGAGTAGGACTTGAGTATCCCTGCTTGTTCTTCGTCCCTTAGATAGGCCGTCCGCTTGTAGAAGTACCTGAATATAAACACAACACTTTGGAAAATAATAGGTCATTCCTTAAGAAATCTGAAATCAGACAAAAATATGAAAATGTATACCCCTGGAAAAGCCTGCATTGGGCTCAGCATACATAGGCCTTGTTAGTTTAGTATTTTATCCAAGTGTTAAAAAGGATATAGTGGACTTACCGTACGGTGGCCTTGTCGGCGATCATTGCGTCCAGGTAACTCTCCAGCAGGCCGTCGTTAAGCGCCACCCGCAGCCACGCCTACAACAGGGACCGATAGGGGAAGGGTGTAATTGAGTAAATTTTAGAGGCAGATACAAGTGTTTTTTTACAAGGAGGTGTCCACAATCAGGCTAAGTAATAGAACGATATGCCTTCGCTCATACACACAAAACAGTGTTTCTATTTGTTAACTCGCGTGCAAAAGTGGAGTGTGTGAATCTGCACCTGAATTTGAGTGGTCCATGATTAAATGGTTTACCTCAAAGAAAATATAATTGTAGATATAATAATTTTGGTTAAGAAACTTATGAGAAATATCAGGAAATGTTGAAATTTGAATGATGTAAATAAAATGGTGTAAAAAAAGAGCTATTCTCTTTAAAGGTAAATATGGGAATTCACTGCAGCGCCACCTGGTGTTAAAACATTTTTATTGCTCAAATTCTTTGAAATGTTAACAAAATTTTATTTAACCTTCATAAATTCAAAATATCTACAATAAGTTACCCAAAAGATAACACTACTGTAAGTTTCTGATAAATGAATAGGTTATTTTGTGATTTTTAGGGTGGATTTTTGGTATTTTCAGGAATAACTTTTGATTTTTGATGGTGACCTCATGTTTTCTTTATCTTAAAATGTACACTTGGTTCCCATCCAAACATTTGCAGCTTTTGGTGTCAAAATTATGGATCCTTTTTTTCTGATGAGGAAAAATGTGATTTTTCCCATTGAAGCCAATGGTAAATGGTCATTTTTTCAAATGCTAATATCTTGTAAATGGATATGGTGACATATGTTTTTTAAAGTTTCATTTTAGTCCTTATGCATTAATCTAGAAAACATGTGAGTTTGATAATTTTATTATGGTTAACAAGAAATCATGCCCAATACCCATATTTACCTTTAAGGATACCATGATCTACCGATTAGGTGGTCTTTTAAAATCATTTCATGTTTCTGTTATTTACCAATCTCAATCTTAAAATACCAAACTCAGTGTTACCAACGATGGTACAGCAAGCAAAGATCAGTGTTTCATGACGTTTGGCCAAGAAAGTAACAATGACGGCACCCCCTATGAGAGTCTGTACACACTGTTACGACGCGACGTCTATTTTGCCGTTTTCAGGACGTCATTCATAAACAAAGAGGTGGTTACATCACGAAAACAGTGTGCACGGACTCTCATAGGGGGCGTCCCGATTGAAGATGTCATGAGAAACATGTAGGTGATGGTCCAAGTCATATATCTTAGTGTAGCTATAATGTTTTGGTGTAACTCACCCGACACATGCCGATCTCGGTGGTGATCTGTCCGAGGTGGTTCAGCTGGGACAAGACGTCCTTGTGACTGAAGCGAGTCAATAACTCCCAGAAGGACTGGAGAGGAAATATTGAAGCACGTTCAACAAATATAAATCACAAGGACAAAAGTCTGAACATAGTAATAGGACTGGAGCTTCAGCAGGAAGCTGTAGGGCCACCGTTTGTCGAGTTCAACCCCCAACCCCCAAAGGGTCTTCTGTTTTTTTGTAATTAGTTTTTACTCTAACTCTTATTAACTCTGCGATGCGAGGTGTTGCATATGGCTTGACAATACTCCCTCCCCTGAAAAAGCCTTTCTCGTTCAAGAAAATGGTAATAACATTTTAGCAAGATTTATCTTTAACATAGATTTACTTGTACATGTATATTGGGTACTAGTACAAATTACCCAAGGTTATAACTTGAATCACAGCCATTCGCCTTTTTTTCTTCATAATAAAACACTTTACATGCAGTGAACACACAGAACAAGGGGAATTCTTCACAATTTACTCTAAAATTAATGTGAATCTCTTATTTGTTTCCCTTCTGTGGTAATACTTACTGGTTGTGGGGTCTTGGAGGGATCCACTCCTATCAGATAACTGGACAGCTAAAAAAAAAAAAAAGAAGAGTTTCAGCTACATTTACTAAATATTTTGACATGAGAACATTTGGTTTGTTGATTGATTAAGTCATACTGACCATGCCTAATTTGAAATTAAGTTCAGTAGAAATGTCATAAGTGAACAGAAAAATCTGAAACCAATTCAATGAGATATTAATTTGCTAGTACTTGAGGAGTCTGTGTTTATGGACCTGGGGAAAGGTCATCAAGTTGAAAACCTGGAATTCACCCTTTAGAATAGGAAAGAATAATCTGCATAAGATAGAGTCTCATGAAGTTAGTCTTAAGGCAAAGTTGAACGCTGCTCAATTCGCAAAAACTTATGTAAACTAATACTCTTGGATGTTTTTATCATTGATTCTCACTGTAGTCTGAATGCTTTCACACGGTTTGATATGAGTCTCAATGCTTCAATCTTTGTTAAATTTAGTGCTTCAATTGTTGTCGTCTTTTGTGAATTAACGGAGGCTGTTATTCAAATTGTTGATTTTAGGGTAATGTTGACTATCCTTAGTTTTATATAATAACTATTAAATTTATATCTCTAGATTATACAATGGAGCATTCAGTAACTATTAAATGACATTAGTCACAATGTATTAACATATTTGGTCAAAGGAAATCAAGATCTATTTGTATAGGATTGCTATACCTTAAACAAAGGTTATACTGCAGATGGGATGTTTCTGGATTGGGAGGTTTGACGCTAAATAAGCAGAACACTAAATATGCTAATTCTAAAATATTTTTCCTGGTAAATCAATTATTACGTCCAGATTTTCAACGCAAGCCCTCATTCAGTAAAGTTAGCAAGATTTTCCTAACTTAGACTAGCATCAAGCTTTTCGTGTGTATAAATTTGACTGAACTTTGCCCCCTCCTTACAAATTCAGACTAAAGCTCCGTAACCTTAGTTTTTTCTCAGTTAAGTTTCATAATCTGGGCCTAACAATGTATCTATTTCTTTTTTACTTCATATTGGGAGATCAAATCCACGGAGAGTCTATTAGATCTTGACATGTTTTATTTTTTGTTTCTTAGTTAGAAATATCACTTACACGTAAAATATACGACCATTATATGAATTATTTGCTATCACTTAACATATTAGATATACTAGGACATCTGAAAGAGAAATCAAACCTTGAGGTCCTTTTTCTGTTTAAAAAACAACAAAAAAACATCCGTTTTTTTTTCATAAATGTGACAGACTCCAGAGGTAAATATTTGAAGGTTTTCATTCAAAGTATTAGGTTTCCAACCAATAGATCTATATTAACATTTTAGTTTCATAATATCATATCTGTTACTTTGACCGATTAAATGAATGATCCCTGGATCTAATGAAGGCCCAAAATATTCTATGTAGGGACTGATCCCAGTGTAGAGGGCGTACGGCCATCTTTCTTTTATACTTTACCTTGTGAGTGAAGGATGCCTTCAGCCCGTGAAGAAAAACCGCCTCCAGAATATTACAGACGGTGTTCGCACTGTCCTCACTGTGGGGGGAAATACACGTGGTTAGAGACGAGGGTCGTTGGATACATCAAAGCTACATAAACTAAATCAGCCTCCCCCCTCCTAGAATATTACAGACGGTGTTCGCACTGTCCTCACTGTGGGGGGGAAATACATGTGGTTAGAGACGAGGGTCGTTGTATACATTAAAGCTATATACACTATATCTCGCTAACAAAAATGTTACAGACGGTGTTTGCACTGTCCTCACTGTGGGGGGAAATACACGCGGTTAGAGACGAGGGTCGTGGGATACATTAAAGCTATATACACTATATCCCCCTAACAAAAATGTTACAGACGGTGTTTGCACTGTCCTCACTGTGGGGGGAAATACACGCGGTTAGAGACGAGGGTCGTGGGATACATTAAAGCTATATACACTATATCCCCCTAACAAAAATGTTACAGACGGTGTTTGCACTGTCCTCACTGTGGGGGGAAATACACGCGGTTAGAGACGAGGGTCGTGGGATACATTAAAGCTATATACACTATATCCCCCTAACAAAAATGTTACAGACGGTGTTTGCACTGTCCTCGTTGTAGGGGGAAATACATGTGGTTAGAGACGAGGGTCGTGGGATACATTAAAGCTATATATACACTATATATGAGCCTCCCCCTAACAAAAATGTTACAGACGGTGTTCGCACTGTCCTCGCTGTAGGGGGAAATACATGCGGTTAGAGACGAGGGTCGTGGGATACATTAAAGCTATATATACACTATATATGAGCCTCCCCCTAACAAAAATGTTACAGACGGTGTTCGCACTGTCCTCGCTGTAGGGGGAAATACATGCAGTTAGAGACAAGGGTCGTGGGGTACATTAAAGCTATATACACTATATATGAGCCTCCCCCTAACAAAAATGTTACAGACGGTGTTTGCACTGTCCTCGCTGAAGGGGGAAATAAACACAGTTAGAGACGAGGGTTGTTGGATACATTTAAGCTACATACATTAAATCAGCGCCGCCCCCCAGAATGTAACAGACCATGGTCGCACTGTAGAGGGGGGGGGGGGGGGGGAATACATGAGGTTGGAGACTAGAATTGCTGTATATATTTAAGCTGCATACACTAAATCAGCGAATGTTACAGACCGTGTTCCCAGTGTGTGTGGGAAATACATGTGGCTAGAGATGAGGATCTTTGGATACATTTAAGCTACTTACACTAAATTAGCTACCCTCCAGAATATTAGACCTTGTTCTCACTGTCCTCGCTGTCAGGGGAAATACACATGGTTAGAGACAAGGATTGTTGGAAACATTAAAGCTACATACACTAAATCAGCCCCCCCCCCCACCACCCAGAATGTTACACTATCCTCACTGCGAAATCCCGGTGTGAACACCTTGTGCCACCTTATCCACACATTCTCTTCTTCTCTAACAAGAAATCTCTGAGTGTTTTCTTCTTGGAGAACAATGCCAGAGAATTATCCACACATTCTCTTCTTCTCTAACAAGAAATCTCTGAGTGTTTTCTTCTTGAAGAACAATGCCAGAGAATTCTCCTGTTCTCTGGTAGTTTAGAGAATGAGATTTCCTTTCTCTTAAAGAGGCTCAAATTCTCTATTTTCATTGAGAAAGAGTTCTCATTCTCTATTCTCAGGGAAGAAAGAATTTTCAGTCTTTCTTTACAGAGAATGAGAATTTCTTGATGCTTAAGAAGAGAGGTTTAGAGAATTTCTTGCTAGAGGAGAAGAGAATGTGTGGATAATACAAGAGGAGAGGATCATTGTTTATAAAGGAAACCCTGCACATAATTAAAGGCTAAATATTCTTCAAAGAAATTTGTTGAGCATGGAATATACATCAAGAAATTTCAATGCTAGAAATATTTTAAGGATATTTTTGACATCACAAGGACACTAATTAGGAATCCCCAGCTTTCAAAAAAGGGAATCCCTTTCTCTCAATAGAGTATAGAAAGGAATTTTAGCAGTAGCATTAGATATTTATATTAGGCCACATATATGCTATAAACAAGTGTATCTTTAGTCTCATTAAAATTCACTCAATTACCTTAAATTCCCAAGTTATTTTGAAAGGGACTTCTCTTTACTATGATAATTAATATAGCAAGGATGGAGCTGAAAGCCCAAAAATTAGGAAATTCCCAAAATGTATTTCCTTTATAATTCATTGATACTTCAACATAAAGATAGTAAAACAAAAACTCCTGACCTGTAAATGGCAAACCAAAAACTCCCTGGCCTGTAGATGGTAGAACAAAGACTCCCTCAACTGTAGATGGTAAAACGAAACAACTCACCTATATATGGGTTCGTCCGAGTTGACGTGTTTCTGTTGGAGCGTCTTGAGCGCCAGGCCCAGCGTCTCCGTCATGTTCTTCTTGATGTAGGCCTCCCGCGCCATCTCCTGCGGGGAGGGGGCTGCAACCACAACAACCACACACGTGAACGGATTTACTTCTTAAAGGAGACCTCGCACATAGTAACAGATTGATTACTTTCCAATAAAATTGATGAAGGGCAGGCGCTGATTTAGGACCAAATATATTTTTTTAATATAAAATTCCTGCACCGGGAGGGTGGAGCTCAAAATTTTGCTAGAGCACGCCCCCCCCCCCCCCTCCTCCTTTTCCCATTCCTGGATCCGCCCCTGAAGGGGGCATTTATGTCACATCATACTAGTGAAATAAGAAAATTCTAAGGTTTGGCACAATTATGGGACTATTAAAATATGTTTCAACTTCATATGATGTCACAAGTGAGTTATTGGGGAACCCCTGTCAACCCTAAATAATTTACAGTATGGAATATGTGCTTTATCACAAAGTATATATATTTCCCCTCATGCAGGCCATCATTTACTGTAACCTTTACATGGCCACACTCATTTATTTGCCTGGGAATTCAAAGTTAATTCAGGAGGGTATCCTCATCCTTGTGACGTAGCAAGGGGAGCAATGAAATTAACAGAATTTACTGAATCCCCAAATCCATTTTCTCTCTTGAATAATTCACCTTGACAGTTTCCTTTTTTTCTCTTGAATAATTTTGAAAATACGTAAGTGTAGGTACATGGAACCCATTAAGGACTTTTGTTTAGAAGAGATGTATTAAGCAATGATTAAAATGCAAGTCTAAGAATATTAGGAAATGCTTTTCCAACTTTTATTCGGGAAACCCTCAGGGGCTAGCCTTAATGAATATTCGTGACCTCAAAATGACGCTTAAAAAACTCTGAACTTCGATAATAATCAAATATAGATTTACGAGGAGCAAGGGTGAAAAACTTTCTGCAATTTAAAAAGAAAAGGAAATACTACAAAACTATGAAGAAAATGCACCCTTGAAGGAGAGGCGCCACTGAAAATACTTATAGGCTCCTGATGCCACCCTCGGACGCCCCCTGCGGTTCTTTTTATTATAAGATTTTGAATAGATTACAATTCCTCTGAACACAATAGTTTGCGCTCTACACATTGATTAGTTTTTGCATTTGGTGCCCAATTACTATTGAAGCCTATGGACAAAATGTTTCTCTGCGATTTCCTTATTTTTCCAAAACCCTTTTACTTCTCAGAATAGACGTTGGTAAATCTGTGAACTATTGAAGATTTGATTTTGAATGAAACATATTTTATCAACAGTTATCGTAGTACGTGGTAATGACCTGCCTCCTGTTTAAAAACACATACACACACACAACAACAGCCGGGGTCAACAGTCTCTAATTTGGGTATATATAGTAGCTGTACCGTTTCTTTTACTCAAGCTGACTGCGAAGCCACCAAAGACTATAAACCTTTCTCTTGAAAAGTTGCACATTCATGTTTAATGTATTGCCTAACTGTAAGAATGTTTTTGTTAGTTTTCTTGGAAGAGAAATACGAAAAAATATTTCGCCCAAAAATTATGAAAATTAATTCATTTAATAGAATTTAGTATACAACAGAAATACATTCATGGTCGTAATAAAAGGGGATTCAAAGTAAATCAAAGGGGGTTCCAACATAAATTTTGACAATTCTTATATTTTACTTATGTTTGGGAAACAAAGGGGGTTCCATACACCCAGACGTCCCTCTCGGGCTACACCACTGGTATTCATTCATTAACACACCGACTTTGATCTGAGTGGTTTAATAGCTTTGTTAACTCGTGTAATAAAAGTTATCAAGCAAGTTCTATTCCCCAGTTTTCCATACACCTGATGTAAAAGGCATGTTTCAATGTCTGGTATGCAAACACCTTAATTCTTCAACTCCTAAGGTTTTTTCTTTCTTATTTTTAGTTGTTTTTATTCGGGTTATTGGGTTCAGCTTGGCTGATTTCCAACCGCTCTCAAGACAACTTTTTTTTAACTGCAGAACTATATAATATTGCCTTTGTTCCAACTGGTAGCATGATTTCATAAATCCTTCATTTCTGGAACCTTGGCGAACGATGAGGCAGCTCCGGCCGACCCGACGTGTTCTTGTAACTTCTTCCCGGTGAGATCTTCCAAGGGAGGGTGGACGTCTAAAAGCTCTATGACGGTTAGGATTCAATACAGAAATACATAACGTGAGACTACGGATGCAAACTTGTAAAATGGGGTCTTAGTTACTGGCTCTGTGACCAACTGGGTCAAATAAATCTCTATTTATTCAACTCTCGTAACGTTCATGGGGGGGGGGGGACTTGAAAAACACCCTTGGCCCAGCCTCATTTTCTCTGAGTTTCACGCTTGTTATTCTGCGCAATGGCTATCCTCTGATCTATTAGTACGATTTATTCTGAAGCTGTTTAATGTTTTCCAGGTGAATGTAAGAATTTATTTGGACGGTAGAATACCATGTAGTGTAACCTGGAATTAATCCATGAGGTTAAGACCCTGAGGTACTATGGATGATAATCTTTGCATCCAGCGTTTCTCCTCTTTATCCCGTTCTAGTTGTGCTATCGCGGATCCAGGGGGTGATCGAATAAATGATAAAACTGAAATTTGGAAGCCCTCAGTTAGACCCGGGTTTTCGGTCGGACAAGTATTAAAATGTCAGGCAACTGTGGTGTCATGATTATGTTGAATGTCATGAAAGTGGCCTTGAAAACGTGTAAGTAATCGATTTTTGGTCTGGCCAACATAATGTCTACTGGACAGTTAAGACATACAATCCGTTACTTCAGGTGAATGTAAGAATGAAATGCCTAGCTGGAGAAGTTTTGCAGCATCTTTTGTCATCTCCACAGTTATGAGCTTACAATAAGGGGGGGAAAGAGTCCAACGTCGCGCGTCGAATCCAAGAATTGCCATGTCGCACGTCCTTGTGCCATAGTTATGCCAGTCATGCTGAACTTAAGAAATATCGATGTGCTCTGTCGCTATATATGTCTCCTGTCGCAATTAAGAACCTCAGTAATTTTACAAAGTTTAGAAAATAATTCTTTTCCTAGGGTTGCTTGTTCTCGGTTCAAACTTTTGAATACAAAGTCTTTCTCTTTTTTTCTATCCATTTCAATTTTTTTGGATAAGATACGAGCAATATTATATCTAATCCTAATTCATTTGACATTTTTTTTTTTTTTTTTTTACAACTTTTTCCACGCCTGTATCTCAATGATATCGATTTCAAATTTACAGGATCTATGTTTATGGTCACTGAAATGACCATGCGCTAAATTTACTCATAAATTATGATCGGTCCTACTTTTGACAAAACTATTTTTTGGGAATTTCTTCTTCAATCTACATTTCCTTTTTATCTTACACCATAAACGTCGTATATTATCGACATCTTGAATCATATTTCATATACACGTTACTCTGTATCCAGATTCAGGAAGTCTTAAACCCTCCAGGCACACCCGCTTTCATTATGAATGTTTCCATTTCCTAAATGCCAAATCTATGAATTCTCCTGCGTACCCAATAATCTATCGTCTCTTTGATTCTCTATAATAGGTTCATTAAATGCTAAATATTTTACTTTTTTTGCTCTCTACATTCCAGCTTATAATACACTTCTACTTCCCGTGGCGCCGACCAAATAACATTCAAGAAATTTCAAGAACCACAAAACATTGCAAATAGTAACGAAAAGAATATTTTTCATCCTGGGATATAAACAGACAAGAAATTTGGAAGTTTCTTAAAAAAAATATTTATATACGAAAATAGTTTAAACCTAAACTTGTTAAATGTTCTTCCCAAATAATATACAAGTATTACATATTCATATATTGTGAATGGTTTTAGCATAAATTCTTTTTAACTTTCATGTTCGCAAAATTTCGCGAATGTCTTTGGGCAGCGAAGGAGAATACCACTATCTATTTTCCGGGGATAGCAGTCTGTTTGAAAGGACGCCCTGAAGTAACTGTTTCCTGTCCAGAGACTGAGGGAAAATATTACCAACTGGGCCTTTTTATTTTCAAAAATACTTTGTGTGAAATCAAAACACGTACAATTTTTCAGTAAAGATTTTGCGTCCAAAGTATTTCAGTGGGGAGTCAAAATCCCGTAGGTTTCTGGATAGGAAACTTGTTTAAATTCAGGTTGGCCTTTTACCTAGGCAACATGTGGTGAAAAAGTAAGCAACACTACATTTACAAAATTATTGACCTTTAATATTGTGTCTTTGTCGCTGCGCATGTTTTTTTCTTTCATACGTCTAATCATTGGACAGCATTTACATGGAAAGGTGTTTAGCGTTTTTTTACAGCTCTACGGTTTGAATGCTAATCATTAGGCTACATAACATGACTTTTACTCAATCACAAAACGTTCTCTAACATCCATAGAGTGGCGCAAAGTGACCTATTCATTGTCCGGGCCATAACAATCACTACAATACAATTCACATTTTATCAAATGACTAAGGATGAAAAAAATAGTTCGCAAACGTTTTTTGTCTGGAATTTGTCGCCTGTCCGTAATGTCATATCATTTTTCGTAAAGAAATAATCAAACATGAAATATTCAATCATTACGTGCCTTCAAAATGCGGACTGCTGGCAATGTTATTCTCACAGGTGATAACTTCATCATGTCACATAAATCTATATCACTCCTTCCAGCCCTGATTCTAGTTTTCTCACACTGAATGGAGAAGCTCTTCATTAATTCTTTTGCTTATGAACTATGTCAAACAAATACAATCAGCTGGCAAAATCTATACAACGATCATATTTACTATACAATAACTCCTACTTAAAGTAGTTAGTTTTAGTCCATAATCTTGTAGTGAATTTCGTGGCACTATTTCTCGGCCAATTGCTCATCTCCTATAACAGGTTGTTTATTAAGCTAGTAATTGCCTGGATTATCAATTTCAATTTGCATTATCCAAGTATCAGTCTCATTAGAGCAAAGCGATCTCAATAAACATGAATTTTTTTGTACTTTTCTATTACATTTGAAAACATTCTTCTTAACATTAAGTATTGATGAAAAAAATTGCCAATGTTTGCTTAATTTCATTGCTGCTTTGAAAGTTTAATTGGGAGTCTATCGGCTTCCTTGAAAACTGCTGCTGCAGGTTGACCAGCTCTTCCTGGCCCCACAAGGTGCTATTTACACAAAGAAATATTTAGTGTTTTTCTCCGACTTACGTGCGTGATTTGCTGGCCTCGCACAACAGTTATAAACAGTTCTGTATTGGGTTTGTCCAATCAATGTACAGCACTGTTTGAGTCAGTTTTGTTTTCTTTTTATGGAGCAGTGCTTGTATCGCTTTTGTCCTCATCACATGAAGTACTATTGATATTGGTTTCATTATCTTACTTGCGGCACTGTTCACATTGGTTTCAGCACTGCCTGTCACTGTTACATTTATATTCGTTTGAGAGGCAGCATCATTTGTAATGGTTTTGTCCCCTTTGTGTCCGCACTGTTTCGGTTTCATCCTATACATGTGCAGCACTGTTCATATTGATTTCATCTGCAGCATTGCCTATCTTCTTGACACAATGACAAGCAACATCACCTGTTATGTTTTCGTGAACTGCATGTGTAGTACTGTTCATATTAGTTTCACCCTGTTTTGGTGAAGCAATGTTCATATTAGGTTTCATCTGCAGGACTGCCTGTCACTGTTACATCCTCTTGACAAACAGCTTCATTTGTAACAGTTTCGTCCCCTTCACATGCGGAACTGTTCACTTCAGTTTCATCCTGCTCATTTGCAGCACTGTTGGTATCTGTTTCATCCACAGCATGTTCAGCGATGTTTGTTGCATTTTTGTCCTGTTCATGTGCAGTAATGTCCGGCTCGGTTACGACCTGTTCACCAGCGGGACTATTTGTCTCAGGTTCTTCCATTTCATGCGAGTCACTGTTCATACCGTTCCCATCCCCTACCTGCACACCACTGTCCATCTCTGTCACATCCTCCTGGCAACCAGCACTGTTCATATCAACACTGTCCTCTTTATGTGTGGCATTGTTTGTATCAGTTGCATCCCCTTTACTTTCACCAATATTCATTGGGTTCTTGTCCTGTTTATGTATAGCACTGTCGGTCTCCATTATGTCCTTGTTACAAGCAGCAGTGTCTGTCTCAGATTTGTCAACTTTGAGCGCGGCACTGTTCATGTTGGTTTCATCCACTTTCTGTGCAGCACTGTCTGGCTCAGTTTCTCTGTTTGCATGGGTCTCATCACTTTTCTTATCACTTTTGTCTGCTTTACAGTCAGCTTGGATTGTATGGATGCTGTCCTCTTTGCAAACAGAACTGTCTTGCCCTGTTACATCCTCTTTAGAAGCACTGTTCATATGGGTTTCTTCCCCTTTCTTCCTGGTTTCTTCCCCAGCACTGTTCATATCAGTTTCTTTCCCTTTAGGTGCTGTGCTGTTTGTATCGGTTCCGTCCTCTTTGCTTACAGCAATGTTCTTCTTGGTTTTGGAAACTGTGCACGGCGCACTTTTGGCCAGACTTACCCGACTCTGTGTGAACCTAATTAGTCTGTCTACCCACGCATTTTTGAGAGCATCAGACAGTTTGTACCCTTCCCTTAGGCGATTGTAGTAGTTGTAGTGTTTATTGTGTTGCACCTTGTGGACTGTTTCATACAGTGCTGGTGTAGGGCAACCATTGGATTTGTTGAATTCTCTGATTTCCTTGTGCATCTCCCGGACAGTCTGGTTTAGTAAGCCTTGCTGTGGGTGCGGTTTCTTTTTAACTATGTCTACTTCGGTGGGCGATGTTAGGCTTGAATCATCACAATCTGCCAAGTAACATCCAACAACAGGGACATACACAATTTTGGCATTCTTACATCTCGTGGTCAACACTTCGTGGACAATGCGCACCTTCTTTAGGTAACTTTCAACAGCTTCAGCACTTGTGCTGTACTTCAGACTTTTACTGTTGTCTTTGTCTGTACTGATTATATCAAAAAGACCATTCATCACACAAATCAGATCTGGCTCAAATTTGGCAATTTCCTCTATTTTGGATGACACAATTTCCTCAAGACCTGCTTCTTCTTGCATTAACACATGAATGGCTTTCATGCCCTTTGCATCAAATTTCTCTTGGAGCTCATGACCCCTTGTATCTGATAGAATCAAAGTTTTCTTAGCTACCTTCTTTGCTACTGAAACACCACTTTTACTTCTCTTATTCCCTTCCTGCCTTCCTGCTACAGAATCAAGGGGAGTTTTACTCGGTGGCTCTTTCCCCTTTGTCTCTAATTTCTTTGTAGCCTCTGGTTTGTTGCTTTTGTCAGAACCCAAATGTAAGGTACTGCTCTCACCGGTCTTCTGTTTCTCCTGATCAATAAACTTTGGCAGGCGACTTCGATGACCTTCAACAAGTTTGATGTACTTGAAAATTTTGTCCACCCAGAATGTTTTGATAGTATCTGACAGTCTGAACCCATATCTCAGCAGATGGTAGTTGTGTTGGAACTGCTGTGAGTATGATTTGTGTATTGCATGGTGCAACCATGGAGTAGTGAGTTTGTTCCTTTTGTTGAATTCTTCTGTCTTTTGAAACATTGAAACTATGATCCTGTTTAAAGGTTCTTGTTGTGGGTGGATCGTCTTTTCTGCATAGTATGCTTTTAGTTCTTCTATGTTTCGATCCGGAAGATCAAGGGTATTGAAATCAGCCAGGTCACATCCAGTCACAGGCGCGAAAATGATCTTCGTGTTGCTAAATCTGCGAGACAATATCCTATGAGTGCTGGCTAGCCTGCGTTCATACTCTATAATTGCTTGGTGGATTGACGGGTACTTGAGAGTTTTTATTTTTGTCTCACTATTTTTGGATACTATGTCCCAAAAGCCATTTGTCAGAATAATCTGATGAGGTTCGAGGCTTGAAATCTCGTCTAACTTTGACATCAAAATTTGCTGAAGACCAGCCCCCTTTTCAACTAGAACATGAACATACGGCATTCCTTTGTCGTTGAACTTCTCTTGCAGTCCTATTCCCCTTTCGTCCGAAAGAATCACAGTTACCACCTTTTTCTGGCTGCTTGAGTCGTATTCTATCTTGGTTTCGACCTTCTCCTGTGGCCTGCTAACTGAGGCAACTGGAGCTGTAGGCCAACCATGGGTAATTTTAATACACTCAATAAGTTTATCAACCCAGAAACCTTTGACAGCATCGGAGAGACTGAAACCATAGTTCAGCAGATGGTAGTAATGATGGTACTTGTTAGAGTAGAATTTGTGAATACCGTGATGTATCCATGGTGTAGACAGCTCATTGAAATTGTTGAATTCTAGTATCTTTCTAAACGTGATAACCATGATCTTGTTCAAAGCTTCCTGTTGAGGTTGAGCTTTCTTATTTGTGTGATACTGCTTCAGGTCCTCTGGACTCATTTCCGGAAGGTCTGGATTGTTGCTGTCTGCTAAATCACATCCAGTCAGAGGGGCATATATGATTTTTGTGTCGTTGAACTTACGGGACAAGATTCTATGGGTGCTAGCAAGTCTACTTGCATATTCCTTGACTGCTAGGCTTATTGTTGAGTACTTCAGTTCTTTTTTCTTAGAATCACCCTCTGTGGAAATGATGTCCCAAAAACCAGCTGTGATGATAATCAAATCAGGATCAATGCTGGAAATCTCATCCAACTTTGAAGATACAATTTCCTGAAGACCAGCCCCTTCCTCCACTAGAACATGAACATTTTTCATTTCTCTGTCTTCAAACTTCTCATTGAGTCCTATTCCTCTTTCATCACATAATATAACTGTTTTGCCTGTCTTCTTCCTCTTTTCTTGGTCCTTTCCTTTGAATTCAAACCTCTCTTGCTGCCCTGCCTCAGGGGTTACTGGCACATCAAGATAATTTTGAGCAATTCCAATGCACTCAGCAATTTTATCAACCCAGAAGTTCTTGACACTTTCTGAGAGCTTGTGTCCATAATTTAGCAGGTGGTAGCTGTGTTTGCAGTGGTTTGAGAAGGGCTGGTGTACTCCACGATGTAACCATGGAGTCGACATCTTATTGCCTTTGTTGAAGTCAGCTGTCGTTTGAAACATCGAAAAAATTATCATATTCAGAGCCTCCTGCTGTGGGTGATCTGTCTTGTTTCCGTAATACGTTCTCAGTTTTTCCTCATTTAGGTGTGGGAGATCTGGATTGCTGAAATCTGCCAGGTCACACCCTGTGACAGGAGCATAGATGATCTTTGTGTGGCTGAACTTTCGGGACAAGATTCGGTAAGTGCTAGAAAGCCTACTTTCGTACTCCTTCACTGCTTGGCTAGTGGAAGGGTATTTGAGAAATTTCTTTTTGGCCTCCTTATCAGTGGAAATGATGTCCCATAGTCCATTTGTCACGACAATCAGGTCTGGCTTGAGAGTAGCTATGTCATCCAACTTTGACCGTACAATTTCTTGGAGACCAGCTCTCTCTTCAACTAGGACATGAACATTTGTCATTCCTTTCGCTTGAAACTTCTCTTGCAGTCCTTCCCCTCTCTCATCACACAGTAAGACAGTTTTGACTGTCTTCTCCTGAGTTTCCTGATGAAGTCCTTTGTCTTCAACTTTTAATCCAGAGCCTGCTGACATACCAGAACTTCTGGCAAGTTTGATGCACTCAGCTATTTTGTCCACCCAAAAGGTTTCGACAGTCTCCGAGAGCTTGTATCCATAGTCCAGTAAGTGGTAGTAGTCATGGTACTTATGTGAATAGAATTTGTGTACACCATGATGTACCCAGGGAGTAGGGAGCTGATTGCCTGAGTTGAACTCAATGGTCTTTCTAAACATGGCAACAACCATTAGGTTCAGAGTTTTCTGTTCTGGGTGAGGTGTCTTATTTGCATGATATGCTTTCAGGTCTTCTTCAGACAAGTTGGGAAGGTCTGGGTTGTTATAATCAGCAAGATCACAACCGGTTACCGGTGCAAAGAAGATTTTGGCGTTCTTGAATTTTTGGGACAAGATTCTATGAGCACTGGAAAGTCTGATTGCATACTCTTTGACAGCATGGTTAAGTGTTGGGTACTTCAGAGTTTTCTTTTTTGTATCACTGTCTGTGGACAGGATGTCCCAGAATCCATTTGTAATGATAATCAGCTCAGGCTCAAGGCTAGCTATATCATCTAATTTTGACTGAACAATTTCTTGAAGCCCAGCTCCCTCTTCAGTTAGAACATGAACATTTGTCATTCCTTTGGCTTCAAATTTCTTCTGTAATCCCTCTCCTCTTTCATCCGAAAGTATCACTGTTTTTGCAGTCTTCCACTCCTGATTCGCGTCCTCACTCACACTACTGGGCTTCCTCTTTGCTTGATTTGGTTCATTGTCATCATTGCTCTGATTGGGCCTTTTCTTGCTCACGTTTGATTTTGTGGGCACCCGATCCTGTTTTTCTTTGTATGCGTTCCCTTTTGGAGTTCGGCTCTTCTCGCCAGGCAATTTGGAGCCCTTTACCTTGTCACTGGGGAGATCCTTCCGTTCCTTATCACTGACTGGTTCAGCACTTCTGGAATTCTCATTCTCTTTTGTTTTGTCTGACACCTCTTCTCTGCCTTCTTGGCCTTCATGGTTTTCCTCCTCCTTTTTGTGCTCCAATTCACCTCTCCAGGAGCTTGAAGGCAAAAACCGACCTTTACCTACATTCTTAATACAAAAGACCAAGTCTTTAACCCAGACTTTTCTGGCATACAAATTTAGTTTGTTATCATCAGTGATGTTCTGGTAGCTGTGATGGAATTCACCTTTCTGGTGTTTGTGTACTGCTCTGCTTATCCAAGGGGTGCACAATTTATTGGAATCATTTAGTCCAGCAAGTTTTTCATTCAACTCTACGACGGTTTGGTTGAGCATTGCCTGCCGGGAGGCATGATCTGGTAGAAGACATCCTGTCACCGGAGCAAATATCACTTTGGTATTAGGAAGTTCTTTCGACAGGGTTTTGTGTACACTTTGTGCCTCGTCAAAACATTTCTTAACAGCTTCTTCAGTGGAAGAGAATCTGAAATTTCTGCCACGTGTGCTTGTTTCAGGGGTAGTCAAGACACTGATACCATTAGTCAGAATGATTAGGTCAGGCTGCAAGATTTGAAGATTAGGCAACTTTGATGAAACAATATCCTCATAACCACCAGATTCCTCTTCTGCTAGAACACGAATGTGTTTCACGTGTTTTGCAAACGTTTCCTGTAAACCTATGCCTCTTTGATCTGCAAGAATTATGGTCCGTAGATACTGTCTAGTAGTACTTTGCTCAGGACCATTGTATGGATCCTGAGTCCTCAAGGTCTCAGTACTGTCAAGTCTTCTTCTTTTACTCATTGGATCATCAACACTGCTTTCAATGTTTGGAGACCGCTTTCTATCTGACGTCATCTCTGGATGATCACTTTGAACACTACTTTCACGACTGTAGCCTGGAACACTTCTCAAGAAGTGTGAAGCCTCTGACCATTCATCCTCTGACATGTCTTCCTCTGACTCTTCTTCTTCTAACCAAGGATTAAAAGAGTCGTCGTCTTCCATTGGATCTGTCTCATAAGCAGGAGGTTGACTGATCTCTACTGGTTGATGGACAGGTGGATGGACAGGTTGATGGACAGGTTGATGAACAGATGGATGAACAGGCGGATGAACAGGTTGATGAACAGGCTGATGAACAGGCTGGTGGACAGGTTGATGGACAGGGGGTCGAATAGGTGGATGAACAGTCAGTTGGACAGGTGGATCTACACGTTGTTGAACAGGTGGATTTACATGTTGATGAACAGGTGGATCCACACGAGCCGGCTCAGACATGATCATTTGAAGGGACTCATCCCCTTCAAGTTCACGATATCTTTCCTGAAGTACATCTTCTATGTCACTTTTATCAGCCAGAGATAGCTTGAGCTGATTTCCTTGAAGAGGCATCCCATCCAGCATGAGAGCTTTGTACAGCTCCCCATGGGAGCTAAACGTGACAAAGGCATCTCCCTTTGCTCCTCCAAGTATCAATACACCACCATAAGCGATCTTGAGTCGCGGGAAGAAGTTCTGGACATCTACAATGCTGGCAGTGTCCGGAAGATCTTGAATGTGAAGATGCATCGTCATGGTGCTTTCTATTGTCTCCTTCCTGTGGTATAAATGGGAAAAGGAGATGCAAGTCAAGGATTGATGAATGCATGATCAAGTATCAGAAATCAAACAATAAAAATATAAGAAATCCACTGAATTCTTCACTGAAAGATCTAAATGCACAAAAGGCTTGACAAATCGGGTGCCCATACAACCAGAAAAATGTGCTGGGCAACCAAATACAAGAGGCTAGTTGACTGGCAGACAACCACTCTTTCGACCTGCTCCACTTTGAAAGTCTTTCATATCAAAGCGCGCATAGGTTTTATATAATATTGACATTTACCTAATGCTAAGCATTTTTAATATTACATTTAGTATAAAAAATAATTTCGGACTACTGTATCTTAGGCCTGGACAACCAAGTAAATGTGTGGTTGCCTGGCGGACAACCATATTTTTAAATGATTAATTTGTCAAGCCCTGGAATGGCATTACATCTTTCCAAATTCAATATCAAAAATCTTATTCGAATTTGAACCTTAAGAAAACTGTATTTACTGAATTATACTTGTAACAACTTGAAGTGTTTTTGAATGGCTTTTTCTTTACGCCATGCAAATAATGCACCATTTAATAAAGGAAGAAACCTTGCTTTCGTATCACACCGAAAAGTACACTTTTACGACAACAATTTTAAATTGTATTAAAATCATTACATCTTTCTTATTAAGAACCTCGACAAAAATTGTTATAGATGATACTCAAAATCAATGTATCACATTTTTGCACAAAGATAATGCATCTTTCAGTAACAACAACTTGGAAGTCTGTCTCTAGACATAATATTTCTTACAAGCAATATAATGAACTAAACATATCTATCCTATCAAAGTCCGAGGCTTCTTCCATATTCGCATACTTTTAAACATGGAATTTACATGTAACACCAGCATATGTAGTGCTTCATGATCATGACTAACATTTACAGTGGGATATCATAATACACATGTTTTCACTAAAGCACCTATATATTCACTTTTCAGAATATAAGGACTCCTGTATGAATATGAGAATAAACGATAATTGTGGAGCCTTTTCTGGAGTCGGAGTGGAGGTTCTCCAGTTCGTTTCATCCACTACCAAGTCATCACGGTTTCATACGGTTACTGGTACTCTGATTAATTGTCTTGGGGAAGAGGCCAAAGTTCATCGCATCTACCGCTGCAAGTAACATGTACCTGCTGTTGTTGGTTCCTTGACCGACCCTTTTCACCACTCTGCTAGTTACAGTATTACCTTCTACCTTGCAGCCTAAGGTGGCTTTAAATTCAGCGGTGAGTTGTAGCTGCATCCCAGGTTATTTGATGTCTCATCTGACAGTCACTTTATATAAGAATACGCTGGTGCCCGCGCCTCGAACTCACGCTATCGCTGTACGTCACGAAAGGGCGCAGGTGGAGCCCATTGTGTCGATGAATCGGATTGGTCCAAAAGTGGTCACGTGACCCCGAGTTAGCCAAAATCTGGCTAACTCGGGGTTGGGCTGTACCTGTGCCTGATTCGTGACGTACAGCGATAGCGTGAGTTCGAGGCGCGGGCACCAGCGTAATATAAGAAATCCTGCTGAGGGGTTTCCCTTTAGCAAAAAATTACTAATAGTAATACCCAATACTAGTAACTTGATACTTAGATTAAACCCTGCTGTTATCCAATCAACTCTTAAAATAATATTTTAGCATTTTCACATCTTATGCTTTTATAATTTCACAATACTTGAATTCTGTTTCCAGAAATGGCTGTTCGTTACTCTGTACAATTTCGCAGAATTGTACTTTTAAGTACAGACTAAAACCCCCATTTAACAGCTGGGGGTAAGGGCATCTCTGAAGTTTTAAGAACCCTGTAAAATAGGGGAGCATGACGGTTTAAAATTCATTTCGGTTTGACCAATTTGCTTGTCAAGTTCATTTTATCATTTTACTAGATTCATCTACATGTTCTTTATCTATGACCACGTTGTTATGTCGGGTATGTCAAATTTAGGACTGATAGTACAGTGGCGCCGCCTAGAGGCTACCATCCTCATTCTCCAATGTAATCCTCTCAAATATATCACACTTTGTAATTCTAACTGATGTTGCTGAAAAATTGTGTGGTAAACAGATATTTATTATATGCACATTGGGTGCGAAAGGCTTCCAAATTGTGCGCTCTGCAATTAACTTTTGAGCAGTACTTTTAAACGTATTTAAAAACTTGAAAGACGATGCACACACTGGGGAAATCAGTTGTAAAAGCTGCCACTCTGTATCCACTGCTGCCGTTAGGGCAAACATTTCCTAATAACAAAAAAAAAATTAAAAAAAATAAAATAAAAAATCCTAAAAACGGTTCATATTTTTGTATGGTGTCTTATACAGACACTTATCCAAACTATTTTCTAATCAGTCTCACATTAATGACACTTTAGGACTGCAGCCATTCTTCAAGTTCACACCCAGGAAGTAATACACCCAACATACACAAACGTAGTTCAAGTTGCCTATTCCTCCATCATTCTTCAAACGGATATGGCATATCATCTCTGGTTCCTCACGGCATGGAAGTTTTGTCATAAGACAGTGGTCTAAATAGTACTTAAATGGTGCACCTTGGGCCCAGTGTTCAATATTTGGCAAGGGGATGCAAGTCAGGTTCAATGAAAAATCTGAAAGTGCATGATTAATATCTGTCAGTATCCCAGAATATTGTAAAACCTTATGTGAGCACTCATCTTCTAGTTATCATCAGAGGTGTCGAAGTTCCCAAAAATCTGAAATCAGACTAAAATCTGAAAACCTACATCCCTGTCTTATAAGTTATTGTAGACATGGGCACCTAGTATGCACATTTTGACAGAATGAATAACATTGTAGTTATATACAACTGAGCGTACTTGTAAACCAGGATCTAAGTGAGCTTCGTCCGCTTTTGATCTTGGCAAGCCTTTCTCATCTATAGATGTATTTGTAGTCCAATGCTCCAGTATTTTAAGAAATGTTCTTGTAATTCATTCTTTATTTTCCATAACTAATTTTTTTACAAAGCGAGCTGGTTTTAATCATGACGATATGTCCTTGGAGAAATACTAATACGTTTGTTGTTAGACATAATAATAATAGCAGCATCAAGGCGTGACCAATTGGGTCAGATTTCCAGGAAAAGCAAAATTAATTTTTTCATTGTGCAATAACTTGGTGGCGTCTGGTAGCACAGCAGACCAACACTGAAATGTATACTGCAAATGAGTCTCAAAAAAGCGCATCTCGCATCCACATTTCGGTGAAATCGCGACCGGCAATGGTGGGGCTGTCTACTATTAGATACCATACATGATTTTTTTCAAAATGGGTTTAGACTTTATTTGAAAAGAAATAAAATTAAAGTATATCAAAAGACAAATAACTGAATGATGGAAATTGAAGCTCTATTTTCTTTTTGGTAATATTTTTCTGAATAAAAATAAAATCAAGACCAAATAGGAGGTTTTTTGCTATGCGCACTTTCACCATAAAGAATCCAAATATGGCAACTATGCAGCAGGATTGCCCATGAGATAAGCTTTCATTTGTTACCAAACATGTGAGTATTCATTAGGTTTAAGCACTTCTATTTCCCAAAAAATGGACATTTTGGCAAAAATAAGCATTTTTTGCCTCCCAAACATCCTTTTGTGCATTTTCACCATGATATTTACAAATATGGCAGCCCTTAGCTCAAGTAATTTATGATTTCAGCTTCAATTTGGCACCAAACTTGAGTATGATTATCAAACAGATATCCGTCAAAATTGGCATAGAAAAAGAGCGTATCTGCTTTTTTAATTAAATTACTTATTTGTCCATATATCTACCTGAAAGAAATGATGAAATCAAAATGTAAATTAATGGGAATGCAATCTTCATACAGTAACAGTTAGCGAGAAAAAAATTGGCATTAACCCCAGGAATCCTGGAAGGCTTAGTTATTTCACAATTGTTGGGAAATCTCTGTTTGACAGTCTCCAGGCCGAGCTTTGGCCACTGTAATCCAATGTATTGTAGGAAGGCTATGCTTGGAGCCAACCCCAGCATTTCCCATCGCTATTGCCTCTACGTGATGCATGAACAGCTGGGAAGTCCCCCTAAAACCTCAGGCTCCGTTTTTCTTATTTTCAAAGCTATTTTATTACTAAAAGAAAGAACTATTACAGGGTTCCCAAAAATTGTTGGATATTAATCTTAGACCTTTTAAGACCGATTAAGGCCCAAAGTTAAAGGGTTCCTTGCACATAAATTTTCAAATGGCTTTTTTTTTTATTCAATTAACTTCTCTTTGATATTCTCAAAATAGTTCAATCAAAAGAAAAAAAAGGAAAATATTTAAGTATTAGTGAACTGTAAAGGAAAGAAATTAAAATTTGGGAATTACCTAATTCCTGGGCTTTCATTTCTGTCCTTGCTATATCATGATAAAGGGAATTCCCTCACAAAATGATTTGGGAATCTCAGGTGATTGAATGAATTTAGGGGAGTCAAAGATACAAGTTTTTATAGCCTGTATTCGGCCTGATATAAAGATTTAATGCTATAGCTAATTTGTTTGTTTGTTGGGGTAGTTTAACGTCCGGTCAACCAGACAAGGTTCTTTCCACACTGCACAAACTAAAGCTAAAATTCTTTTCTATACATTATAATGATTATTGGGAATTAGGAATTCCTTTTTCTGAAAGCTGGGAACGTCCCTTTAATGTCAGCCTGTCAGCCCCAGTCTGACATTTCCTGATCAGAGCAGCAATCATCAGGTGGCTTATTATCCCTTATACTGTTATACGGAATAAACGGGTCAGCGGTATACTCGCGATTTCCGTCATCGCGCGGTGCAATTTTGGGCTCTGTATGTTGGCTACTTAGCATTGGCGCCTATGGGGAAAATCGGAATTTTCGCAATAGTGCGGAAAATTGACCTTTTGGGAAAATTTGAAGGGTTGTATCGCATTCCTGGGATCAATTCCAAACTTTTTCTAATTTACTGTATGAAGATTGGAGTTATATTTAAAAAGTTATTGCGAAATAACCTGTTTTCTCCCATAGAATCCTATGTTAAACATCCACCCAACCTCCGTTCGCGATTTCCGCGAAAATTGGCCGCGCGATTCTCTATTTTTAGACCCGCATACGGCGTATAGATTAATATTTTTATCTAAAAATCTGCTACTATTTTTTCTTATCTCTGTCTATTCCTGTTATTTATCATCCTATTCTTGAGTTGAGGGTGCCTAGTTTTGGTATTCAAATTTTCAAGTTAAAGTTTTCCAACATAAAAAACAGCTGACACTGACTGCTTTCTTAGTTTTATCAGCCTAATCAGGCCAGGCTGACAGTTATTCATAGATCTAAATGACGTCAGCCCAGATAGTTGACGTCCAAAAAAGGGGTTAATTTCGAACACTGCTATCCTCAGAAATACAATGACTCTAGATGCAGGGAGTCTTGCCTTTGGACTACACTGGTGTTACAGTTACTAGACCATTCCTAACCGGGAATAACCCTTATCAAGTTTGGGAAACAGGGGGTCGGGCTTGGACAACACTTTCACAGCATGGCCATGAAACAAACACTGGAAGCCAGCATCAAAAGGCTCCGAGTCTGGAGGCCTAAAAGGCTGACAAGTTTTCATTCCGACATTTTCAATGCACAGACTTGAGCACTGTCTTCTGCAGTCATAATTTTAAACAAGTGGTTTGGACTCACCCTTTCTGGCCAGAAAACTCATGATCTGTCGAGGTCGAAGTCTCTCAAGCAACAGCTTCCGACGCCATTTTCTTAGGAATTCATTCCGCGCCGTGAAAGCTCACTCACAGGACAAGCGTTAAGAGCCCGACTCGAGGAGGCGCGGGGGAGAACGATAGAAGTTTCTGTAAGGCGTCACTACATAAGTTAATAAAATGGTTATGGCACCGAGTAAGTCTCTTGTAAAAAATTCTTGTTTATAGAGTTTATCAACCGTAGTGACTATAGTAAATCACGCATGCATAAATAATAATATAATAGCGGGTAAAAATCTATTTATAAAAGCTGATTCCACGGACTATCAAAATATAAAATACTTACTACCGTGAGACCTTCATCCCTGCGCGTAGTGAGTTCGACTCATCGTGAAAGGCTGGGCGAGTTCGATTCGCTGACTCGGACTGTCGCGCCTCAAAAGAAACTGCAAAAGAACTACAAAGTGTCGCACTGCATTTATAAACCTATTCAAGACCAAGGTATTCAAGTTTAGAGTAAATCGATTTTTCTAAAATATTCACAAAACATCAAGAATCGTAATAATTGCATAGGCAGGGGATAAGAATAAAATTATTATTATAGGCCTCTATTTCCAAAATCACGAATAAATGCTTTCCAGACAGCCAATGTAAATTATTTTTTATTGAATCCAATTCATGCGTGCAAGTGTGGCGATCCTCGGCGGCCCACGGCGAGTGGAGTTCGACGCTGCCGGGGCCTGCTGCAGCGCGGCCCGTCAACTCGCTTACCGCGCGGCCCGGTCCCCTGCTCGGCGACCGGACGGACGGTCTGTGCAGGCCAATCACAGTGCTCCCTTTCTGACCAATGGGAGGCCTGCTCTCCCTCCTTGACTGACCAATCAGAGCACAGCATTGGTTACTCCAGGGGAGCTCCAGGGAAGTGGGTTTGGGGTACTGGAGAGTCTGGAGTAGGGTGCTCTCTAAGAGGTCCGTGCTTTCAGTGCCCAGGCTAGATAAGGGGGGCTCTCCTGGGGCTCTGCTCACTCTCTGTTTTGTTGCTGTAGGGTTCTGACCTTGGTAGGTAACCCTGACTTGTGAGACTTAGAAGGCCTGTTTGGCTCTAGGGGACTGTTACTGGTATAGCCTAGTTTTAGGCTGGTTTTTGATATACTTTGTGGTGGTTGTTTTGCCTATGTCTGTTAGACTAGGTTGTTTTATTAACTTTTAGTTAAAGGGACGTTCTCGTCCTGAGACGGACGTAATTTGCTACGTTGTAACCCCCTGCCAGCCGCGCCAAATTCGCGACGTGACCAATGACGTTGCGTTATTACGTTCTGAAAGGGCAAAACACGTCGCCAGTAAGGCTGTTGCTACGCTAACGTCGGCGAACTTATCTCAGTGAGCTTACTGACGAGACAGCCCCTTTAATGGTTTTGCCCCACAAGTATATATTTTGACTTAACAGTTTTCCCCTAAAGTTTCAGACTTGCTTAGTTTGGCCTGTTCTAGATTAAGACTTTACTTATTTGGGCCTGTTTTCCAAATTACAGACTTTGTTTACCTTTTTGTGAAAGGGTATTTGTGTAACCTTTATTTGTGGAACTTATTTTTGTAAACCTTATTTGTAACTTTGTGTTACTGTTTGTACATTCTGGCTTTGTACTTTATATCTAGAGAGATTGTTTTAATAAACTTTGTTCAACTTAAGTTACTGTTGTTTGGTCATTTGTCACACTTCCAATCCTAGTGATCAACCTGGTTTAAATTGACTCCCCGGGCCTAACCTGACCCAGGGAGCGCTACAGTTTTTGGTGCCTGAGACCAGGATTGGAGATAGCTGTGACATGACCAGTGATATTTAGAATTTGAAGTTAAACACAACGAGAAGGCATTACGGTATTTGTTCAGAACTCTGTTTCTGACTTGTTTTGTGTGAAGCCTTGAGCTAAGAAGTCTGGTTTTTATTGACTGGCTATATCCTAGAAATTAGGATGGATTTCCTGAACAGAAGTGTAAGCTGGTTGTTTTCACTTTTCCGTTCAGCTGGGATAATGGATGCCCAGCCTAATGCTGAGGGTGAGGTTGAAGATGCAATTTCCCATATTAGTGATATCAGCCATCACTCTGAGGTGAGGTTGCTGGATGGCAGGGCTGGCTCTGGTGCCCAGAGGCCTAGACATGCTGGTCCTGCAAGGAGGCATGAGACCAAACCTCCAAAAAGGATGATTGTGCCCATGAAGTATGATGGGGAAAGTGACTTAGATGATTTTATTGGACATTTCGAGGCAGTTTCCCTCTGGAACGAGTGGTCTTATGAAGAGAAAGGCATGCAGCTGGCCTGCTGTTTAGTACAAGATGCTCGGGAGGTGTTGACTAATGTCATCCTTCCTTTGCAGAGAGACTTTGATGCCTTGATTGAAGCTTTGCAAGAGCGGTTTTGGCCTCTGGGGCAAGAGGCCCAGTTTACTTTTAAGTTTATGAGCCGTGTTTTGCAGGCCAATGAGACTTTGGCAGCGTATGCCCACGATTTGCGCAGACTTGGCAAGCGGGCTTTTCCGGGTGAACTGCCCAATGAACGTGTGTTGATCAACACTTTTGTGAAGGGTTTGAGTGATACTGGGATGAAAAGGTATGTCCATGCTTTCACCCCTACTACCCTTAGGGATGCTGTGAATTTGGCCATGGCATATGGTACTTATGACATTGTCAGTGGGAGCACGAGTACTGAGAATGAATAGTTCCTGTAGAAAGAAGGACCTATCTGAAGTGAAAAGTTGTTGCTCCCTGTGTTACAAGGTGAGCTTTGATTACTTTGGAGTCGTGAGCTAGTTGAAAGCTTTTGATTTGTAGTTTCAGGTGGGATCCTGATAGTTTTTTAGAAGTGAGCTAGGTGAAAGCTCTTGTTTCCGGTAGTTTCAGGCGGATTCCTGATAGTGTTTAGATGTGAGCTGAGTGAAAGCTTGTGATTTGTGTAGTTTCAGGTGGATTCCTGATAGTTTTTAGTTATGAGCTAGGTGAAAGCTCGGTTTCTGTAGTTTCAAGTGGATTTGTGGTTATTTTGAGATGTGAGCTGTTGTTTCAGGGGGACTCCTGATTTTGGTTGAGTTGAGCTAGGTGAAAGCTCTTATGTCCTATGGTTTCAGGTAGATTCCTGATTGTGAATGAAGTATGAGTGAGTGAAGGCTCATCACCAGCAGGTAGCTGGTTGTTTACTATTGAGTGTGCCTTGTTTTGATAGGAAAGTAACCTATGGAAGGTGAAATCAGATGAAAGTAACCTAGGGAAGGTGAAATCATAGGAAAGTAACCTAGGGAAAGGTGAAATCTATCAGATTTGGTATTTTGGAAGGCAGATATTTAAGGTGGAGTTCCTTAATATTGTTTTCAAAGCTTTTGTAAGGTGTGTTTTGACGACTGTGAGATTTGGTTTGAGAGGACTTATCTGAGGGATGATGTGCCCTTACAAAAGGTGTCCAGATGTGAAATGGTTTGCTTTAAAGAGTTTTGGCTAGAATTTCGAACAGTGGGTCTGTTGTCTAGGTAGCTCACGTGACCTGTAGGGACAGTTAATTGTTCATGACTGGATTGGAAAGGGGATCGAGTGACCCCTTGAGCTGGACCAGGACTGACAGGGGTACTGATTGCTGGTAAGCTCACATGTCCTGGAGATTCTGGCGAGGTGATTCACTACCCAGGATGGAGGAGGGTCGCGTTACCCTCAAGCTGGATTCCAGATAACAGGGGTACTGTTGCTGGGAGGCTTGCATGCATATTCTGGAGGGATTGATGTGTGATTCACTACCTAGGATGGAGAGGGCAGTTACCCTCAAGCTGTATTCCAGATTTACAACAGGGGGACTGTTGCTGGGAGGCTTATATGCATGTTCTCTGGAGGTTCTGGCGAGGTGATTCACTACCCAGGATGGAGAGGGATTTGCCCTCTAAGCTGGATTCCAGATTTACAATAGCGGTTTGTTGCTGGGAGGCTTGCATGTTCTGATGGACTGATTGATGATGTGCTGTTTGATCTGAAGGGGGAATTGCCCTTTAAGTCTGATCAGGAGGAATTGGCAGGTGGACTGTCACCTGAGAAGCTTACTTGTTCAGAACAAGCAGTTTGTTTGCTGTTAAACAGAGGTTCGCGTAGCTCATTGTTACATTTGTAGTTCACTGAGTAGTGAGAGATGAGAAGATGTAAGGTCAGCATGTTGGGTGACCAACCTTGCTAAGAGCAGGTTTTGGGATTCCTCTGGCAGGCTGATAACCTTGAAATCCCTGTGTGCATTATCTACCTTGGATATTGATCCTGGAAGTACTGAATTTTGCTTTTTGAGATTTTGGTTTGGGAGAGATGTGCTGTCCAGAAATGTGCTGTTTGGAAGAACACCGTGACCAAGGGCAAAGCTGGCATTGTGGCCGGCACTGCGCCCTGACTTTAACAGGAGCTCAACGGAGGAAGACTAAGGACAGTCTGATCAACTTAAGGATATAAGGATATAGAATTTCACCAAAGAGACTTTTATCTTGCAAGGAGAATTTTATGTGTATTTTCATATATTCCTAGAGTTCTGTACTGAACTTGTGAAACAGTGTAGAGTTTATGTATTTTATACTGTTCAAGTATTTTATACTGTTTATGTATGTTTTACTGTACTGTTCCATGTTCTATGTATTTTGTACTGTACTGTTCCATGTTCTATGTATTTTGTACTGTACTGTTCCATGTTCTATGTATTTTGTACTGTATTTTTATGTATTTTTGCACTGTTTTTACTGGGTTTTTTTTGTAACAATGCGAGGGCGCATTGGTCCAAGGAGGGGGGCGTGTGGCGATCCTCGGCGGCCCACGGCGAGTGGAGTTCGACGCTGCCGGGGCCTGCTGCAGCGCGGCCCGTCAACTCGCTTACCGCGCGGCCCGGTCCCCTGCTCGGCGACCGGACGGACGGTCTGTGCAGGCCAATCACAGTGCTCCCTTTCTGACCAATGGGAGGCCTGCTCTCCCTCCTTGACTGACCAATCAGAGCACAGCATTGGTTACTCCAGGGGAGCTCCAGGGAAGTGGGTTTGGGGTACTGGAGAGTCTGGAGTAGGGTGCTCTCTAAGAGGTCCGTGCTTTCAGTGCCCAGGCTAGATAAGGGGGGCTCTCCTGGGGCTCTGCTCACTCTCTGTTTTGTTGCTGTAGGGTTCTGACCTTGGTAGGTAACCCTGACTTGTGAGACTTAGAAGGCCTGTTTGGCTCTAGGGGACTGTTACTGGTATAGCCTAGTTTTAGGCTGGTTTTTGATATACTTTGTGGTGGTTGTTTTGCCTATGTCTGTTAGACTAGGTTGTTTTATTAACTTTTAGTTAAAGGGACGTTCTCGTCCTGAGACGGACGTAATTTGCTACGTTGTAACCCCCTGCCAGCCGCGCCAAATTCGCGACGTGACCAATGACGTTGCGTTATTACGTTCTGAAAGGGCAAAACACGTCGCCAGTAAGGCTGTTGCTACGCTAACGTCGGCGAACTTATCTCAGTGAGCTTACTGACGAGACAGCCCCTTTAATGGTTTTGCCCCACAAGTATATATTTTGACTTAACAGTTTTCCCCTAAAGTTTCAGACTTGCTTAGTTTGGCCTGTTCTAGATTAAGACTTTACTTATTTGGGCCTGTTTTCCAAATTACAGACTTTGTTTACCTTTTTGTGAAAGGGTATTTGTGTAACCTTTATTTGTGGAACTTATTTTTGTAAACCTTATTTGTAACTTTGTGTTACTGTTTGTACATTCTGGCTTTGTACTTTATATCTAGAGAGATTGTTTTAATAAACTTTGTTCAACTTAAGTTACTGTTGTTTGGTCATTTGTCACACTTCCAATCCTAGTGATCAACCTGGTTTAAATTGACTCCCCGGGCCTAACCTGACCCAGGGAGCGCTACACAAGTTCTTCCAAATTTGGTCAATATTAAACCTTATGTTCCACATTTTTTGAGTCTTGAACGGGTGACAGCTAGTGGAAAAAATATTACTGTCGACTTGTCCTAATTATAAGAAAATAATTATAGATATGTAATCAATAGTTTTAAAGTGATATGTAATCAATAGTTTTAAAGTAATTTCATTATGCTGTTCCACGGGAGATATGCATCTTTGAGTTGGGTTTTATAATGAATAAAGAATGTAACAAATTACTACCAATCTAGTTATCAATTTATAGCTTATGAGGCAAGGCACATCATTATTAGCAGGGGCGGATCAAGAGTCGGTCATCTGGGGGGGACAGGGCAAACCAACACCCCCTGTAAAAATATGAAACTAAAATAATGTCAGATTTTTAAGAATCAACAAACATAGATTATTACAAAAAAATTCGCCCGGTCTAGGGGGGACAATTGCCCCCCCCCCTGGATCTACCACTGATTAGAATCGATATAGAAATTATGCATTATTTGGAGACATGACAATAATCTTTCAGCTATTTCGGTAAAATTTCCAAAAAAAAATTCCAATTTTTCCATTTTTTTTTTTTTTTTTTTTTCTTTTTTTTTTAGAAATTCGAAGATATTTCAATGTAGGGAATTCTCTACACTCACAGCTACCCACACCCCCACCCTCCACCAAAGAAAACCTGTATACGGGCCAAAGACTAATAGATCCTTGATGTGGGCTGATAAATATGTTCATTACTATTGGAAAAGAAGGGGGGCATGCACCTAAGTTCCCTCCCAATGATTTTACATTTTTTTTGTATAGATTTTGGGGGAAATAGGAAATAGAAAAAAGGGGATTTTATTTATTTATTTTTTTTTTTTTTGGGGGGGGGAGAGGGGGATTCTGAAAGTTCTCCTTATTATATTAAAAGAAATCTTAATTTTTGCCCCTCTAAAAAAAAAAAAATGGGGGGGGGGGGGGGGATTGGGGTGGCGGATTTAGGGGGCAGGGGTGCATGGGGCGCGCACCCTCCCTTTTTTTTATGGCTAAATTTTGATTTTTCTTAATGTAAATCTATTGGCCTTAGAGGGGGCGCCAGGACTTTTTTTTCTTTTTCATTTTTTCAAATTCCGGGGTCCGTCCCTGCAATCCCCAACCCCATGCCCAAATCCAGGACTGACAAGCAGAAAAGCCCAAGCTCACTTTTGGCGGGAAAGTGACTCCTCCCTTCCTCAGCAGAGGGCGCCCCCCTCCCCGTGCACGGCGTCATGGCTGTCTGCCGCCCGCTGACAGCTCGTGAACGGCGCATGGCCCGGGGACTACACGATAGGCTCAGACAGCATGGCTGCAGATGTACAAGACTACACCAACAAACTCCTTAAATATTTCTGACAAATAGTATGGGATCCAAAGGTAAGTTTTAGTGTTTGGTTCCTAATGTATTCAGGTAGCACTTGGCCAAAGGAGAGGTCTGGAATCGATCTGGAAATGATGATATTTCCGAAAAATGGGAGGCCACCACTGGTCCGTCCGTCAAATGAACACGTTCAGTCGTTCATGTTGTTGGGCGTGTTGTTTTTTATGTTGCGCCATTCTGCATGCATTCTAAGGCATGTGATTACTGATACAAATACTAAATAGTAGCAGATATATGAAAATTCTCGGCTAATATCTGTACGTATTCTAGAAATTATATCCGTCGTTTGAGATCGAAAAACGTTGACGAAAGGTTTGGTACCTCGCTGTACATGGTTTGCATCACCACTAAGTTAACCTGACCAAGATTTCTTGACAACTTTTATATTTCTATCTAGATCTAGCTAACCAGGATATTCCCCAGGGGAGGATCCAGGGGAGGGGGGACGGGCCTTGCTCCCCCCCCCCCCCCTCCCCTGTTAAATCATGTTTGATGGGCCCACCCCCCCGTACATTCATGTTTTTGCCCCCTACAAATTCCTGGGTCCGCCCCTGTTCCCTCATGATTTTTGCCCAATATCAGCATTTTTAAAACCAAATACATGCACCTATTGGCGGAAAGGACCAAAACTATAATTATTCTAATTAAACGCGCCTCTCCTTTCTAACAATTCTTGGATCCGCCCCTATTCGTGATCTACTGACCCCCAAACTAGCTTCGTTTCTGACACTGTCACCAAGGAGGGAAAAATCATCAGACTCAGAGTGTAGCATATCGTTGAAATTTTGCTAGGCCTAAGGCTAAGGATCTGGCTCGACCAAAACCAGGGTACCAACCACACAGGTAAAACAGGGAAAATTGCACGAAAAAAAAAGACAACCCCAAAAAACAATAAAAACAAAACAAAACAAAAAATCCCTGACAGTGAAAACTCAGGGAATTTGGAAATTTTGCCAAACATAGGGAAAACACAGCAGGGAATTTCATTTGGCCATGTTCTGAAATTCCTGATTCTCAAGATATTAGGGATTCGACTTCTTGTCGTTGGGTTGTTCATTTTTTTTCTGAACACAGAGGCAACTTGCTGATTATGACACCGGGAAAAATTGCCGGGGCAACGGAATTTGAAAATGGAATTTTGGTAGGTACCCTGTGACAATCATTTGAGCTGTCATCACTGCTTACTACTACTCAGACATTCGAAGAACCTCATAAACCATGTATTTGATATTTTATAACCAACAGGGTACATATTAATAATTACTTTACCATATCAACCTAACCTTTTAGTGTGTCAATAACAGGGATTTAATACAGTTTGTGCGCGTTTTCGTCCGTTCCACCTGATCCCAAATGAATATATTCATTTAGGACCAAGTGGACGTACTATGTCTGTGTACATATTCACAGGCACAGGACCTTCCCCTAGGCTAAAGTCCCTTAGTCGTCAGGATACTGGCTCTCATAGGTAAACCTGTTCGATATACCAGCATTAAAAGAATACTGCAGCTAAACGTAGTTTAATGTTGTTTTGCTGGTGGAGTCAGAACCACTGGTGCGGAACAAGTGGCAGCTACAGTGCAGAGATCACTCTTGTGGTGAGATGGTCGATATTGTTGTTGTTTGTTGGTTTGAACCACCAGACTCAGTGGTTCTGGAGCATCTATTCTATTTCACCCTTGCTCTTGGACGATCGAATCTATTAGGAGGCAGAGACCATACACCTACACTTTTACCAAGGCAGGTGTTCTTTAATGTGCATGGTCCCATAGGAAGGGCCACGCATAGTGTTGAAATGACCTGCCCCACGTATTGTGCAACTGTCTATGTCATTAAGTGGGAGTAGGCGGAAGATGGGCTACACCGAGCTAAATTAACCCAAATAAAAACAACAACAACAACAACAAAACACAACAGCTGGTAGATCCTTGGTAACCCTGTTGTTGTCACAGGGAGAACCTCTGATGCCACAACAGCAGAGGCAGATCCAGGATTTCCAAAAGAAGGGGGTCAGCATATATAGGCTAAGTACTAAAAATGCATGTATATGTACACACATATGCAACATACCCCCTCTTTCCCTAGTTCACTGTTAAGGGGTCCACCAAAAGGAGACGGTCAGGTCCTCCAGGACCCCCCCCCCCCCCCACACACACACACACACAAACACTCTGGATCCGCCCATGAACAGCAGGTGTGATCGAAGTGGCAGAGTGCATGAGGATGTAGCAGTAGCCCCCTTTCCGCCCCCCTCTCCTCTCATCCTCTCCCCCCCCCTCCCACACACACACTTTCAGTAGGTAAGTGGGGCAGGGGACCTGCGGGACACACTGCAGCCTGACAGCGCCCCTCCCCTACACTCAGAGTAACACACGCCGAGTACAGGCGTCAGGAGACCCTGGAGGAGGCTGTGACCTCTGCTGTGACCTCTGTGACCTTCCCAGCACCTGGACGCCCCTCACCTGACGGTTTTGTGTCTTGTTTTACCCAAAGTCAAAAAGTCCCTGAGTGGCATGGTCCAATGATATTCACCAAGGAGTTTACCATCTGTTTAATGGAGTTTGAGGTGTTCAAATCACCTCTGGATATTTACGCCAATCGGTAACAGTTAACCCACACCCAACGTCTTTAACAAGTTGTGCTCTACTGTGGAGAGAAGGTGTGTAATGCCTGCCGTGTCGTTTTAATGCCCCCAGACCGTGGAGTTGGGGACCCTTGGATTACCGTACTACCTGAGGTTACCTCCTCTACCCATCAGGTACGTTTTAAAGCTCACACGACAAGAAATGTTTCAAAACGCAGATAACATCCTAAACTATTCTATTACGGTCTATATTAAGGTAGGCAGTGTCTAATGCGACCTGTGCACTTAAACAATATTCATAGGGACTATTTTAAGATGTGTGAAGCCAGTCTCACACTTTAAGTGCGAATTTGCAGGAGGCAAGACTGGACATGACCAGTGACGTCACGGGAGTCATATGCTCACCCTTGTTACTAATGGGAAAAATGAGAATGCTTGGCATTTAAAATGTATGATTCACAGGCATATGGTATTTTCAGTATGCATTGTTTCATATGCGTATGACTCCCCTGAATATTTGCCTAATTTTTGGAGCAGTGGTTTCAGTATTTTGAATTTTTAAAGATGACTCACAGACATGTGCCATTTCTGGCTGATGGCTCCCGTGACGTCACGGGACTTTGTTTACATGAGCTAACATGGAGAGTGCTACTAGCCAGGGCGAAGAGACAGTCCATTTGAATTCTCTTTATCTTAATAATTCTCTTCATTAAAATGGTTTTCTTCTCTTACCCAACAATAAATATACACATGAAACATAATATAGCGCCTAAAATTGTCTTTTCGCGTCTTCTGAGTTAAATACATAGTTACACAAACTGTGTATTAAGGTGGCACTATTCTCTATGTTCCTTTGTTATGACGATGTCAAAAGTCAAGCTATTATCAAGCTATGATAGATTTGCAGTCATCAGGCTAGGAAAATTCAGCCAAAATTCTGGTCGTAAAAGGACGACTGATAACAAAATCTGGTCGTCCACGTACTATTATAGGTTGTCCACACTAAAGAAAATCCCCCCTTGTTTTTAGCCAGCTATATAGAAAAGGCCAAAGAACAAAATGTTACAGGCACACATTTTACTAATAATTTACAGAATGTCTGGTCATCAGTAGGACGACCAAAATTCATTTTTTGGTCGTCAAGGAGACGTGGACACGCAGATTTTCCTAGCCTGGAAGATATGGGTGGATTGATATGATACTTTCCGGGACCTGCCATCATAATCTATTGGTGTCCTCAATAGCTCCACAGATACTGGTTCCTGTTTGTCCAGGGGGATCACCATTGGACGCCAATTATCGGTGTTATTCATTTGACAATTAGCTAGGGGGGTGGGTCTTGATCATCAGTGCAAGCTATTTCTTACATTTATGTTCAAAGGGACATTTTGAAATCACACAGCAAAGCTGTTAGCAATGCAGCTTTGGTCATTGCCAGTGTATTCCAAAAATCGCTGGACATCCGGACATGCCGGATATGTCCAACAGAATATTTATACTTTGTCCTTACAAAATGGCCCTTTTTATCACTATTGCTCAACTTTTGTATATATCTTCTTGATTATGTCCAGTATTGTACTGAAATGTTCGATGCAATCCTTTAAAAGTGTCCGACAATTTGTCCGCCGTTACAGAAAGTTTTTGGAATTCACCGCAATGCATTTACTATTTATGAGTATCGTAACTATCTCACTGTTCACCAGTATGACGTCCCTAGCGCTAATTGAGATAAGCTGACTTTGTCTGCGGAATGGTGATAAATAGGATGGTATGCGGGCAGAATGAAGGCCTAGATCTAGGGACCTACTGCTGGCTATCTCCCTTAAGGCCCATACCCACTAGGCGACTTTCACACAGTTGGCCAACGAATCGGCGCTAAAATCGGCCGATTCCTATGATCGCCTGTTGGTATAGCATATTGGAATGTATATGTTTGATCTGAATTGTCATTAGATGTGCATATATTGGTGATAGAACCGGCTGATTTTAGGGTGGATAAATCAGCTGACTTGGTTAAAATGTCCTAGTTCGTATGGGGCTTTAGGGAAGCCGTGAAACAAGTTCGTTTCCTAATGACCGACCTATTAGGTATGTTGTTACTAGCAGGAAGTTTGTGTCTATATTTTAAACAGGGGTATACCCTCTCAAAGTCAAACATTTGAGCAATTTCCATACTGACATGAGGAATATGAGGAAAAATCCCCACCAAAATCCCCCGTTCTCTGGTGACCCCACACACACAGAATGGTAGGTTTTAACGGTAGCCTAAGGACGGAGAGCCTTCAAATCAGCATTAGCCAAAATAACCAGAGGCCCCTCTCTGGCCAACGGACCCCACTGTCTCCTTGGAATGTACAGACACATTTTTGAAATCTAGATTGTCAGATTTTCCTATCAATTTGTGTGGCCTTAATCCCGTTTTACACGTACTGATTTGAACATATAACACAGCTATCTCTTGCCATGGCCTAATGGTGAAATACCAGAGAGAGATACCATGCGACGGTGAGCTAAAAAAGACCATTGTAATAGTCTATAATGTAGATAAGGAATCAGGACCGTAAGAGATAGACATATTATTTGTATAGATTAAAATGTTGTTTTTTTTTGGCGCTAAGGTGGAATACACTATCAGTGCCTTCAATACAAGATTTCGGCTGTGCACCCGCCGGGTGCAGGGGCCAAAAACTGTGCACCCGGCCAATATTTCTTACATTCTCTATTAAATAAGATGATTGATGTCCAGAAAAAAGTATGCACATACGGGTGCACAGTTTTAAAATATATGCACTCAAAATCAAAATCATGCTCCTCGGGTGCAGGGTGGACCTTAATTTCGGACAATACCTATACAGTGTTTGTTATAAAAGATTCGAGTTATGCCGTTGCTGAGCGCATAGGCCATCTGCATGGGGCAACCAGTAACTTTTTATCGTAAGCAGCACCCCCTTCCCCTATAGAAAGGTATCCATACAGAACACTGCAATGATGTGCCACTACACTACAGTCAGAGAAACCACTCATAAACCTGTACATTTACATTGTCACCTCCTGATAGTTCGTCTTTTCCTATATTTGGGTAAGTACGCCAAACTCTAATATGAGTATAGACCCTTAAAATCGACAGGGCAACATTGTCATTTCTTACATTCAACAGGGCAACATGGGGCTTAGTGACATGAACAAAAAAGATTTATAACGGCATGTTCTTAAAATTGGCATGAACATTAAAAAAAATAGTGACCTACGACATAGCCATTTCTTAAACTTGACATCCAACAGAGGGACCCCCCATCTACACCCCTTCTAATGGTACAAACTCTAAAAGAAACACAAAGTTCCTTGCTCATAAGATCTATAGAGTATCCTAGACGCAGACAGAAGAAGATGACCAAATCTGATAATGGCTGGATGATATACAGTGATCCGTGCTAACCAGGGTGTGACCGTCCCCCCTTATCTAGTTACACCTGAGGTAGACTTTCCACCACTAAGGCTAGGTCCAAGAAGAGGCAGGGGAGGACTATGGTCGGTCTAAACATTTGATACCCGTTTTGAGTGTACCCAGTAGGCACATTTTTGTAAAGGTGCGGATCCCTATAGGTAGCAGGTAAGGTCCCTTGTCACTCTCCCAAAAGAGTAGGGCATTGTTTCTCCTAAATTATATCTCATAAATACAATCACCCAAACCTTGTGCGGTCTGGGTAGAGCCCTGATGGGTTGGCTAGACGTTAAAATACCCATCAAACAAAGTCACAAAGGTAAGGGTTAGAGCCCATGTTTGCAACCGAAAGGAATAACTATAAATATAGTTACTATTCAGGCCAACCTCGAAAAAAGTGTTTCCTGTTTACTGCACAGCCAGACTGAGAGATTTGGAGCAATGGAATTTCTTTTTCTTTTTTTTTGGATTTTCAAAATAAGAATTTCCAGTATGTCACACAAAAACCCCCCACAAATTCCATTGATTTGATGAGTGGCCTTTCTTTAGTATTCTTCTGTCTTTGCCCTGTGAAAAAGAATGAATTCATTAGCCTCGAACGTTCATTATGAATTCTACTTTTTAATTCATTGTGACGATAGACTTACCGTTTTACTAGTCTTCGAAAAATCGGGGGAAGTCGGGGGGAACCTCGTCGACTTTGTACATTGCACACAGTCAGGATTGTAAAACACATTTATAGCATCTGATATCCTCTATAGCCATCATATACGCGGTTATTTCACATCCTTTACAACATTAATGAGGTGAAGGATGTGTCCCGGAAAGGCCTTGTTAATATGGGGGATGGTACTAAAACAGTTGACACGCATTGGGATGACTGTACGCATCTGTCTGGTGAATTATTTCAATGACCCACATGACGAGAAGTTGGTATCCGTTCAAGCACAGGCGGATCCAGGACTTTGAAAAAGTGTGTGTGTGTGTGTGGGGGGGGGGGGGGGGGGAGGGGAGGGGCGTTATTGGAAAAAATAATCCTTAATTACTTTTTGGCCCAGCTTAACATTAAAAACACACAACATTTTTCCAGAAGAAGGGAGGGCGCACTCCCACGCATCCCCCCTGTGGATCCGCTTATGCATTGGTTGTTAAAAGACTGTTAGCAATGTTTCTAGCTCTACTTTGTTTACCTTACTAGAATTCGGTTAGAGTGGAAAATCTATTTCTATTACATTAAATGTATATTATTGAGTAATACAGTGATTATGGATTCTCATTTCTTTATTATCATAGTTTTAGTAAAGTATCCAGGTAGTTTCACATACAAGTCAATGAGTGTATGTGAAAAGCCTTTTGAAATGCCAGTCTGACGTTTGATAGACTATCATCAGACATCTTTCCCTGCACATTTTGCACATTACTATTATTCTAATATTTTTGTGCGATGCAGTATGATCCACATTCTGATTAAAACGTCAGTCATGTCCGGCAAAAATGGCGTTTTCATAAAAACATTGCAAGCTGTTCTCATTACTGTGAATGTTCCCGCACAGATAATATACTGCTACTGTATTATATAGTACTGGTAGTACATGCACGTTCTGCAACGAGGATACCCTGTGCACTGAGAAAATAGTCCGTGAGGATGTGTCTGCTATGTAGGGAGAAAACCTGCCATCAGTGGGCTAAGATTACTACGCGCTGCGGCTCAGAAATAGTCCGGCGGTTCACGCTGAGCCCATGGTGATCCAGGCAGCAGGAATTAGGTGGAGGCTACAGCACAGAGAGTATTCTCCGACCAAGACAGTTATGTCGCAGAGTGGTCCATGCAGTTTACCATGTAACACTTTACTGTCTGACACAAATACCTTCACATTCAACATAGATAGTTTTACCTTATTTTTACATATAAAACATAGTAATTACTATTTCCTAATCAGGTAAGCTTAGATTTAAAAAAAAATCTTTATTAAAGTGGCTAACTTAGGCCTTGACGGGTTTTCTACTTGGTCCACTATCTCATAGACATACTTCGTATATCAATTCAAATTAAAAAACGCGAGATGAAGTGATTCGCATTTTACGCCTTATATAGTTTATTACATTACTTATAATTTGACATAGCAAAATTTCAGCAAAGTAACAGTGTCAGGTAGTGATTCCTGCAATCATGAATTCCCACACATCTGTTAATTTCAATTTGTAATATCTGACCTATTCAGTCTATACATCGTTACAAGGGGATTGTAGTATATAATGGGTTATGCAATTTGGTTTGTACACACCCATGTCAGTTTGTTTGTTTAATACCACCCTCTCACCCATTCCCAATCTTGCCCTAACCAACTCTGAAATTAGACAAGTGGTCATCTGCCTTCTTATTGACAGTGCCTCTGAATGCACGGTCAAACGGTGAACTGCGCTTCAGACCTGTCCTAATGGCTTCCATTTATTGAACTAACATCCAGCACTAACCATGTATTGGATGTACCTGTCTAGTAGCCTATTCGTTTTATTGCCCAGGTGCACCTCCAGGCTAGGAAAATCTGCGTGTCCGTGTGTCCTCGACGACCAGAACCTGGCTGTGGACGACCAGAAAATGAATTTTGGTCGTCCTCTTGATGACCAAATATTCTGTAAATTATCTCTACCAGCAAATTTGTATTTCTTTGCCTTTTTTTGATGGCTGGCTAAAAAGGGGGATTTAATTTTTGTGTGGACAACCTATAATAGTATGTGGACGACCAGATTTTTGCTACTGGTCGTCCACTGACGACCAAAACTTTGGCTGAATTTTCCTAGCCTGAGTCCTCCATTCCCCTGCTCACCATCAGCGACCCCTCACCTTCTCAATGACCGATCACCAAGGATGTAACTTTTCAGATTTTTGTCTGGTTTCAGAATTTTTCATATCATCACCTCAAAAAATAATTTTCAGAATCAATTTAATACATTGCGTTTTATAGCAGTTTAAGATCATTTCATTTTTTTTAATGGGGTTTCAGACTTTTTCATTAACCCTGACTTACATCCCTGGATCACCATGAGACCATCATTATACTTTATACTTGGTTGGTTGGTTGGTTATTGGGGTTTAATGCCGTGGCAACATCTAAGGTCATATCACGGCGACAACAATTTTTTTGAAAATTCTGGCTTTGATGATCATATCTATTGGATGAACGAACCTATGACAGAGACCCTACCCCTACACATTTACCGAGGCAGATGTTCTTTAACGTGCAGTGTCCCATAGACAGGGCCACACACGCAACAGTCTACTAGAGACCTTTGATAACTCTGTCGTTGGCACAGGGAGACATGCAGAGGGAAGTAACAGCCAGCCCATATAATGTTATGTAATTGATATATAGCATGGGCCACGTAGGAAGTAAGGGTGTAGTGAAAGGTATCATTAGCTACAAATATGAAAGAGTAAGTTGAACTCAATCACACACAAGATCAAACATTGTTCAGTGCCATATTTGTCCACACCAAAGTTTTCAGTCGTATCAACAGAAAACTATGGTTTCTTGTTATTGCAAGAAATTTTAGTTTATAGTTTAACTGTTATATATGGAGTATTGAACACAAATTTATCAATTTATCAAGAAAATATCCATGAGAAATCCAAGTTAATATTTGACTCAAAGTGATAAAGGACCGTCAACCTTAGGTACATCCATGACAAACACCTAAACTAGGTGCTAAACTCCCAACAGTCATCACCAATATCTTATTCTGTATTGATATACTCCATACACGTTGAACTTTCGCTTTAACTAAAAGTGCCAATTGGAATTCCAAGCATAGCCACATACACTTTTTCAGCTTTAAATCAGAAGAAGTGAAAGATAAATAGGCTAGATCTATGTTTTATGAGCTTTTACCGTTTGGTTTTTCTATGAAACATACCAAAGGTCGACCTAATTTTGTTTTTATATTTTGTTGTTATTTTTGTTTCTTTATTGGTTGGGATTTACCGGTTAAACATAAAAGTGGTTTCAAGCGTGTGGAAAGGTACGTACAGATAATCTTACAGCAACATTCCAGATTACATGTTTCTGATATTGTACAATACCTCAGATTGGGTGCAATAAATAGATAACCCTATCTGACCCAGCAGATATGGGTTCATGCCCCGATTGAGTGCATTTGGGGTTATAGTTTTGTGTCCAAAAGTAAATGTACGCAACGAATTCATCCAATCAGCGCTCATGTGGAAGTAAACAAACAGCTCATAAATGACTTCTTTTTTGGCGATTTCGCCAGAGGTTAGTATAAGTACAGCTATATTGCCTCAACCGTCAGCGGTGTGTATTAATATAAGACGGCACCCGGAGGTCCGTCCGGACACCCTCGGACGTCACCTAAGGGTCTTCTATATATTATCACCCAAACAATTCTGTAAATATGTGTAAAACACTGTAAATAAGTAGCGGGCCGTACAGCCTGCCTATACTCACTGGCCTCTGTACGGCCCGCTGCTTGGCCGTGTGGGTGATAAATTGTGTGAAATGGCCTTCTACCCACCGCTGGGCCTCCTCGACATTACATAAAGCCCTCAGAGACCCAACTATCTAGATCAGTCAGATGTAATCCCCTTGAGCAAATATGATATGGCTGGAATGTGTCTCACATTGTACCTCACCGGGCCACGCGGTCAGGGCTATTTGTTTAGGTTTTCATCAGAATGGGACATTAGGGAGATTCAGAAACCACATCACATCTCCATCTGACGTTGATCGATCTCTATTTTTTCCAGTCATATTTGAGACTAAAAATGCAAATTTTTAGAAATATACGAAGGTGCCACATCATTGGATCGAGGCTGTTTTGTACTAATGGCTTAGTACTTTTAATATATTGGCATGATAAATAATCCAACAAGGATCAGGCTTAGCAAGTCTACTTCTAGTCTACCTCTAGGAGAAATATCTTACGCTCCTAGCGCCACCTGTTAACCAGTATAAAAGGCGCTGCAAGGTAGGGAGCGAGCAGTTAGTAAGTTAGTTGGTTAGAAGTTAGTAGTCACTTAGTTTAGTGAGAACATCAGCTAAATATGTTTAACCAAGGAGTTATACCTGGAGTAAGTACATCGACTCCGTGTAACAGACTGGAGTTTACCAATATCCACTACCTCGGACATAGGATTGTGTTAGAGCTGAATACTAGAATGGTCTAGAAGGCGTTGGAGCAACTCGTGTTCTAAATGTGGTTGATTGCTGATAGGAGATGGGAGGTGGACTGATGAAGACTTATACATGGTGGCTTTGACTCGGGATGAGATGTTTATTGAATAAAAAACCCTTTCATATTAAGAAGCTCCCTCATCGTTCATTTCTTTTGAACTATTGGGAAGTGAATGGACAAACTTTAAACGCGGTCTGAATTACTCAGGCATTCTGGAAAGCAACTCAAGAAGACTTGGATATACACGAATCTTACGCAGTCTTAAATCAAACATTAACAATAGTTCATTTGGTGGAGATACCCGAAACATGACTTGTGTCGTTTTGCTCATCCTTGATGTCAGCCACCGGTGACTTTGAGGCTTCCTCTAACCCCAAGCCTCAATCTTTGCGGCCCGCAGGACACGATGTGTCAACATCATATACAGGGAATGTGGAAAACCGCCACCTGGTAGGTAATCCCTTAGACGGGGAGGCACAGAGACAGGAGGTCGCAGCCAGACCCAAGCAGCTCTGCCCCGAAGGTGCACAAAATTACCAAACCCGTGGCAAAGGTAAACCATTTCCCTGGCACCTAGGGTCCAAAGATAGGCCGGTTCTTGACGAAGGACTTGAAACCCTAACACACTCGGGACGAGTTGAAGGGAAGAACCGTCTCACGGAATATCAGCAATATTGGAACCCAGGGTACGTACCACCTACGGACCACGAAACTGGTACTAGCTCTCGCTCCACCTGTGAATCTGATGTGAACAATCCGTGGTGTAACCAAAGTGTTCCTTATCGTTTACTGCCCGCAGCGGGAGGTGAAGGCGAACAGGAAGTTTCCAATGGAGATAACCTATTTTCTTCAGGAAATCTAAAACAACGACAAAACACCGCGGATAACTCCAGCCCATCAGGGGGAAAACGCCCCGAAAATCCGGTAATCCTACCTGATGGGAGCTCTCTCACCTATCCATTACCCCAACGACTTGAGTTTATCAGTCACCCACTGGTAACACCAACTCACCCCAACCCGGGGGCGTCCATTCCTTATTCCACTGTAGCTAAAGGAAAAACAGTGGGAGGGGATAGGGGAGTGGGAAGGGAAGCAGAGGGAAACAGCGAGAAAGTAGGCAATTTACAACCCTATCGATTAACTTACGGTGTAGAAACGAACTTAGATCAAGCTGGTAAAAGAGCGGAAGCTCAGGCCTTTGATCCAGCCGAAATATTAAAGCAGTGGGCAGACTCAAGCCCCGAAAAGCACATAGATTTAGAGAGGCTAAGCGATCAGGATAGTGAAGAAAATGTAACGCTTAAAGCACAAGATTTTAACACTCTAACTCATGAATTGTATGAAGAATACGAGGACGAGTATGAGGAAGAAAATAGCGAGACAGAACAAGCAGCCGCAGATGTCAGAGGGGGTAGTCCTGATAGAAAATTAGCTAGAGAAGATAAATCAACCTCGTCTTCATACGAAATTATTACCGAGGATGTTTTAGACACAGGTAAGAAAGCTAAACTAGAGAGTGAGGACGAAATTAGTGTAGAGGAAATACCTGTGAAAGAACAGTGGGACGATCACGATATACAAAACCTCCACGAAAATAATATGGCGGAAGGAGGCGTTCCTTTGATGGATCTAGTAGAAGAAAGAGAGGATAGAGATCAACGCCAGCAACCCGATGAAGGGGGAGCTGGGGGTGTAGATCTGGGGGCATGGCATCCTAACCGTGGGATGGGCCCTGGGGGACCCCAACAAAACAATGGGAATGGCCAGATCCTAATCCAGCAGCCGGACCGAGGCGTGCAGGCAGGACTAATTCCTCCTCTTAATCAACAGGCCCAAGGAGGCCAAGGTAATCAGGCCAATCCTCCCCTTAATCAACAAGTTCAAGGGGGCCAGAACGATCAGGCCAACCCTCAAGGACTTATTCCTCCTCTTAATCAGCAGGTCCAGGGAGGCCAGGATAATCAGGCCAACCCACAAGGGCCTAACCCTCCTCAAAACCTTCTCAACAACCCTCCTCAAAACCTTCTCAACAACCCTCCTCAAAACCTTCTCAACAACCCTCCTCAAAACCTTCTCAACAACCCTCCTCAAAACCTTCTCAACAATCCCCCTCCGAATCAGCCCAATCTGGGGATAAACCCTGGGGGACTCCAGCAACCCGGTGCAGGGGGAAATGGTGGTGCGAATCCGGGAATACAGCAGCCTAATCCTGGGGTAAACCTTGGGGGACTGCAACAAAATGATGGGGGAGGCCAACCGGGCCAACAGCCTGGCCGGGCCGTGCCAGCAGGGGGTGGGGTCGATCAAAACCTGCTCCCTCACCTATTGCAGGCGATGGCACTCGCAGCCAATCTTAACGCAGGCCGAGGAAGAGCGGATAACCAGCAGGGTCAGCAAGCCCCAGCAGGCCAGAATAATCAAGCAAATCCACCAGGACCCAATAACCCTCCCCCGAACCAGAACAACAATCCTTTCCTTAACCAACTCAACAACCCCCCAAACCCACCGAATCCTCCACCGCCCGGACCACCAGGTCCGCCGGGCCCACCAGGTCAGAACAACCCTCCAAACCCACCGAATCAACCAAATATTTGGGAAATTCTACCACAGTTGGGTCTGGCACTGGGGCAAACACCAGCGCCAGTACGTGAAACGACTCACAGTGGTCACCAAAGGGGACCAAACATTAGGCTACCGTGGTTTAGTGGAAAAGAAGACGAGCAAATAGAAAAGTATTTCAGGGAATTAAAACGACTGAAAGCTATCTATGACTGGTCGGACGCCCATCTCATGAATATGGCGCTGTTAGGCCTAAAAGGAAGGGCCGACGACTGGGCAGGAGCGTTAGCTGAAAGTGAGAAAGACTCATTTGAGAAGCTAGAAGCCCAAATGACCAAGATCTTCGGTGATCGAAGAGCTAAGTGGCAGAAACACGCAGAGTTCTGTGGCCTTAAGCAAGGAAAAGACCAGAGCGTGATCGAATTTGCGGGTGTTCTGAAACAAAAGCAAGTTAAAGCAGAGGCGAGTGAAAGCATGATGTTAGCTGTGTTTTTAGAGGGATTAAAACAGGGCGTAGCCAGGCAAGTAGCTATACTGGACCCTAAGTCGTTCACCGAAGCGGTGGATTGTGCAACGAGGCTAGAATCGTTGGACAAAGGCAAAGGGGGAACTAAAATATCTAATGCAGTGAGCGAACTGGCTGGAAGCCAAGAATCAGAGGAGACCGCGGCCCTAAACTCCATTTCCGAACGATTTGGAGTGGTGCTGGCCCGACTGGAGGCCGCTCCATGGTTCCAGAAACCAAAACCAGGGCAAAGCGGGACTCCCCAGAGTGGTGGTAACTTTAAACAGCAAGGTTATGAGAGAAAAGATAGGTACGAAAACCAGAAAGGTGAAAGAAATTCAGATCAGAAGCCTAAATCCAATATCGCCCCGAACAGAGAGGCAGATAAGGGAAAGAATCTGCCAACTCAACAGAAAGTAGAGAGACCCAGGTTGCCTTTTGATGAAAGTAAGTTTTGTATCATTCACCAACAACATGGTCACTCTACAGAAGCGTGCTTGTGGTTAAAGAATAGGTTGAGGGAAAAACCCCCGCGGATCTACAAAGATAGCAAAGCCATTGGTACCGAACAAAAGAATCAGGGAAACTAGAGGAAGGGTCCGTTCATTCCACGATAGAATTAGGCGCAGTGGACGGACCGGCTAGGAGAGAGATAGGAGACGAAGCATTTTTCTTGACGTTAAGATTTGATGATCAGAAGGAGGTTAGATCTTTAGTGGACACAGGAGCGAGCGATTGCTTCATGTCCACCCATTGTAAACGACAGATCCCTAAACAATGCATTTTAGATGAATGGAAGGTATCGAAGGGAAACATCAGTTTGGCAGACAACTCGTCTCAAGTAATACTAGAACAAATTAGATGTAAGTTTTCAATCCAGGGATCGGTGGTCTGCTATGATTTCAACATAGTGGACGATCTATGCCACCTAATAGTAATCGGGAGAAACTTATTAACAGTGCTTCGATCCGATTTATCTCTACCAGGCGCAAAGATAGAAGTGTTTTGTGGAAACCCTATAGTTAGCAAAGAAACAGTGAAAATTCCGCCGGGAAATGAATGCATCATACCGGTAACCACTCGAGAGCCGCTGGGATTAGACTCACCGGTAGCTTACTGCGCACCGGCGGTAACCGCACCAGTCCTAGTGGAGGGGTGCGTGAATACGGTGGGAAGCCAGTGGTGGATCAAAGTCATGAATCCGCTAGATGAAATGCAAGAAATCACTCCCCAGGAAGTATTAGCTTTTGCGGAAGAATGCGCAGTGCCTGAGGTAAACCAAAATCAGATAGAGGAGTTCCTAGACTTGTGTTATCTAACTAAAACAGAGACCCCAATGTCCATCTGTAGGATTTCTGTAGAAGTAATGAAAGACGCAGTGCAAATGGAAAGCCAAACCTCTGAGGAGAAATCCCGAGGTAAAATGGATGAAAATGTAAGTAAAATAGATCTAACCGAGTCGTGCTTAAACGAAGAACAACAGGTAAGGTTTAGACAAATGCTTAATAACAACAGGGATGCACTAGCGTTTTCAATGGAAGAGTTAGGTCACTGTGAAATAGCGCCGATGAGAATAATTGTGGATGAGTCGCAGGGAGTAATAAGCTCTAGACCATACCGATACTCTCCACAGAAAATGGATATCATCGATGAACAGGTTAGGCAACTCATAGATATAGGTGTCATAGAACCCAGCGAATCGGCTTGGCGAAGCCCGCTGGTGGTAGTGCAGAAGAAAGATGGCAAACCTAGGCTCTGTACAGACTTTCGCATGCTTAATCAAGTCACTTTTAAAGATAAATTTCCCATGCCCACGGCTCGCTCGCTTTTCCTATATATGGCTTACAAGAAACCCACTATGTGGACAGCTTTAGATCTGTTGAGCGGCTATCATCAGTGTGTAATCGAAGAAGGCAGTAGAAAATATACCGCTTTTGAAACCCCGATGGGTGTGTATCAGTATAAGCGTGTACCATTTGGCTTGGTTGGCGCACCTTGGCAGTTTACCAAGGTAATGGCCATAGCGCTAAAGGGATTGATCCCTAGAACATGCTTAGCATATTTAGACGACGTAATTGTCTACGACACTACATTTGAGGAACACCTGGCGAGCGTTGAGGTGGTTCTCCAAGCTTTGGCGAGAGCTAATCTTAAACTGAAACCGTCAAAGTGTGAGTGGTGCCGCAGTGAAATCAATTTCCTCGGCCACGTAGTAAACGCGGAAGGAGTGGCTACACAAAGGGTAACCACAGAAAAGATTACAGCCTTTAACCGTCCACATAATGTGAAAACCATTAAATCATTTCTGGGACTGTGTAATTACTACCGATCGTTTGTCCCTAATTTCGCTGATCTAGCAAAGCCTTTAAACCGGCTGCTAAAGAAAGAAGTCTATTTTGAGTGGACAGAGGCCTGCGAGGAAGCGTTTCAACAGTTAAAGAAATTGCTGACCTCGCCACCCTTACTAATTCATCCAGATATAGGAGGGCATTTCTATCTACTAACTGACGCATCAGACGCCGCGTGCGGTGCAGCGGTTTGTCACAAACTAGATGAAATCTACCGTCCGGTTGCTTTCTGGGGATGTACTCTCCGGGACGCCGAATTAAATTATTCGGTAACAGAAAAGGAGGCTCTGGCAGTAATTAAAGGCATTAAGAACTATGAGGACATGTTGCAGGGAGCTAAAATCACAATAGTGACTGATCACAAACCGTTGATTCCCCTGCTACAGAGTGCCTACAAGGCCCCGTCAGCCCGACTGAGACGGTGGGCTTTAGCGTTATCAGATTTTGATTTTGAAATCATATATGAGCCAGGAGCGACTCATTTTCTACCGGACTATTTGTCTAGAGTCTATCATGAGCATGTCCCAGGTGAGGAATATGAGCCCGCTGTGGGATGTGAGTTATTTGAGGCCGAAGTTCAGGATGAAGAGCTTTCTGTGGCTACGGTATTAAACGCGCAACTCCAAGATGCAGAGTGCGCGCAATTGATAGACTACCTGCAGGACGGAGACCTACCGACAGATCCCCTTGAAGCTAGGCGAATAATGGACCAAGCTGATTTTGTAGGAATGGTAGCACCGGGGGTACTATGTAGGTTCAACGTCAAAAGGTATAACAAACACCAAGACCAACTGGTCAGACTAAAACCTCGTATGATAGTTCCAGGAAAGTTAATTCCCAAAGTCCTGAGACTATTACATAATGACATCTTGGCTGGGGGACATGTAGGGATCAGTAACCTCACTACCAAAATCTCTGATAAATTCTACTGGCGGAACATGAACGCCGACATAGTAGACTATGTGAAAGCTTGTGAGACCTGCTCTCTGAGGAGACGGGCTCCGCATTTCAAGGCCTTAGCTAAGTCTTGGGAGAGACCAACCCGACCCTTTGAGGTGGTACAGTGTGATTTCATCGGGCCACTAAAGAGGGCTAGGGATGGGTCAAAATATATCATGACCTTCATAGACCTACTAACAGGTTGGCCGGAGGCTTTCACCACGAAAGACTCCACTGCGCAAACCGCGGCCAACTGTTTCCTAACCGGGATAGTGTGTCGGTATGGACGGGTAAACCGTCTGCACACAGACCGGGGAGCGGCCTTCCTCTCAGGTCTATTCAGGGAAATCACCACCCGACTAGCGTGCAAACAAACGTTCACTACCGGGCGAATGCCGACTGGCAACGCTCGAGTAGAAAGACTACATAAAACCATTGAAAACCTGATTGCTTATTATATCCCTGACGACCACTGTAACTGGATCGATCTACTTCCCATTGCATTATGGACAGTTAGATCCACAATCAGTGTACGGTCGGGATACAGCCCGCACACCCTGCTGTTTGGCAGAGATCCAATCAGTATGGGGATGCCTGAGCAGGGAACAATTCCTGAAACGCTGAACGACTGCGAGTTTTTCATGCAAACCAAGGATAATATTGCTATGTTTAGGAATATGGCTGAAAGGGTAGTTCAAAACTACGAAAAAGATCTGAGGCTGCGAATTGACGAGCGGGCACGGCCCACTCAGATGTACGAAGGTGATATGGTATACATGTACGACCCTTTAGCTAGTGAAAATAAAGCGTCTAAGTTCTCAAACAGGTATACTGGGCCATTCAGGGTAATTGAGACAAAAGGAGACCACCTTGTTAGACTGGTGTCTTTAAAAACTGGAAAACAGGTCCCACATCTAGTAAACATTTCAAAACTCAAACCTGCACATGGGCCTTGGTCTCCCGCCGTCCCTCATAATATTCCCAAACTGGTGAGAGAAGCGAAAATCACTAACTCAAAAGGGGCAGATCCTGACCGAAACCCTGAATTGCATCACACTCCAACGGGTGAAATCGCTGAGGAAGATGGCGAAATACGGGGTGCTGAGACTGAAAACTCAACGGGAACAACCGGTCCCCGTGAGCATGATGCAGTTCCTATGACCAGGAAGGTACCTACACAAAAACCTGGTCCAAGTCCCACTGATTTAGCAGAAACGGATGGGCAAATCACTGATGGTCAGGGCACCAGTGCGGACACCGCGCTGTCAACAAACTTATCCTTTGTTCCTAATAAAGCCGCCTGTGAACGGGGAACAGCTGGCGCTAATGGACAGAGGAAACGCAAACGAGCTAAACGAAGGGGCAAAAACCAGCCGTTGGAGGGGAGATCCCCTCCAGGCAACAACAAGCCCATAAAACTACCCTGCGGTGATGTGCCGATCTTGGATACATCGGAACAGAGCCCAGAAAAAACAGTAAAGGACCATGTCCCGACGAAAGGTGGCTATAACCTACGACGGAACCGCCGCCCTAACTACGTCGCTCTGTCCAACGGCGGGGAGAGCGACGACATGGATGATTAATGCAGGAAATTTAGCCGCCCTGTGAAAATAAAGGTTCGACGGAGCGGCACCGTTAGCATCAGCGCTAATGGAACAGGTGGTCTGCCTCACGGCCACCTCGCCGCGCCCAGGGGCGTGGCAGAAAGGGAGGGTGCGCACGCCAAGAGAGATGCCAGTGGTTAGGCGTCATCTCTTGGGACCGGATGCAAGCGTTCCCCCCCACCTGAAACAAGATACAGCTCCAAATATGGAGACGGCATGGACAAGCGGATCGGTTATAATTTCGTGGGATCCGCGCCGATCCACCAGTCGGTCCGCAACTCTGCTCCTAGACGGTCACCTCTGCTGCAGGTGATTGTGCGCGCAACCCAGCTCGGGAGGAAACGGAGATAGATATTGATTCTATCTCTGAACAGAAGTTGGAGATAGAAAATTGTTCAACTTCCGACTTCTCCTGGAAGGAGCAGAAAGAGAACTTAGCTGGGACACTGATCCACCGACTCATGGGGAACTGTCTAGCCCTCCGGCCACATAGCAATCCAAAGGGAACCACTACTTTCCCTGCGGACACGGAGGGAAGGATCATCGTCCCCCTGAGAAGGAAACGGATTAGCCGGCCCCACCAGAGGGCGCTGCCTATCAAGGGAAGGTTCGTTGGGCCATTCTTTTAGGATTTTACCAAATGAAAGAAAAGGCAGTCGAGAAGGAGAGTACTAGGAAACAACCGGCTCAAACCCTTAGGCGGTGGAGTTGGCCGGGCCGGGGCGGTGTCCGTCCGGACTCGACCGACGCCGGGATTGCCCGGAAGAAGCCAAGGACACCAGCCCGGCGGCCCACCAGAACGACCACAGGCGGAGCCAAGAGGTCCGCCAAATCGGCTCCAGCCAAAAAGAAGACAGCAGATAAAGACTTCTACAATTTATCTGAGGTGAGTGACTCGGAGCCCGAGCCAAGGCTAACGGCGTTGGCCAAGCCGGTTCAGAAGGAGGAAGCGGCCAACCAACCGGTGCAGATTCAGGCCGGCTGGTTCTGGGACCTTACGCAACCACTGTTCCAACTATTTGAGACTGTTGACGAAATTAGGAGAACAGTAGGACTGGATGTGCCAAAATCAAACAAACAGTTAGCTGAGATTAAAGCTCAGATAGCTCCTTTCATTCAAAGGACCACACAAAACTCTAAATGCGTCAAGGAAAGTACCAGCCTACAAACAACACGAGGCGGCCGACCTCTGCCCACTCTGGAAAGGCGATCGGGAGGGGAACAGCTAACCGTCGCCGCTCCAGGACTAAAAGTGGAGGTAGCACCCGTTCAACACGCGCCAACCCCACCGGTGGGGAACGGGCCAGCGGGAGCTCCCCTCCTCCACCACTTACAGCCTGCGGACCCCGCTTGTTTAGACTTGAGCAGCTTGACAACGAGCTGCAACGCCAATCCCTCACCACTGCTATGGAACCAGCAGCAGTGGACGCCAACCAGCCAACCGGGGGGCCCACTGTGGCCGAGCCCACTCCCAACGACAAACCCACCGCAAGTACCGAATCCATACCCCTCGAGCCAACCGTCGTACGATCCAACGGGGGCCGTTTCGGACTGGAACCTACTAGGCCAAGACCCCTCAGAGCAATGCGCCCCTCGTCCTGCGAACGTATGAGAGGCTTAAGAATCACGGTCACCAAGGACGAGAGCGGGATCATCAGGCGAGTGGTAAATGACAACGGGCAAAACCTCTACGAGCATGTCCCAAACTAAACAGACCAGTGGAACCGGAAGGAGAGCATTTTTCGGCGCATGGATGATAGTAGTGCGCAGAAAAATAAGGTAACTTTGCTGTGAACATGTTTTAGATAAACTGCAAAATTAACTTTCTCAAACTATCGCTAAGGCCAAAACAAAGACAATGAAGTGGCTAGTGCTGTTCGTATTAGCTATAATAGGGGGCATTAGGGGAGTGCATAACGACTCCAGCCCACCTGAAGGGCTAGCCCCTAACGCTGAAGTGATAGCTTTAGAACAATATGGAGTAGTGTTAAAACCAGGGAAGTTAATGTCCACCGCGGATATAACACACGTCCGACAAGGCTTCCTAATCACTATTCCAAGGAGGCGCTCCTTCAACAAAGCTACCTTTGGCCAGGTATGTCACCGATATCTACAGGGAGGAGACGCCCTCGATCGGGCCTGCTACCACATCAGGTCGCTGGTCAATTGGATGGATCAGACGTCGCAGGCGCTTAAGGGTCGATACCGAGAAATTCTTAATGAAACCTTAAGTTCCCTAATAAAGAACACTCAACAAGACCTTCAAAATCAAGAGTCGGAGTTAAAATCAGGTGGAAGGGTCAAAAGAATGAAGAAGTTACCCACTATGCTGGACGATCCAGGATGGCCGACCTTTCCTCTTCCAACCTCTTGGAATCAAGGGCTGGCAGCTGATGTCAAATATAACAGAGAATTGATTAGAGTATTGCAAGAATCTTCGAACCAAATGATCGAAGACTTGGCTCTGATGAATGAAAAACATGACGAGGCTGTCGAAAAGATTAACCATGTCGTGATAGGCCTACTGGACAATCTAAGATCACTAAATAAGGCACACAACACGACTCGCCGGAGGATGAAACTCGTGCAACATAAGGTGGATTGGATGGAACTGTACCTGAATATGATACCGGTCGCTCTGGAAGATAAGTTAGGAGAGATGGTGTATCTTCAATTAATGGTAGAACAAACTCGCGTGTTCAGGAAAGGTGTACAGCACCTGACGCGGGGCCAGCTGACTATGGACTTGGTACCGCGCCAATATATGGTCGGAGCGGTCCAGGAAGTGAACAGATACCTGAAGGGGATCCACCCCAGGTTCCATGTCGCGTTCACAGATCCTTCCTTCTATTACGAGAACAGTCAACCTTCGTTCAAATTCAATGAAACCACTCAGGAACTAATAGTGTATGTAAGGGTGCCTGTGGTGGCTGATGAACATTTGTTCCGGGTCTACGAAGTACTAACTTTTCCTGTGCCAGTGACGGTTAGGGGGCGACTTAAGAAGGACGCTCTCCAAATTGTTAATCTACCCAAAAGTGTCGCCATGTCCATGTCCCGCCAGTATTACGTACCATTGGCTAGTGGCAGCTGGTCAGGTTGTTATGGACAGACCATCACGCTCTGTAAGGACCTACCCTATATGAAAAAGATTACAGACAACACCTGCACTGCTGCACTACTGAGGCGCGACGACCTAGCGATCCAAGAAAAATGTGAGCTGGACTATCTACTGGAAGCAGACTTCGGAGAGATGGCAGTGTACCTAGACGACGGAGATATGCTAGTGGTCAGCGCCGACACCCGAGGCCAAATGATTTGCAGAAACCAGCCTGCGGTCGGAGTGAACATAGAAAATTACGCAAGGGTTCAGGTGGAATGCGACTGTGCATTCCAAACACAAGGAGCGTGGATACCGTATAGCTTGCGAAATTGTGACCGGCACACCAGGATCACCACGGTTGTGTACCCACATAATGACCTGTTGGAAGCAGCAAGTCGTGTGAAGGGGTGGGACATGAATTTCACAACGTCCAAAAACGAACCCACTATGTTGGAATCAGACCCTATCCCTGAAACAATTAGGAAAGACCTGTTGGAGATCGAGGAAAGCCTGAAGGCCAAAATACCTGTAACCTCCTTGGCCAAACGAATACAAAAACACCGTAAAGACTTGGCCAAGGGCATCAAGAAAGCGACTGACCGTTACGAGGTAGAGAAACACGCCCCGTGGTTCTCTATAGGTAACTTCGGAGGTGGGTTTGGTCTCCTCACCATCTTCTGCATAGTGGTGGCTGTGACAATTATTGGATGTGTCCTCTGGAAATGCTGGCGGAACCATCAAGGTAAGGCTGCCCTAGCCGGACTAACTATGACCTTACCTCGGGCCATAGCCTTGGAGACGGCGGACCCGGAGAAACTGTTGCACCATGAAAAGGCACTAACTGGGTGTCCAGACGCGACCGCCAACCCCACTGCAGTGGCAGTGCTGGCTATATTATTGGCAGTACTAGTCATCACTATAGTGGTCCTCGTGTGGCGAAAGTGGAGAAATATTAGAAGAAAGACTGTGGATGGGTTGTACGTACAGTTTGCCAATCCACATATGATAGAAACAATCTTTCTAGGCGAACTGGCTATGCCCTCAGACCACACTTATACGGAGGGCTATGTGCTCATTAGGGATCTGCTGGTGACCCAGCTGTGTCTGAAATACACCCTGACAGTTACTTGGGGGGCGCAGCTGATGGGAGCAGCGACTAGACCTGGACAGCACCCATCTAAGGTGCCACTACCCGACACCCTGAGGGTATCTAAAAAACTAGCCCGTCTGATGATGAGTAACTTAAAATACAATACCAGGGCCAGACTACTGAGATATTCCTCGGGGCTAGCCACTCCTGTACCCATGGGAGTACCTCGCCTCATCGACGCAGGGTGGTCCGATGTCGGAGCGGACTGGCCTCAACCGGTGTTGGGACAAGGAACAATGCCTAACGCTCCTCCTAGATCGACCACGCCCACCTCAACAACGACCGGAACAGGATCTGCACGAAAGACAATAAGGCCAGGGACATCCGAAATAAATCCAGGAACGGTTTATGAAGTTATCATATGACAATGTAACGAGTGTTAAAACCTGACCTAGTACTGTACAGGTAAAATTGGTGAATTAATAACACAGAGGTACGAATTACCGAGAGGGATGAGCTCCTCGAAGGGTAGTTCGTAACAGGCGGCAGTGGGCTCGCGAGAGTCCGGGGACACGTTAAACCACTCTATAGTGCTGGGGAGAGACGTACTGAAGGCCCCCGTGTCTAGCGAAGGATGAATTAACATCCTACTGTGGTACCGTCTAGTCGGCGTACATATCGGGCTGCTGGGTCACAAGGGGCACATACGACTAAAATTTAAATCCGATTCAGAGCTAATGGGTGCGGGGGAGGCCAATCCCATACGGCAGAGTCAACTAAATCAAGGTCTATTAGGTGTGCACCCGCCAGTAAGTGGTATGTACGTGGTACGGGGTCGACAGGCCCCACCTAGCTCCTGACAGTAGTATCATCACTCAGGAGTGAACAGGCAAGGCCAGTGAAAACGGTCAAAGTTCAGTGTGGGTTGGCAGATTCACCTGGATCAGACCGTCGGTGACCACCCAGGGTGACTTGGGACCGGTAATCGCTATCGACTGGGTCACTGGCCGGTCGTCTCTGCTCTGCTGGTAGGTCCAAGATCTTCCGGTAGCAGAGAGGGCTCAATGTACAGTCAGGCCATGGTAAAGCTAAATGCTGCATGTCCAATACCCTATTATTGGATATCGTGGGTTTAGTTGAGCCATGCTCTCTGTGATCAGAACAAGTTTGAAAAGAACCATCTGGGAAGCAGAGAGAGCCTTATGGCTGGAAAGGGTTCTAGCTCAGGCGCAATCCACTATGTCTCATGACATATGGGAAGGCCGAAGGAACCAAGTGACTAAAACTAAAATGCTACAGGAAGTTCGCTGGGCAATACCTGTTTGGGTAGGTAGGGTTCTGTTGACTATCCTGATCAATAAGGATTCACCAGTCAGGGAAACTTGGGTCGGGTAGGCTGGTCCAACCGTCTCTCTATGGACCCATGGGTTATCTAAATTTCTCTCAAGTCGAGTGTCCCATGCCCGGTAGCCTAGCTCAACACTCTCATTGTTATTGATTTGGCAACTCTTTTAAAGTAGGGAGCCATTTGGAACCGATCCTAGTGTCGCAAAATTTTAGCATTTTAAAAGAAAAAAAAAAAAAAAACTCAAAATTCTGTATAAAACCTAAGAGCGCTCAACGGGACCAATGCTCCCAACGAGCGAAGTGAACTTCCCCAAGCAAGTACCATCTACACCTGACCCCTGTGCTGTTGTTACCGCTAGGATCGGGCTGCAGTACAGGAGCCACTTGGGGAACGCCACTGTCTATTCTTTAGCATGCTTACATATATACTCTTCTCAAAGATGAGGGGGTTGCACAAGCAGCAGGAGCCTGCCCACAGGCCTGGTGTCAGTGGTGCCTGACAGGAGGCAGGACGTTGGGGTTACGCGTCACTGACGCTGCGAAGGGCACTGGGGTGGACGCCCGACCATGGCAGTCACTATGCCCCGGGTGGATTGGCTCCTGACAAGCGGTCCCTTCATCACAAAAAAAAAATCGACGAGTAGAAAGAAATTTACCTAAAAACTAATATATAAAGCAAACCAATATTTGTGTAACTAAGAGCTCTTCCTCAGGGAATTTTGGGCAAAATATAATAAGAAAGCAGTATAATTAGTAACATTCTCAGGGGAGACGCTCTGTGACAGCACACGAGAGTACCTTATACGTGGCTCGTTTGCTCCTGGCATAGACACGCTGCAGCGGCAAGGATATGTGCAAATCCTGACAAGGCGTGCTATATTTGGGAGCTATAACGGAGGTCACAAGGAAATGTAGTTACGGGACAACAGCGAATTGGTGACATTCACAGGGTGCTCGGCTCTCTCTCACTATATCGCGACTCCCTCAGACGGGACAAGCTATCCCTGGGGGGGGAGAAGCTGTAGCGAAAACTCACAAGGCGGTGGAGCGAGGTGCTGTCCTTATTAATAGCCCCGTCGTCTTGGTTATGTGTAAATGACCACTGAATCACCGTATGTCTTAGGTCAAAGGATCCTGACTTTAAAAAAAAAAAGTCAGGATCCAACGACAACTAGTATCAAGAAGAAAGAAAATAATGAGCAACTGCCCATAATTCAAGACTAAGTTATTTAGACCACTTTTAGGCCAGTTTTAATCGGGACAGAGACAAAACGGCAAGAAGTCAAGTTTCGACCCGGGTAAAAATTAAAAATAAATAAAATTAATAAAGAAAATGAGCGGCTTCAGAGCTGACCGCCGTCGAGGAAAATAAAATAAAATAAATGAATGAAAATTAGTCTTGACCGCCGTCGTGGCGCTAAAAGTATCCAGGTCTCCGCTCAACAGTTGAGCTGAAGAGGGGGGGACATGGACTACTGATTCCCTGATGAACAAGCTACAATAAACTTGGTTGACACCCAGAGCTAATAAGTTTACCCGATCTATTAGAAAGGAGATAAAAAAACTCTAACTCTGTCTTTAGCACTACCTATCCCTGCCCGGCATGCGCATAGTTAGGATAAGCTGGGGGCGGAGTCTTTTCAGGAGTAGTCTTGACTCTCCACAAGAGAAACGGGCATAGACCTGAACAAGAAAACGGGTTTAACCTTGTACTGTACTTCGGTAAAGGCCCGACTTACTAGGTGCTGTCTGGAAGTAAGTGATCTAAGGAGATGCATTTACACATCTCTATAATTTAAAGGGGGTGTAGGCTGCATATTAAAAAAAAAAAAATATATATATGCAGTCTGCTCCCAATTATAACAATGGAAACTCGGTGCTGCCCATTCTGGTCCTATGAATGGGAGAGTACCGACAAACCACGTGTAACTAATGAGGACCGGGAATCAGATCAGAAATGAACCTGAATCTGAGACCCGATCCTCTGGTGATAACTAACGAGGAACGAATAATCTCAGCCTCCTTTGTACAGTTACTACTTAATGTCCTTTAATGACATTTATACCTCACGGAATGAAAACGCTACCCCCACCGCTTGCCATGTTGGTTTTTCCCATGTGATGTAGAGTATAGGGTAGACAGTGAAATGTCACTGTTAACATAGGTATAATATCTATTCAGTGAGCCGTTTGGAGTTAGTGGCGCAACCGTTTGCATTCAGAAGGGCGCCACTACCCAATATAAAGTGGAACTCGGTCTTCAAACCCCAGGCTGAATGTAGGGGGTGAACGCCGAGCTACCACCTGTAACTAGCAGGGAAAGAAGGGATTTTGTCGTAACAAAATCATTCAATAAGAACAAAACTGTGGGTTTAAAGCGGATGCTTCATAAAATGGAGTCAAATATGTTAGAACAGTTGTCACCCTTAAAGGGGGTGTTAACTTGTTTGCGTATAAATCTTTGGAGTGTATTGGGTAATTATTCCACCACACTGTACAGAAAGAGTGTTATCAAGAGTATTGACCCTTGTGACCCCTTAAGGTAAATCACCAGGGATCCAATTCCTATCATTATTCTTATCTCCCCATGAGGTCGGTTAGGGAATCTGAGCGGGACAGTTTTGCATCACCTCTCGGGCACTCATGAAACCTTTGTAGGTGGATGTTCTTGTGATGGCTCAACTCCAACCTGTGGGTACAGGCTTTCACGCATTCATCGCAAAGATATCACTATCTGAGGTGTTTGGAAATCTCAGGTGCTGATAGGCGTGGTTCTGTGTTCAGTGGAACGGTGCCCACTTGGGCCCGATCTATGAACGCACGAGCTGCCGCAGAGTTCACATGTGTATCTCTGCTTGAGACGCTTGGTAGTCTTTGTGGTTTTGGTGCCTTTCTAGCTCTTAATAAGGATACTATTCCTTTTTTCACAATGACACATACAGAATCTTCATCTGGGAGTTCATTCAGTGTCTTAGAGACTTCATCTCGGTCTCCTCACAGTAGTATTTTTTCCTCTTCGAGACGACTTTGACAATAATACTCCTATAAAACTTATTCTAACACGATGACACTGACGCAGTCTTGCTGTTAGACTAAGACATGGAATGGGGATCGGTGGCCTTCGCCACTACATCTCAAACTTACCATGGGAGTCGCCAACAACTCGTTGGACGGCCCCACCTATGGTGTCGCCTCACGTGGCCGACACGTCAATATTTCCTGTAACCTGTAAGGGGAAACTACTCATCAAAGAATTCTGTCACAGCCAATCTAATGCTGGGAAGTCTGGACCAAAATACTTGGTCACCTACTGTCACTTAAACTTACCAGGGTGAACACCCTGGGAAGCGCTTGTTACCTAGGGCACCCCATGTGAATTGTTTCCAATGAAGACATTTACACTAATGCCCTGTACGTATAACGACTAAACAAAGAATCCTGTTACAGCAAATCTTGTGTTGTACAACTCAGACCGGAATCTCTGGCCACCCATACCTGATTATCATGTGCAGTGTCAGTCCCCAACAGCTAATAGTATCAAAAAATAACAATACGATACGAATTACCCACACTCCAGAAAACCTACTTAGATCGGTAATGTCAACAAACCGCTAGTCAGAAAACCCCCTAATATCGCCCAACCACGCGCGAGGTAAAATGCTTGATCATATTAGCCTAAACAATCCGCCCACTAAAATTATATAGCCTGACGCTTTTCAGTGCCAACCGTGTCACATTGCTTCATTTACATCACCCTAACATACCGCAGGACCTGGAAAAGATAATAAGTTTAGTACGAAAGATCCTGACTCTCGGCCCGCGCCCACCATCTTGGAACCAAAAGTAAACACTAGGTGGCCGCCCACGCTACCCGTTACTAAAATTACCAGCGAAACACAGTTTCTGGTTCCGGGAGTGACATCAGCTTCCGGAATACAACCACGTGAAGGCGAGCCGAGAACCACCAAGAAGAATTTGGCCAACGATCTCCTTAAATCCTACGGGTTAGTAGCCTGCCTAACATGCAAAGAACAATAGAAAGAAGGCTGTACTCACCAAGTCTCGGAGCGGGCTGGGCGAGGGGCCGTCTCTACGAGGAGGGCGGTGTCCGACGACAAGCCAGCAGGGCGGTGAAAGTGTCCGTTGCATCCCATAGGAACAGTCCGGCAAACAGCCACAAAGAAAAACATCTAGTCATTGGTGGTCCGATCACTGGCCGGGAATTGGATCCGATGAACTCTTGTTGATTGTCAAGTAATGTTTATGACTCAATCACTAGCCGGGAATTAAAGCCCACTAATCACCGCAGGCAATCAGAATGTACAGGGGGGAAGGGGTTGGACTAGAGGGGAGCTATTGGGAGCTGGCGAAGGAGCCGGCCCAGGGCGCGAGCCCACCGTCGAAGCTGTCGATGGGTCGGCATGAAACCGTCCACGAACTCTCGGTAGTCGTGGACGGTGAAGGCCCCGTCTGCAGTCTGACGCGTGATGTGGAGGCGGTGACCCAGGTCGGCTGTTGGAACGCCAAACCAGCGGTTCGCATGGCGAACCTCCCGGTTGACCCGGGGCACCAGGTGGTTCATCCATCGTTGAAAATACGCGTCCTCGCACGTCAACTCCCAAGACTCCGTGTTGATGCCCGTCACAGTGGTGAACATCACGGTGGCGGGGGCTGGGTGACTGCGTAGGTTAAGAAAAGCCCTGTTGAGCGTTTCCCCGTAAAAGGTCACCGCGGCCGTAGTGGAAGAGAAGAGGGGAATGTATAACTCCAGCTCCGCGTCCCATCGTAAAATGTCCAGAAGGTTGACCACGATCACTAACAGGTCGTCGGGCCACACGCAATGGTGCGCGAAAGCCGCCCCGGCTAAATCGGCAGTCCCGGCGTCTGCACACTCCACCACGGTCAAACTGTGGGCTGTATCCCCGACGATCAGGTCGTTGTACCCCTCGATCCCGCTCTCCCTTTGACTACAGAAAACTGCGACGCGGGCCATTGTTAAAAGAGAGTGAAAACAAATACGTCCTCTCCGACCAAAAGATGAGCGACACTGATTAAAATGACGTCAAAACGAGGCTAATTTGGAAAACCCCTTTTTGATCCAAAGGATCCAAATTCTGAAATCGGCTAGCATGATCAAAGCATCGTATAGTTTCTTATAAAATCTGTGCTAAACTAAAGTTTAGGTCCCCAACCAACATAATCAAGCGCCAGAATTAATTCATATTGGCCCAAAATATCAGGTCGAACAATCAAACTTGAAAGTTTGATCGAAGCAGAAATTTGCCATCCGGGCGCTTCGCGCCTGAAGGATCCAAATCGAGGTCAAACCTTGGGGGGGAACTCCAGTCAAGCGTCCCGCTAAGTACACGTGTACTAAGTATAGCTGGCGGACGCGTGACAGGAATGGTGGTATTTTCTGGTTCCAACTGCTCGGTATTACTAAACCTGATACAGAGACCTTGTATTTATTGTAAATAATGTTGTTATGATTGAAGTTTGATTGAAATTTGACACGCATTGTACAATGAAATTTGTTCGTTCAAAATGTCCGAATTCTCCGCATTGATTTCTGTTGTGTTAAACTTGTTCTGAAATTAGATTTGATGTGTACTTGTTACTCTTAAAAGGTTAAGACAACTTTACACTGTATATATGTTGAGTTCTGTTGACTTGTGTTACAAATTACAAATGTCAGAATCTGTACATGTATGTACTAAGGAAAAACCCAACTCTATCATTTTTAAGCACGAGTGTCATAAATCTTCATCCTCTAAAACTGATCTTACTGTTTGTCAACATGATTATGTCATCATTTACTTATCATACAATGATCATGGATCATTAACACTTACCTTGTCACCTTATGCACGGTGTCACTATCCTTGGGCCTTAATCTGGGCTGATCATCATTACTTTATCTGGTCACCTTATGCACGGGTGACACAACTCTTAAGCCTTAATATGAGCAGACAAATGATAGGAACTCTTCCTAAAAACCTTCATGTTCATGAACATTTTCACTGATCTCAAGTCTTAACATAGACTACTGGAAATGTACTTATGTATTAAGTAAAACTGAATGTATCTTTGTTTACAATCTTCAAATGAACAAAAGAACTTGATTATCACCACCTTGTGCTGAATGTACCACGAGAGTCAAGGCCACCCCACCATGGTTTAACAAATATATCCAATCATCAAAATTGGGAGTTCATTATATTCATTTGGTTTGAGCTATGTCGTCCACCTCCTTAAACTCAAACACCTGACCGCCGTCGAATGTACTAATGGCTTAGTACTTTTAATATATTGGCATGATAAATAATCCAACAAGGATCAGGCTTAGCAAGTCTACTTCTAGTCTACCTCTAGGAGAAATATCTTACGCTCCTAGCGCCACCTGTTAACCAGTATAAAAGGCGCTGCAAGGTAGGGAGCGAGCAGTTAGTAAGTTAGTTGGTTAGAAGTTAGTAGTCACTTAGTTTAGTGAGAACATCAGCTAAATATGTTTAACCAAGGAGTTATACCTGGAGTAAGTACATCGACTCCGTGTAACAGACTGGAGTTTACCAATATCCACTACCTCGGACATAGGATTGTGTTAGAGCTGAATACTAGAATGGTCTAGAAGGCGTTGGAGCAACTCGTGTTCTAAATGTGGTTGATTGCTGATAGGAGATGGGAGGTGGACTGATGAAGACTTATACATGGTGGCTTTGACTCGGGATGAGATGTTTATTGAATAAAAAACCCTTTCATATTAAGAAGCTCCCTCATCGTTCATTTCTTTTGAACTATTGGGAAGTGAATGGACAAACTTTAAACGCGGTCTGAATTACTCAGGCATTCTGGAAAGCAACTCACGAAGACTTGGATATACACGAATCTTACGCAGTCTTAAATCAAACATTAACAATAGTTCAGTTTTATATTTTTGAAATGATTTATTAAAGCTGAGATAAATGATTCGTTCTGTTTACATTACATAATGCTTATGGGTTTTGAAACTTATGGATGTTGTAATCTCAAATAAGCCCCCCCCCCCCCCCCCCCGAAAAAAAAAGAAAAGAAAAAGAAAAAAAAAGAGTTGTGTTTAAGTATAGAAAAAATAGTTTATAGACTTTATAGACCATGTACACACATTGTCATGTGACCACGTTCTGGTCAACATGGCTATTAACTAACCTAAGATTAACAAATTCTGAAGAATAACGTTCATTGATACTGTTTTCCCTTTTGGTATATGTAGCAGAAATGTGCGATCTGGCTGTTTTCAATTTAATTTTTTAATCAATTCTAAATTAATCACCAAGAAGGTTGCTGTTGTCCTGTTGTCTCTTCTTAAAGCGTGCACAAAATGAACACCCGTAAATACTGTAAATGTATATATTTTCGTGCCGCTAAATTTTCGTACACCAAGCAATGATTAGAATTTCCTCCGTTCATAATTTCACACATTTGATAGTATTTCACTCACATAATTATTTTAACACATTTATATTGTTAAAATAAGATCAGCGCGAAAATTAATCTGTTTACAGAATATTCTATGTATCCTGTAATGGGAGATTTGACAACTTTATTTTATTCAGCTTTTATGCACACATAACACACGAACATAAGATCCACCATCTTCTTTTTCAAGCTGAGATTTGAACTTTTGTTTGTTGTTGCAGAAGCCATGGACCAAGAGGGAAAAGGGCCGGGCAAGATGGAGGCGGGTAAAACCTACATCAACCCCGGAGAGGAGGACCAAATGGTAAGTCTCTTTAAGACTCTTTAAAGCCTATGTAAGTCTAAGAAAGGACTCCCCCCGTGGGGGTACCGGGGTGGGGCTTCTGCTCCTGGGAAGAATATAGGCCCCTAGTAGCCCCTGCAGATTGTATGAGGTGACGATAGGGGGGACCCGGCACTGACCAAGTTGTTCATTGGGTTCAATTCCCAGTTGGTGTCTGGTTCACTTAGGGATGGGGTACAGCAAAAATGATTTCCAGGTTTTGATCATCTGCTGTTTGCCTGCCCTGTCACCTTCATCTCATAGATTCGATCAAAGACGGAATTCGTCCCAACTTGTTTTCGTCACGAAAATGACCCTGGCTGTCAGTACGGCGTAAAGCATCCCATCACTCACTCATTCTAAGAAAGGACTGGAGAGTCTGGGGTCTATGGGCCACCCTGTGCCCCCAACAGGGTCATCAAAGGCCAGGTGTGTCCTTCCTATGGGATATTACACATAAACTATCCCTTGCCACTTTTTGAAAAGGGTAAGGTAGTGATTGAGGAGGTGAGTTTCTCTGACAGGGGCAAAACTTGTTAGTCACCTAACGAATAGCACCCTGCTGAGGACCTCCTGGGCACCTCCTGGATTAATGGATATGCTAAAGGGGTGATCTTGGGGTCAAGGGGTCTTGTAAGGGGGGTGTCATTAACTGACCACTGTCCCTTTGATATATCAGCCTCAACATGGGAGGGGTGTAACCCTGATTAAGGAACAGCCACAACTTTCAAATGAAACTGAAATATTTTCAAAAGAGATTTCCGAGTATTGATAGATATAGAAGGGTATTTCTTTTCATTTTCACAACAAGGTTTCATGATGTGTTTATATGCAAGCCTATCCAGAAATTACACAGATAGAGGTATATTTTACTGAGATATTTGGGATAAAGTCTAAATTTGCAGGAGACCTTTGAACTGTTAGAATGATAGACCCCCACTGGGGTTATGGCTGTTCCGTCCTTTATATACCCGGCCTGCCCCTTTAAATCATCTCATAGATATGATCACCTGAAACTCAAAAGCACTACATTGTGCGGTCTGAAAACCCCCCTGAAGGGTTGGCATGATTTGACACTGTCCCAACAAACAAGCTTAGATCAAATGGTAAGAGTCTCCGTCAAACCTATATCAACCTAAGAGAACAGGACTAAATGGGAAATTAGTCTCTACAAACCTACATCACTCTGTAATTTACAGAAAAGTATGACCAACATGGTTAGTCAGACTCTAGTACATATCTTCTTGTTAACATCCTTTGTGATGATACTTCCAGATAAAACTCAGGATTGAAGAAAGGATCAAACACTAATTCTCACAATCTATAGTAAAACAGCAATTTTCAATGACCCCCTCACCAGTATAAGCTTTCATACCCTTTTTGACCCCAGTCACATTTACAACCATTCTGAACCAGAGATGATGTCTTATTGCATGGTCCTCATGCATTGTAACTATATATCTGGGATCACACTAACTTAAATTTGTTTAGAATAAATTCGCCAAAATTGAATGTTTAGGCGAATCAATTTGGTCACAAATCCCTGGGAAAATTCCAAAGATTGTTATCAACTAATAAAGGGCCATACCCACTAGGCGATTATCCCTCAGCGGCCGACAAATTACCGCTAAAATCGGCCGATTCTGCCCTTAGAGTCGGCCGATTTTAGCGGCGATTCATATCAAACATGCACATACTGTACTAACAGGGGATCATAGGAATCGGCCAATTGTGCCCGTTTCCCATCGTCCATCGCCGGTAAAATCGCCTAGTGTGTATGGGGCTTTAGTTTACTAACTAATATTATGACATTTGGTGAATCCAAATCATGGTGAATTCGGCAAAATGACGCATTTAAAAGTGGGCTTAGGGCGAACTTGGGCTGTCTCCTGTAGCCCTTGAATTACATTTTCTGTATCCCCCTAACTCTAGCTAGGTACTGCAGTATTTATTATTTAGGTCGAATTGCCAGGTCTTCGGAAGTCCTAGATCCAGTATCACATTGTCCTTTAAATGTTATAGAATAATAGGAATACTGAGTGGTCGAAAACGGGATAATCAATATCCAATATCTCTAGTATAAGATAATAGCAGGGCTGAATGGTGAGACCGTAGGTATGGCAGCCTTGTCAGTGTACGCCAAGAGATGCACCATCGACTCTAAAGTAGATCATGGGAATAATAGGAAAAGGTAACATTTAATAAAAAAGTGAAACTAAATGCCATATGCTGTCTTTACTGAAGCTGCCGGTGTCTTGTCCACCCCATATGTCTACTTGATTATCTTGTTGTGTTTATATCTTAGGGTTTCAAGAACTCCTTAAAACCCCTTTCATAAATGTGACCCCCCACCACATAATGAGGCATAAGTCGCCCAAACGAGTTTTTGACCTGTTGGTAGATCCTTGTAGAGGGTGACATGACCTTTATAATGGTAAAAGAATTATGATTCTATCATTTATAGAACTCGAGTTATGGTTGTTTGAAATGTCAGGCATCAGACATGGCTAATTAGAGAAAAATGACCTTAAAGATTTGTCTTATTTGACTGGCAATGCAAATCTCTATAGATCAAATCTATGACAATTTGGAAAGCCTGTGTAATATGCATCTAAAATAAATTATTTCTATAAATTTCTTAGTATATTGTTTTGTTGGAGTGTATTTTATATGATTTATGCAGACAACTCATTTTTTTACTTTTTGACCTTTTTCTCTTTTTATGCAATTTTCTCCGAACTTCACACAGCGACTTATGCCTCATTTAGTGGTGTGGGGTCACAAATGTTTATCTGAGGTTTTAGAATCAAAGTTAACCTTCTTGCACTCCTATCCACGCACCGTGTAGTAAGGTAAGTTTTTTGTTGATATTGTTAAGTTCCCTGTATAACAACGAACTAGGTCACAGCGATGTGAAAAAGGTGAGATCAGGTCTTGGTCATGGTTGGCTGCACACGACGTCAACAGAAGTCACAAGATGGAGAAAAAATACTTGATTTGTGACCCTTCTGAACAGTCTTAAAATATGTGGGTGTATTTAACTTGATAGAAAATGATTTAAACACAAGGGACAAATGTAAGGGGCTGCTAATTAATAACATATGCATTTTTACAGGATTTCTAGAACCCTTCTCCCATCGGCAAATGATGTGCATCAGCAATGTGCTGAAACATTGTCATCTAAGGCCGCGTGTGTGGTGTCCTATCTATGGCACATTGCACATAAAAGACCCCTTGCCACTCTTTGAAAAGAGTAGGGTATCGAACCCTGTGACAGCTTTCTCCTAAACCTTATCATAGATATGATCACCCACGGCTGAAAAGCATCACCTTGTGTAGACTGGAATGAACCCTATGTTTTTGGCAAGGCGTTAAACTACCCCAACAAACAAACAAGAAATGTACTGAAGCCCTTGACCCCCCAGACCACCCCTTTGTATGTACATGTATTAATAATGATGACTTGTAAACCTTGCCTGTAAATACTCTGGATAAATATGTAGATTTAAACAGCGGCTAGTAAACGGAGACATCATCGGGTCACATTGCCCACTACAGAATGAAGAAGGTGTTATGTTGTGATCCCATCCACGATGTGGGATAACTTATTTGGTCTGGTGAAGGATCCATGGGGCAGATATATGAGGCTTGGTTACGCTGGTGCCCTCGCCTCGAATTCACACTATCGCTGTATGTCACGAATGGGCGCAGGTACAAGCCAACCCCGAGCTAGCCAGATTTTGGCTAACTCGGGGTCACGTGACCACTTCTAGACCAATCAGATCCATGGACACAATGGCCTCCACCTGCACTCTCACAGGCCGTGTCCCCCAGCCAAGAGAGAAGGGGTACCAGCATAAGGCTTGGTGGTATGGTGTGGAGATGATGATGATGTTGATTGATGGAGTTTAATGTCCCCTCAGCCATTTTCAGCCATATAAGGACCACTCACTTTTTTGGACTTTGATAAGTTTACATAAAAAAATCAATATTTGTGCCAAAATGGAAGGGGGGGGGGTGCATGTGGTGGTCAGAGTTGATACATTTTGTTACTCAAACTCACAAACTGTCGATTCCTTGTTTTCCAGGAGATAACGGGGTACGTGGTGAGTCGGTGGAGGGAGGTGCTCACCTGGGTGGGCATCGTCCTGACCATCGGCTTTCTGCGACTCGTTTTCTACTGGCGGCCGGAGTGGATGCTGCGCTGTACCCACGTCCCCTGCAGCCTCAGTGAGGCCGACACCGTCCTCATGCAGGTAGGTAGCGTCGGCAGTTGGCTATAGACCTACTATTATAAGAAGCATCGCAGGGGGCATTTAAGTGTGGCCATACGACCCATAGGGGATTGTCACATACCGAGGGTGAAGTCCGAGGTTCGTACAATCCCCATGGGTCTTATGGCCTCCCGAGGACGCCATGGTTTTTATATTTTTCACCCAAGAAATAGTCAAAATAGGTTAAAATTGCACAGGATGACGAGCGGCCCCACAATATGCACTGCCTAAAGAACTGCTTGAACAATTAGTAATTGGTTTAATTGATTCAGTAATGATGCTAAGTTGTTTTCCCTCCCACAGGATGAATACCGCCAGTGGTTCGTTGAAAAGATCAAGTTGATGACGAAAGATGGCACCAGGTAGGGGTTCCCTTTTACATATATAGTCCCAACGAGTTCTTACTTACAATAAGATACCCAACTTGACATTGACGCTGTGACGTCGGATCGGTGGTGCCACCTGGAGGAGTTCGTGCAGTACTAACGTGTTGTTGTAGTATGGTTACAGTTCTTTTTCTATAGAATGAAATATGTTCATATGCTGAATAATACAATAAGAAGGACCGCTGGGGGCATCCGAGGGTGGTCATATGACCCATAGGGGAACGTCATGTACCAAGGGCGAAATTTGAGGTTTGTACGATCCCCATGGGTCATATTGCCACCCAAGGATGCCCCCAAAGGTCCTTCTTAATTCTATCACCCAAGCATTACTCATAAATATTTTAAAACAGCGGGTAATCCAGAGCGGTGTGTACGGCCTGGCAATATGCCTTTCCCCCAAAACGCACCGCTCGCGGGTAATAAAAAGTGTTTCACTTTTCACATTATGTATGTTAGTTAGCGCTCGATCAGTATACTTGCACGTTTGTTGTCCTTTGCTTTATAAGTTAGATTATCATGCCGTCGTACCCTTCAACATTATATGTTATGTGTAAAATATTTATTTCAGAGTCCTTGAGAATACTAAGTCTCTCAGGTTTGTTCGTTTTTGTCTGTTACAGTGTCTAACATGTCTGCTTTTCTCGCATACTCCATACCATACAATCCCAATTACAAGCCATGTTACTGTCAGTTCTCAATGGAAACGTGTTTGTTGATTCATCTCATTGTACAGTAGTTTTTGAAACACTTAAGGCCATATTTCTTCTTGCGGTGTTTTGCTCGTGGTGGGCCTGTTACTAGCAGTGATCACCACCACCGCAAGCAAAAACACACACCACAAGGTGAAATATAGGATTTCACTTGCGGTGGCTCTTGCAGTGAGCCACCGCAAGTGAGCTGCCGAAAGGGATTTATATAGGTTTTCTATGGATTGCTTGCGGTGGCAGAAACGAACATGTTCGTTTCTGAAATTCAAATTGCTTGCGGTGGCTAAAATGACCACCGCTAGTGCCCACCCACCGCATAGTGGAATATGGCCTTTATGCCCAGAAAATTAATGGAGGATCTGATATCCAAACAGCTTATAATTGGGATTTGATGGTTTGTAACAGCGGAGTGGGTGGAGCTTTGGTTCAAACACTGCATATAATGTATAGCACTTTGGTTCTCATTAACTGTCAAGGCCATTACACAATGTATGTTTCCTTTTACACAGTTCGACCTCTGAAGCATTTTGTTCTACATTGTTTCATAAAGATATAATACATAGACAATGAATGCTGTATGAATTATTTGTGTATAGGCGGAGAAATCTTTATGAAAATCAATGCTAACAAAATGAACACCGTTCCCACATTGAATATGACCAATATTTCTTATAAAACTATAACACGCCATTTGATACAATGAAGCAAATAGTACGGTTTAGAATTGGGAATAATGTGACTTAATTTCATCTCAAATTTAGATAAAACCTGCCTAATAGACTACTTAGAATATATATCAGAATATACAACCATTTAAATCGACGCTTTGCATCTCGTAATCAACAGCAATAAGTATTAGATTAAAGCCAATGTATCGTCTGTCTGTTGTGAGGGTTAAGGTCTCCACCCTCAAGCCTAGCGATGTCGTAGCCGGCGACGTGTTTTACGACATCAGAAAGTAATCTGGCGACGTGATTGGTTACGTACGCTGGTGCCCGCGCCTCGAACTCACGCTATCGCTGTACGTCACGAATAGACGCGGGTTCACCCCAACGCCCAGTTCGTCAGATTTTGGCTAACTCGGGGTCACTTGACCACCCTTTGACCAATCAGTTCCATCGACACAACGGGGTGAACCTGCAGTCTCTCAGGCCGTGTCCTCCTAGCCGAGAGAGAAGGGAGCCCAGCATATTGGTTACGTCACCAATGTGCCGCAAGTAACGGGAAGTTATAACGGATCAAAATACATCTGTCTCACAGACGATGCACTGGCTTTAAGTACCCTCTTTAATTAAAGCATTGATTTTCGAGTCTATATATCCGAAACATACGCATACATGAAAATATACCAATGCAAACGGTATTTCTTTTGTAACAATTAAAAAGTGTAGTGGCCTTTAAACTTACAAAATTTGTTTGTTGGTTTTGTTCTTTACTTTTCAACTCTCTATGTAGAATTTTCATTGGCTTTTCCCGATTCTTAAAGTAGTTAGACTAACATGTTGGTCTAAGGTTTGACCTGTGGTGATCTCGGTGCACCTGTACCTAAGCTTTATCTGGTGTGTTTTTTTTTCACGGGTCATTCCGATAACTGACTGAAGCTGTAATCGGCTTTAGTATATTGATTTTTGTTAACATCTTTTTGCATTCCATGTCAAGGTTACATTGTGTAGATTTGGTACTTGTTATCTTTTGAAAAGGATCGTAAACACTCGTATTGTCGCAGGGTCAGGTTGTAGTGTTTGCGCTCGTCTCACAAGTGTCCTCGGCCTAGCCGAATCTGCGATCAGTAGCATCGAAACATGGTGCATATGTTCAGGAAACAATCACGATAAAAACAGTTCAGCGACACATCTGTCCTCATCCAAGACTATTTTTCAGGGGCCCCATAAATGTATTGCAAGTTAGCATCATTAGTTCAGAATTGACACCTCCTTTCATCCTTAATTCTGCACTTGTTTGTCTGGGTCGACATGTTTTCAAGTAGGGCTCTGGAATACACCGTATCTGTTCACTAACATGATATTGATAACTGTTTTTACCAAAGGATGGTCAACCGATAATGACATCGTGCAATGAGCGACCAATACCAAAGTCCCCAATAGCATCATGATTGGTCTCCCTGATCCAATGTGCCCCTGGCCATGGTATAGGCCCTGTTCACCCCCAGTGCTCCATCACATAACCAAACCCTCACAACAAGGACGTTGTTCCACATGGACGTCGCTGTTGTGATGGGTCCCGCTGTTAAATTGTGGCTGTTCTAATGGGTTGATTTTAATTCTGTAAACGGTTTTGGAAAAAAACACACTTAGGTCTAAGAATGATGAAATTTTTAGCCCAGAAAAATTATTATTGGTGGATGAAAATTTATGCTGAATTTTGACACAACAGCGAGACTTTGACATTTCCCAACAAAACCCTCACTGTTTTTATTATGCGATGGAGCCTGTTCACCCCCTCGATAGGAGTGTTACTAGCAGGCACTAAACAGGCCTTTTGGTCAGGTGGCCAAATAACGGACTTGAAACTAGTTTTTCTGGACCATACTTACTAATTTTAGAATAATTTTTCACATAATCTGCCTACAATATTCAATAATATATCAATTTAAAGCTAAGGATTTACCTGTTTTAGGGGCGCAATAGATGATTAGCCTAAATGGAATGTTTTCCTTCTATGGAACTACATGGAACCTACAATTTTATTAAAAGTTTCTGAAAATATTGGACATTCAATGTTATGGGCTATAGAAATATTTCTTAATCTTTCCAATTGTTAGTAAAACATTTATTTTCAAAAAGGATATGTTATAAGGATTATTTTGACATGTTATATACTTTTATAATCAGGGCCAATAAAAAGTTATTGGGTTTTGAACACTTAAAATAAAAGTTCCGAAAACCACCTTTTTTGCCCATTTGCCAGCCATATTGTAACCGTAGATTACACTCAAAAAAGCAGCTGGGGTTCTATTATACCTTATACATACAGATGAAAGTTATATTTTTGTGGTAGTATCACTAATATCAAATAACTATGTTAATCAGATAGTATTTTATTTCAAAATTGTTCAAAATCATCATTATAAAGGTTTGCAGATGGGATATTGCCTATAGAAATATTAAATACTCCTCTAGGTATAATCTAATGTATTGTGTGACATATAAAACTAATAGACTAAAGAATAATTCCAAATAATGGTCAAAAATGCTTATTTTTGAGCAAAATAAGGCTAGAAATGCTCCTAAAAATATATGAGTGGTCTTCTTTTGAGCATTGAGTACCTTTTTGTACATCTTTTTTCTGATTCTTTTGGAGGAAATTGTTATTTTAGCACATCTTCTAACTGAGTTTGATGTGTTATGATACCTATTTATCAAATTGATCAGGAAAAAAATCCAACGAAATGGGTAACTACCTAAGTCCCCTATTTGCCAACCTGACCTTATAGTACTGTGAGGATCACATGTTTAACCCTCTCCTCATCCCCTTTCTCAGTTCTGCCCAATTCTGGGGGTTCCGGGGTAGAATATAGGCCTCCAGTAGCCCCTGATGATCATACAAGGTGACAATAGTGGGATGAGGTACAGCAAAAATGATTCCCATGTGTTGATTCCCTGCTGTTCGCCCGCCCTGTCACCTTCATCACGTAGATATGATCACCAAAGACAGAATTCGTCTCAACCTGTTTTCGCTGTGAATATGACTTAAGTTGTCAAAACGGGGCAAAGCATTGATTACTCACTCACTCACTCCTATCTGCCCAGACGTTAAACTAACCCCACAAACAAACAAACATCCCCTTTGTTAACTGTTCGAGTCTGTTCTTGTAGAATTGATACATAATGTTCCACTGTTTCCCCTGTAAATATTGTGGTTGGCATGGCCCTATGAGAGGCGTTGGGGTTGGCACCATGATGGGCACAGGGGGTAGCAGGGGGTGGGATCCCATAAGTAGCTTCTCAACTCTAAATAAACTGGTATATCTCACATATGAGAGAAGATTTATACTACATAATTCCCAAATATAAGTCGAAATCTATTGTATACTAGCTATAGCCCTCCTTCTGATATGTTCCTGGTAGAAAAAGAACATAATTAAAACTCTAAAACATTCAATTTGTTGTCAAGGTGGTGCGAAATGTGCTCTGTTTTGGAAGTGATAACTAGCTCCCCACAGAAAGTGCATAAAAAAGAATTGCAAAAGAAAGTGGTCATAGAATATAGCCCTGGAATTAGTCAAAATTCTGGAGTAATAACTGTTAGGGATGTCTGGTAACCCTGCATACCATTTAGAGCTTTGTGTAAATACATGACGTTACTCTCTTCGGCAAAATTCCTTGGGTGTAAGGGGGTGGGATGGTGTAGTGGGTTAGGTTCTCGCCTCTCACTTGGCTGGACCGGGTTCAAGTCTTGGCCTTACCTACTACTCCACCTTGCCTTGCCGTCATTTCCACCCCCATAGATTCGAAACCCCTGAGTTGGGCCTGATATAACTGAAAATTTTCTGAGTGCACGCTAAACCCCAACAATCATCATCATCCTTGGGGGTCAGAATGACATCTTAAAGTGTAGCAGTAGTAAAATAATGGTATGTAGATTGTACAATAATAGTATATAGATGGTACAATAATGGTATATGTAGATGGTACAACGGTAGTATATAGATAGTGCCACCCATGATAATGGTAATCAAGGTGGCAGGGTGACGCCTGTCAGTAGTCACAACAAAGGGGGTCCACTTCCTCCTCTCATCATGGACGATAATACCCCCAATTTCCGGGGTCAGATTGCCTGCCAACTCTGAGGCGGTCTATAGACCCCTTGCCAATGGTGTTGCCACCCCTATCAAACGCGCGGAATAGATAGCAAATTGCAGACTTCCGGCCCATAGGAACAATGCAAAAAACAATCCGATTTCTGTTTCCTTTTATCTTTCACACTCAACCCCAAGTGAAAATATTCATAGTGACAGATAGCCAGAACCCAAACCTAAAATATATCACAAAATAACCTCATAATTATGGGAGAAAGATCGGAAAATCCGATTTGTTTGAGCCTTACAATGCTAAAGCATCTGGCTGAAGTCAACAATTTTCTGGCCACGCACAACAACTGGCAAATGCTCTATGGGTGTGTGTGTACGGGGGTGGCGTCTGACGTGACGTGACGTCATGATGACGTCACACCACGTGACCTGAGCTGGGGGTGGTTGTCATGGTTACAGGAGATCGGAGTGGGAGTGGGGAGTGGGTGTTCATCACTACAATGGCATTGGTCAGTTGATGACATGTTGACCGGTATGAACTTACCCGTTAGTTTTACAGGGTAAAGGCGGATCTGTAGTGGGGGGGGGGGGGGGGGGGGGGGTCCTGGGGGCTCCTCCCCCTCTCCTCCCCCCTTTCCCACTTTTGCCGGGCCCCTAAAATACAAAAAGAAGGGAAAATGTCCCATGCGTATGTGCAAATGCACACCATTTCAGTACTTAACCTTTATCCCCCCCCCCCCCCCCCCCCCCCGCACACACACACACTTTCGAAGATGCTGATCCGTCCCTGCAGGTCGCCCACCAAACTGAATCAAATTGAAGGCCTTAGAATGTGTTATATTTTAAGATGATCTCTCCAAATAAGTTCTGATTAAAAGAAGAACATTTATTTATTCAGAGAGGTGAAATTTCATCCACAGTTCTGAATATCAGAAAAATAAATCTCATGTCTATTTTTTTTTTTTCATCAAATAGCCGAGGAGTCTTAAATCTTTTCAATACGGCCTGAATACATCCTAAACATGCATACCGGTAGAATTAATGTAGTAAAAGGCCGTTTTGTACATCTGAGAATGGTCGATAACTTGTTACAACTCATGACTCAATTTGTAGGGCATTGTCCACGTAAGCCGATAGTGACTCCGACCTCTTGATTTACTTTACCAACATAGTTAATATCAATTCAGGACCGAATCCAGGCCCAGAATGTAGGTTTCTCATGACTAATCTTTCCTTTAGTAATGGAAAATAAACATGTTAAGAACATTTATACAAGGGTCCAGTTTTTTTTTTTGCGAAAAAACAAAGAACCCTCAGGAGTGCCATGCCCAGAGGGGCTTCTGAGAGGGCTGGAACCCACGTAGATTTCAAAAAGTTAAAGTCACATAAAAGATAGCAAATGTGTCTAGGATAGTCAGCTCGAACCCGTACCTGGAACCTCTTCAGATTTAACTGGACCTCCCCCTCCCCGAAATTTTCTTAACATTAACAAAATCTTTAGATATTTTGAGAGTTCTTTAATTCGTACGTGACTAGTTGCTCTGCTGATCCTACCGCAATTGTAGGAGGCCCTCTGGGGGCTATTTCTGATTGGTCAATCTGTCAACGTCACCATTTAGATAGTTACAACAGTTGGGTTGCTACGGTGATTGTTAGAATCTTGGCAACCCTTGCCTACTCACCTTCCTAAAAGGAGGAATAAGTGTATGACAATTTGTTGAAAAGATTCAGAAAGTATATTGTACTTTAGCCAAAAAATGAAATAATTGAGAGTTAGGTCAGGAAATCAGTGTACTTTAAGCAATTATTCCATGATTGTTATGAAATCTTGTTGGTGCACTGATATCACTTTTGCAATGGTGTCAAACCACGTAAAATGGTGTCAAACCATGTAGAGGAAGGCCATACCAGTATAACTTCAAATTCTGCAGGGCGGGGTCGGACCCCCCCCCCCCGGGGGGGGGGGGGTCCAGGATGTCCTCTCCCGTTTGGTGGGGACTTAACTACATAAGATAAATGTACGACCTTTCAGTACTTAGCATATATAGTGAATTCGTTTTTTTTTTAATCGCGTGGTGTAAACCTATACATTCAGAGAACTGACACTGCGACACCTGAGTATGGGGGACCTGTACCTCGCCCCGCGGGCAAATGTTACAGTCGCTGAATCTCAAGTAATCGGTAGAGGCTGCCATCCACTAGTCAACTTGAGACAACACTCAGGGATTAGGGTCGGGTGGCAGTGCCGGTCAAAGTTTATACAAGAATTACAAAAATACTTTCCAGACAAGAATATTGATGTTATTATTGGGTTTGGTTGAATATTTGTTGTCAATATTGGTTAGAAATCGGGGGCTGTGCCCCCAAACCCCCCTTTTTCTTTCATTTTTTCTATTTCTAAACTTTCTTATTAATTGCCCCATAAACAGTGACCGACCTAAGACAAACAAGAGGGGATTATCTTCTATCAACACGTTGACTACTGAGGGGATCCCATAGACCCCAAGTAATCTATTGGCAATTCAAATCCTGGACAGGCGATACACTAAACCACCCCTCCCCTAACTCATCCCTACCTGGGGGGTCTCAAATACCAGGATTTACCCATATAAAACAGGGAAAAAAAAACAAAAAAAACACTTTAATAGTTTCTGGGCTTTGTGGAACAGTATCTTTGATGTTTGTTGTCCATCAGGTTACATCCTGTAGCACAGTGACTGGTGTAGGGGTTCTCTGGTTGTGAGCGTGGCTTAGAGGATGGGCCGGTAGTGTGCTTGGGTGAACACGGATACAGCTTCTACCAGGATGTTTGGGATTTTTTACTTAGAAAATATGATAAAAAAAAGTTACCAAACTAAATTGTTTTTATTTTGCAGCCAAATTGTTTTCTAAATATCTTGTGCCTGGTTAGGCTAATCTGTTGCTAATCAGAATCTTTTGCTCAGTAATCCCACCTTGTCACAAACAACATTTATACATAACAATCCATTTTTGAGGTTATTTCACAATGATGCTTATGACAGATTGGCTAACCTGCAGGCCAAATATAGAAAATTATATCACCTCGGATCCCCAATAGGTGTACAAAAATATAAAATCTATGATTTCATTTATGATATTCCCACTTAGTGGTAAGATAAACATGTTTTAGATAATATAGATAACAATTGGTCTTGTTTTTTGTAGGGTGCAGATCCTTCGTAAAGCGGCCAGTTTCTCCTCCCCACCGAACGGACCAAAGACCGGTGGGCAGACCGGGGGTGGAGACGCCGCTGTCAGCATTGACGATCTCAGCGTAAGTGTCAACTCCATGACAGACTCACTGTTAGAGTGACAGAGTCACTCTCATAATGACAGAGTCACCACAGTGGATACTGTCTTTTTTTTGCATTGACAGTGACACTGAATTGATATGTAAAATGGACTGCATTGATTTCAATAACACAGTAACACTGATCATGGTAACACACAAGGAAACTAATAGTGCAACCTTCTGTCTTTAGTTTTTTCTCTTTAGAGAATGCATTATTTCACTGTTTTACTGTAGAGAGAATTTACTTGTAGTTACCCATCATTAAAACCTGTATCTTAAAGAATAATATCTGATTATCCCATTGTTCTGAAGTCGTATTTGTAACAGTCCTCTAGATTTAAAACACCATGCATTTAATTAGTATATAAGTACATTATACCCAATACAACATCTAGAAATGTTGAAGTATAAGAGTCCATCACTGTGTGCAGTAGAGATCATTGTCTGCTTGTGAGCAAACCTCTCTTTCTTTTGCATGTTAAAACCCTAAACTCTAATATTGACATAATGCTTAAACCTTTTGATAATACAACAATTGCGGCCAAGTATTTTTCGCCATAACTGAATTAGAAAAAATGACTCTACTGCACATAACTACCAGGAAAACGGCATGTATATTCATAATTACAAGGGGTCCTGAAACGTCCTCAGAGGCTTTAGGAGTTTAGAATCCAACAGACTTGAGGTGTAAAAGAAAAATGTTTGGTTTGGTGCAGAATGAAAAACAATGTATTTGGAAGAAAATTATCCCCAATACAAATGCCTTGTTCCTTAAAGCCAGTGTATCGTCCGGTTGGAGGACGTAGTTTGCTACATTGTAACTCCCATACATTGGCGCCAAACTTGTGATGTGACCAATAACGTCACCAGATTACATTCTAACATTGCAAAACAAGTTGCCGGCCACAACGTCGTTAGGCTTAGGGGTGGAGCCCCTAACCTTCAGAACCCACAGACGATACCCTGGCTTTAGTAAGGTCGATCAATGTTTGCTTGGTTTTAGAACACATACATATACATATCATGCTCTGAGAACGGTTCCCCGGACCTGCTGCACTGGTGGGTTGATGGTTAAATGCACTACTGGGGCCCGTGACCTTGGTCAAGGTCAACGCCAAAGGTGACTCGTCAGATCACTCAGAATGATTTACATTTAGGTCTATTCTGAAACTAGGTCTAGTTGAATAATTATAATTATATGAAGTTGAAGTTTTCTACAATTACCATCTAATTTGACCTGACTTTCAGCAGAAATCTTGCAACCTTTACTCTGTGTGCTAAACTTCTATTTTGACTTAAACAATAATAGATCTACAGTCAACTTACATTTCTTAAGCTGGTAGTGATTGAGAACCTCTTGTGATCATGATATTGAAATTTACCTCGAGGCCATTCTCCCAGGGTGACCTTGGCCATGACCTTGGCTGTGACCTTGAAGTTGACCTTGGAGGTGACCTTAACAATGACCTTGGCCATGACCTTGCAGGCCCCTATAATATTAATAATAACCAACCGTCCTGTACCAGTGTACATAAGGGGCCCCTCCCCGTCTTCTCTTTGTGATCTCGTTGCCCCGACAGCCCGCCCGGAGACAGCAGCGCGCTGACATGGACCCCACCACCGGCTTACCATTGCTTAAAGACTACGTAGGTGACGGAAGTCCTAACTTCTAACATCGGTTTTCAGTGTGTCTGTCCTTCTTGTTGTTGTGTTTTTTCTGAGACTCTTTTTCTTTCGCCAGTCGTAAAATTTTCTTCCACATGTGTCCTTTTTCTCTGTTTGTGTTGTGTTCGTGTCATCACTGAAAATACACATAGAACCACACATAAAATTTTCTAACTGCTAAATGAGTGCTTCTCTAGAAGTTAATATTTTGTTGAAGAAATCAAGTAATATATACAGGATAAAATAAAGTACATGATACCTGAACCAAGAGACACACAATCCAAACTTATTAAAAGAAATGATAAAATGGGATGGTTCATATTTAGTTTAGTTGTGTGGGAAGTTTTAACCAAGCCAGATCAGAATGTGGGTATTTTCTATAGGCCCTTCTGACCAGGGGAGGTTTTCAAATAGGTCTAGACATACAAAATAGATGTTTACATTTCTAAACTTCAAGTTTCTCTATGGTCTAGAGTACCAAGTGTAACCAGTGCACTTGAACTGTAACCTCCTCATTGGAGGAGGCGTGAATTGGGGCTTTTAGGTGGGGGCAGAGTCAGCAATCGATCGGTGATCTATTGATGATTGACTTTTCATACCGCAGGGAGGAGAACCCGGCCCGGGGAGCCCAGCTTGTGGGAATATTGATCGACCCATGGCTGGTGTCTTGGGTCTCAGCTCAGGGTTATATAGAGCAAGAAGCTGGGTTTCTTAACTTACAAGGAGTGAATGAACGTTCAAAGCGGCCTCACAATTCCGATCACAATTTTGATGGTCTGTTGATGCGTCTAGGACAATGCCCATAACTATGATAACGCCTGTCTCTGCCACTAGAATAATTTCAAAGACAACTATGCTAAAGATTTAACTGATCAGGTCTGAATTGGGAATAGAAAAATAAATCACACAACTCCCAATTCCTTGCCATTGGATCAAAAATCGGTAGGAGAGCTGGAGCAAGCTTTTAGCTCTTTTCTTTTTCAATAATGCCCTTATTTCTTCTTATTTAAAGGGTTTCCTAACTTTCGACACTTTTAGCTGGGAAAGAGAAATTTTATCATTTTTGTGCGCATTCCTGTGATGAATTGAAGCTATTTGAATGTGAATTTGAAGTAAAGGGTACTTCTCCTTAAGGTTATATTTGAGCCTGTAGTCAAAACATAATTCTTTAATTCCAGCATGTATAATACCTGTAGGAGAAAAAAAGGGTAATTCTACTTAAGCAAAAAAAATGATACTTGTGTTTCTTCACCAAACCCAGAATATGAAGTCCTGCATATTCAATTGAATAGTTTTATAAGAACCCTGTGTAATTTTGTAAGACCATATCCCTAGCCCTAGGTAACACACTCAGAAGACCCAGGTCACAATAGAAGCACCCAAGATACATAAGAAACATCAACATTTGTAGCAGGGTCCCCACAGAACAGGGAAAACAGGGAAAATGACAGAAAAAAATCCCTGACAGGGAAAGCACAGGGAATTTGCAAATTTGAACAAAACAGGTGAAACACAGGGAATTTCATTTGACGGGGTTCTGAAATTCCTGATTCTCAAAATATTATGCATTTGTCTCCTTGTTGTTGGGTTGTCTGATTTTTTTCTGCATGCGAAGGCCTTAAAATTTGAACAACTTGCTGAAAGTCACACAGGGGAAAATTGCCGCAACACAGGGAAATGTCAGGGAAAACAGGGAATTTGAAAATGGAATTTGAGTGGGTACCCTGTTGTAAGTTCTTAATGCTCTCTTCATTTTCGCCTTGCCTTTGTGTCTTTCTTGTTTATTGGCCTCTCAGTATCTTTGCCTGCTTCGTGCCAAAACTCTACTGTAATGTGGGCTCTCTCATTTCCTTTCATCCATCTTGTGAACTCCAGTCTTTGTTTTTATTCACCACTTTCTGAAGTCAGTTATTTCGAGCTGTGAGATTGAAATAACAATTGTAATAATTTAAAGTTATCAATATGCACGATTGAAATTGAAAATTATGTCTGCATTTGAATGTTTTTTGAAATATTTTACTAATTCTAACAGATTGATTGAATATATTTAACGAAAGCATAATCCTTTGGTTCGGTTCGCTTCTACAAACTGATTAACAAAGTTAAAACTATTTCTCTGTTTACTGTTAGTCAACTCAAAGAAATAAATCCCATTAAATCATTAATAAAACTGAAACCAACTCCAAAAGCCAAAACAACAGTGCCACATTCTCTGTTACACAATTAAGTAATTCTAAGTATATCCTTAAGTGTTGCACAATGCATGCCATTAGTTTTAATAATATCATAATTCTATAGATATAATGCAGATTTATCATAAAATCCTTTTATGATTTCAACACATTGATACAGGATGATACACTTATGAGATATTTCACCAACAAGAAAATGAAATATATCTGGGACCAACGAACAACGACCTTCGAAAAACTCAGGTTAGTGAAGTACATACTTACCGTAAAAAGACTAAATTTAAGCCGCATCTTTTCTAAGCCGCAACCTGACTTGAGTTTCCACGTGGCCAATGAAATCAGCACTTGGAATATAAGCTTTACTTGCAAATCTCTTACCAATAATTTTACCTGAATTAATCGTATTTGAACACTTCTATACAAATCTGTATTGTATAAAAGATGTGAGAAGGTTAAGATACATGTGTGGGGTGCAGGGTGGTGAAATAGTTAGTGTTTGCTTGGCACTTGGGAGAGCCGGGTTCGATCCTCGGCCGGGCAAAAGTGGCTGCTGCACCTCTCTGTATTCCTGCTAGTTGCAACGACTAGGTTATCAAAGGTCTTGTGCTACCAGCTGTAGTGTCTGGCCCTGCCTATGGGACCATGCATGTTAAAGAACACCTGCTTTGGTAAATAGATAATAGATATATTCCATAGAAATGATCATCAAAGACAGGATTGTCAAAAACCTTGTTCTCGCTGTGATATGACCATAATTGTTGATACGGTGTTAAACCCCTATAACCAAGCTACTGATACACATGTGACCTATGTCTCTTCCGCAGGGGTCTTGAAGCAAACCATTCCTGCTCCTACTTCCACGGAGTGAAGGGCCTATCGGTGGCCGGTCAGGACAGACAGTGAGTTGGTTTACCCTACTACTTCTAAAATGATGTCCTTCCACATGTTACAGTCTACACTGAACTTACTTCAGTCCATACCAGGAACCAGCAAAATAGGCTGCTACAAGCCAGTCCATCTGGTTGCTGATTTGTTTAACAGCTTTTTAAAGGACCCGTGGGAATCGAAAAATTAGGTCATGACACCATTACATAGTTCCCCCCTCCTCCTCTATGGGGCATCATAGTGTAATGGTTAGCAACCCTCTCCAAATGCCCTATGTTGTGGGTTCGAATCCTGGAGGGGCCTGTTAGGCACAAAAACAATTTTGAATCACTATATAACTTGTTAAATCATCACTACTAAATGTATTTACCTCATGCCATGGGAGGTCACGGGCTATCAGTCCAACATCAAGACTGAGTGACTGTTTGTAATCTATAGAATGAACAAAACAAAAAATAAAAATAGATCTACTTGTTTTAATAACCAAGTTTTAGGAGGCGATCAACAGATTGCCTCTTCTTGGGCTTCACACCAAGTTAGTTAATAATGACACCTTTTCCTGCTGGTTTCTGGTGTGCTATTACTTCCTTCACTGGGTCTATAATGTAGCCTCTCATCATGATGGAAAACAGTCAAATTTCTGAAATGTTCTTGATTTTGTTTTTTCTTAGTCCCTAACTATGTTTCATCATCACCCGATACATGTTAATTGCAGAAGTCTGAATGCCATTTTCCTAAATTTCTGTGAGTTCCCTGTTCATAGAGTGGTTCCTCTTCTAATCACTTGTCTGCTACTGTTCTCCTCAGGCGCGTGCTGTATGGGTACAACGCCATCAAGGTCCACGTTACCTCAATCATGAAACTACTCTTCACACAGGTACGTCTATGCTGGTTCCACTGGGGGATTGAGAGGGGGGGGGGGCATGCCCCTCCATTTTTTTCTTTTGGAAAATTTTGAGTTTTTTTACTGTAAAATTCAGCAGAAGAGTCATTAAGGAAAAAACTTTTCCAATAGCGTGCCCCCCCCCCCCTTTTTTTTTTTCCCTAAATCCTGGATCCGCCAGTGGCTTCCATCATTTTGTATTTGATTACCATCTTCAAGCTAAAAGGGGAATGGGTTGGTCTAGGGGTTAGCGTGTTGGCATAGCAGGCGGGCGGCCTGGGTTCGATTCACAGACCTGGTAGCTACTTTGTAGACCACTTTACCTTGCCATCGTTTCCACCCCTATATATCTGATCACAAGCCTGTAAAGGCAAAGTACCAGAGTTGGTATTGATAGAGCTGAAAAATTGCTGAATAGACCTTAAACTCCAACACATCATCATCATCATCTTCAAGCTAAATCTATGGAATGGATTTCAAGAGGAGTTATTTCAATATTGTTCCTACTGCTCAAGCCTTAAGATATCTATTGCAACATTACAAAGTAAGTTGCATATTAGTGTTGAAATTCATAAAGCTTTGGAGTGGCTTCACAAACTAGTACTTGGCACAAACAATGTAGTTCCGGTTCCTGTGATTGGTGGAGTGGGGACTCTCATGGGCCGTATAGGTAGAGTCTGCATCAGCACACACTGGAACCCAGCCTCTGAAAACTGCCTGGAGGGTGCGAAAGACCTGATGTGGGACAGTTTACCATTGGTTAACTGACATAGATGATGTAAAAAGCACCAAAAGTAATTGTGATATACAAAATAAGTAGCCAAAAGACACTAATATTTGTTCTTGCTGTTACATGTTATCAGACAAATGAAAGATTGTTGCTAGAATATGATTCAAAATGAATGTTTGTAACAATTTGTATATTTTCTTTCCCTAATCAAAGAACTTAGATAAGTATTTGTGAATGTTATTGATAACTTCTATTTTTGGTTGTTTTCCACAGGTCCTCAACCCATTCTATGTGTTTCAAGTGTTCAGCATGATCCTGTGGTACAACGACGAATACTACTACTACGCCACATGTATTCTGATCATCTCGGCCCTGTCGCTCTCAGTGTTTGTCTACCAGACCCGGCGGGTAAGTTAGCCCTTTAGACCCTGAACAAGAGCGTTGTGTATTTTTCAGGGTACCAACCACACAGGGAAAACAGGGCAAACAGTCAATAAAAGATTACCTCACAGGGGAATTTCAGGGTATTTGCAAATTTTGCCAAAACACAGGGTCAACACAGGGAATTTCATTTGACCAGGTTGCAAAATTCCTGATTATCAAAATATCAGGGATTTGACTTTTTGTTTGTGGGTTCTCCCAATTTCTTCCACGCACAGAGGCTTTTAAATTTGAACAACTAGCTGGATATGACACAGGGAAAAATTGTTGTGGAACAGGGAAAACAGGGAATTTGAAAATGGAATTTTGGTTGGTACCCTGATTATAGCTTATGTGTGCGGAGTAGTATAAAAACTTACATCAATTAGTTAGACGTTATTTTTGGTATTTCATCATATGCTAACCAAGGGTAGAGTTACTTCTTCACGCAGGGCGTTCAATTCTGAATGAAGAGACTCGCTCTGCAGAGGTTCAAAGTTTATCAAAGTAACTGCAGACAGTAGAAGGATAGGTATTCTTCATACATAGTCCAGCACCTTGGATTGTTCTTACAAGCTAAAGATCCCAACAGTAACCATGATCACAGATGCACACTAGGCCTTATCCAATGATGTGCCCTCATGGTATCCCGCACACAGTCTTTCTTAATCTAACCTATCACATAGTCACATTAGAATACCATCAGCACCAACTTATTCCACCAATCTCCTGTACAGTCTTATCCCTGTGATTTCAGTTCTTGCTCTCTGACCCTATGCTGCAGTGACAGCCTTCATATATTACTCTTTATTGATTATTATCATCTCTGCTATGGTGCCCTTGTAGGCAGGTGACACTGTCATACTGTTACATATTGATTTTGATGAGCATAATTAATTGCAAGTGCTTCTTTTGGAAATAAAATGAAGTGAAACTGCTTTTTTCTACAGATAGATTTTCTCATTTCTTATTTGTTAAAACAGCCTGAGTTTAAAACAAATAAAAATCAGGGACAAATTGCAAACCTTTTTGTGAAAATGATGGCTGAAAAACCCGTTGATTTTCTCATGTATCATTCGTTTAAAAGAGTTAAACAACTAAGAATAAGATACAAATTGCAAACTTTTGATTCAATTCACATTTCCTTTCGTCCCACAGATGCAGCGGGCGCTCAAGTCTACAGTGACGGCCGACTCCATCATCCCCGTGTGTCGGGGCGACACTGGGGGTATGTACCACAACACTTCATCAAACTAGTGTCGAACTAATTGTTATATAGTTTGTTTTACAATACAGATGATTTAAGATTTGAAATAAGTTTGAGAAATTAAATTGTTTGGTTCATTGATGGCAAATCTCTTCATTCTGCATCTGTTCATGAGATACATTTAAAAAAATGTAACTCGAGCCCCGTGCCCACTAAGCGAATTTGACTGAATCGGCCGACTAAACAGTGCTAGAATCGGCTGATTATTCTCATAGAATCAGCCGATTTTAGTACCAATTAATATCGCCATTCAGTGTGATATATTGAAATATACATGTTTGATATGAGTCGGTGCTAGTAGAGTCGGCTGATTTTAGCTATGAGTGGGATGACTTTTGTCAAATTTGTTCAGTGAGTTTTGGGCTTTAGTGTTATCAGGCATTCTCTCACATTTTCTGTCAGTATGAAGGGAAGAAATAATGTGTGTACTATCTACCTTTTCTGCAGAGTACGAGGATCTAACGACAGACCTGCTTGTGCCGGGTGATGTCATCGAGGTGCCGCGTCACGGCTGTGTCATGCAGTGTGACGCCGTGCTCATCAGCGGCAACTGTATCGTCAACGAGAGTATGCTCACTGGTGAGAAATGAAATCCATTAATTTAATCAAAACTCGCTTGTCAGAAGGAATTGTATAGTCAATGGGAGTTTGTTCACTGGTGAAAAATGAATTCTAGAAAATCCATTAGTTTGATTAAAAAAAAATCGGCAACAGTATCGTCATGAGAATATCCTAACTGTTTAGGTTAAATTGTCTTCCTCCCATCTTTTGCGCTTACTGATATTTTAAATATATTTTCATAGTAGTGTTAAGGAACTGCGGTTGCCCTTAGACAAAAATGTTCAGTTATCAGACCATGTTGATTGGATACAAGCGTGTAATGTATAGACACTGTTAGAGGTGCCAACTTCGCGAGCGCTGACTTTGTCAGTGTGGTTTCATCCTCTGCTCCACCATAAAATCTGAAAATTGTATATACATGTATTATGCAGTTTCTATAACTTGGATACACAACTGATAAGATACCCAAAGAGACCTATTTGCCAGCAACTTTTGAACACCTTAGATAGAAAAAAAAGAATATATCTTTTTTAAAAAAAATATCTGAACGACTTCTTTTTCCCTACAGGTGAGAGTGTGCCGGTGACTAAGACCCCACTGCCCAACCCGCGGCTCTCGTCCAAGCCGGGCGGCCCGGGGGACGTGCACTTCAACATGAAGGACCACTCACGACACGTGTTGTTCTGTGGTACGCGGGTCATCCAGACCCGCTACTACGGCAGTCAGAAAGTACGGGCGGTCGTCATACGCACAGGTAACAGCGACGGAAACTCTACTGTAATGCAATCAGAGCTTTTAATTCAACCAGATATTCTCGCCTTCTAAGCGTGCAAATATATAGGGGAAATAATGGTAAAGGTACAGAGATGCCATTTTTCCAATTTTGTAGGATTTCCTACTTTTTAGTGATTTTGGATTGTATTACCAAATTATTCCTACATCACTTAGATATCTGTACAAAAGTATTTTTTGTTAGTTTCAAGTTATTCAAATGCAAAACTTTATTGAATCTATTTCATAAAGTGATTTTTTCTTAAGTTGCTTAGGAAAATGTTTCCTACTTTTCCATCAGTGAGAAGTGGCATCTCTGAGTCGAAAATTTGATATTTTTTTTAAAAAATATTTTATTTATACTGTATCATGACCAAATCATACAATCTGGTCTCCATCTTGTCTAGTTTTCTAGGTGCATACAAATCTAACTTCATAAAAACACTGTTTTCGTTTCATTTCAGGCTTTGCTACGGCCAAGGGTGAACTGGTGCGCTCCATCATGTTCCCGAAGCCCGTGGACTTCAAGTTCAGTCAGGACGCCTTTAAGTTCATCGGGGTGCTGGCCCTGACCGCGTGTATCGGCATGGTCTACACACTCGTCATCATGGTAAGTTGTGGTTGTTTGTTTTTGGGAGTCCCTAGTTATATCTGTGTAGTATTGTAGCTATTGATGGGGACTCCCTCAATCGGTCATGTCTTTAGCCATTTAATTCTCTTTGTTCTCAATGACCTGTTACACAATCTCATGTTCAGCAGTTGAAGGATATCGTCCCCCAATTGTTGTAAGAATCAGGCAGTGTGAGAAGCTAGAAGTAGGTTACATAACCAATGCCTGAGCTAAACAGCCCTCACCCCTTCAAATTAGGACCACCACTGTCACCTGCAGGTGGGCAATCCCAGGTGGGTGAGTGATAGGTCACTCAGTGCTAGGTGTGGACCTAGTAGCAGCCCCTTTCCTAAACCCCTCCCTGAGCTGTGTGTGACAGTAGGAGTGGTGGTGGTCAGTACCTAAAGCCCGTATTACACATAGCCTTCTAGTATTAGGAGGGCCTTCAGTTTACTGAGGGACAACCATTGCTCATGCATGAGCAAAACTTTGTAGCTAATTTGCTTCTTGTTTTAAACCACCAGCAGTGTTGCCAGGGGTCAGGGGAAAGTCAGGGAAAGGTTATTCTGTAAATACTCTCTATACTCTGTAAATACAAAGTCTACGCCCTTACCTGGAAAATTCTTAGCAATTGGATATTAAACAAAAAGATTGACTTTACTGAGATAATAACATTTCGAACATTTGAAAACACTAAGAAACAGATCCAAAGGTATAACCAAATAAAGCGAAGTAAACTTTATCAAACCCAACTCTGGTTGATGGTTTCAATGTTGTTTTTATTACTTGATAGTTAAGTACGAATTAACATGTTTCAGTAGGCAAAGACCTTCATCAGTTATAATCAGTAATCAGCATTGTTCACATTCAATGTTGGTTTTCAACAGACCCTGAAACTCGGTCGCTAAGCCGCCCCCACGTGTCCCCCGCCCACGCATGTCCCCGCGTGTCCCCCTCGTATCCCCGGCCCACACCTGACTGACTTCTCTCCTGTTTCAGCTGTCCATGGGGTACCCGGGGTGGAGTTTCTGCTCCTGGGATGAATATAGGCCCTCAGTAGCCCTTGCTGATCATACAAGTCGACAATAGGGGGGACCCAGCACTGACCAAGTGGTTCTTTGGGTTTGATTCCCAGTTGGTGTCTGGGTTCACTAAGGGATGAGGTACAGCAAAAATGACTTCCAGGTTTTGATCCCCTGCTGTTTGCCCACCCTGTCACCTTCATCTCATAGATACAATCACCAAAGACAGAATTTGTCCCTACGTTTTTTTCGCCCCGACAATTACCCGGTGTAAAACCTCCATCACTCACTCACTCACTCCTGTTTCAGTTCTCCGTGGCAGAGGTCAGTTACTGAAAGAAAACCTTCGCTTCTCTCTTATTACATGCACGACAATGTTTCCCCTTTCAGCATGGCCGGTTACGAAAAGAAAAATGACACAAATATTTTATTTTAGAAAAACATAAAAAAATGTGTGTTTTGCAGGGCCAGCAGATTATGTTATCCTCATAGGAACCTTTATTTAAGCCTCCCTCAGCCAACTATGTTTCACCTTTGATATTTCTAGATGTGGCCAAAGAATAAATTAGCAAGCATTTTGAGTGTCTTCGTTATATAAATGCAACTAAGTTTGCTTCCTTTGCTAAAATTAGGTGACCGTTGCAGTACTTGTCTGTCTATAGACAATTTGTTAATAGATGTGCATTTTTACTCCGGTGGCTCCTGTAGATTTTATAACAACCCCTTTCTCTGCATATCTTGTCTGGGCTTCAGAAAAGTAATAGAGAAAGTACAAGGAATGATATTGGAGGGGTTGCGGACGTTCTCGTCTATGTACCCACCACCGTTTTCCAATTCACTTTGTCATGATTTACTGTACTCTTGCCTTAGATATATTCATAGTTGACTTTTAAAAACAGAGTACTCATTCCATTACCTTGCTTATCCTCATTCTTAAGCTTGCATGAGTGTCTAATTCTCCTTATCTCGAATTGCTGATTTTCTCAGACCAATGCAGTCCCAATTCTCCCAACCACGGATAGCTTATTTATTGTAGTTGACCTGCAGACTAGCCTAAATCAATGTGCATTCAGGGAAATATGTAGACAAGTTACAAGGCTTAAGTACAGGAATTTATAATAAGCTTGGCATTATAATTCTTTAGCAACGTTGTAAACTCCAGTATAGATGGGTTTTCAAGTAGATCAAGTATTCATGTGAAATAACAAATGTCACCAATAACGGTTAAACAGTATGTGTTTTAGGCTTCTGACTGAAGAAATCATATTTTGAATTAATTTAGGGGTACTTTAAAATACAAAACATCAGAGATCCCAGATAAGGAGAATTAAAGGAAGGTCACATCTGTTTATTATACGTAAATTTCCTTGAGCAGTACGTAAATGCACTTTACGTACCTCTCACATATTTGTATGTGAAGCAGGCCATTGTTCTTCTTCTTTAATTACTGTAAATTCACTTTTTCTGAATAAAGTAAAAAATGAACTTAACAAGTTTATACTTACGTTGAGTAAAATGTAACGGTATGCTGTAAGCTCTATTCGCTCAGGCGATTTTGACCCAGCCCGAACATGCCTTTGGTTGATTGCCTGTGACAGTGGAGTGTTGAAATGTACATGTTTGAAATAAACCACAGCAAAAAAAAGCCGACTATAGGCTATATTCCACGGTGCGTTGGGGTGTACTTGCGTTCTCTCTAAATAGGAAGCACAAGTAGTTTGCGTTTCAGATACCAACATGTTGGTATCTGAATGCAAGTAAACTTGCCTTTCAATGCAAGTAAAGTGCCACTGAACGCATCGTGGAATATAGCCTTACACCTGCGTTCATACTTGCTTTCTATGAACGCAAGTACAAACGCAAGTAAAATGATTGAACGCAAGCACAGGAACGCATCGTGGAATACAAGCTTATGTAAAATTCAGACTTTAGGTATGGAGCTTTAGCGGGATACTGACAATTAATCAATTGGTTTTGGCTGTAGTTTGGCTAGAATTGGCGATGATTTGTTAGTCGACTATGTGATAATCGGCCTATGGGTATAGAGACAGCATATTGGCAATTTTCTATGTTTCTGTCTCTAGATTCAGCGCGGGTCTCAGGTAAAGTCCATCATCCTGCGTACCCTAGACCTGATCACCATCGTGATCCCTCCCGCCCTGCCGGCCGCCATGACCGTGGGCATCGTGTTCGCCCAGAACCGACTCAAGTCTCACCGCGTGTACTGCATCAGCCCCCGGTCCATCAACCTCTGCGGGGCGATCAACGTCATCTGCTTCGACAAGACGGGCACGCTGACCGAGGACGGGCTCGACATGTGGGGGATTCTGCCCACTGCCGCCAATGCGTATGTAGTCTGGTTCTGTCTTTAAATGTCTGAAATTTATTTTATCAAATTTAAGGCATCAAAAAAGTCTAGAATTTTACATTTGTTTTAGCCATATGCCTTAAAGAGGTCTTCAATTGAACCTGATTTGAAAATAGTAGTCCATTGGGCTAGTGGTCCTGTCTTTGCACTAGCCCGAATCAAAGTTCCCCAAGTCCATATGAAGTTAATATTAGAAGTTCCTGGTACTATATAGTAACTATATGTAAAGGGAAATCGCTCTTTAACATGAACCATTTTAAAAATCATACTTGCTGCTGGATGAGTTTTGTAATCTTTTCAATAAATGTGAATAAAGTAAACCTATTGTTAAAACATCTGACTGTTCTCCCTATTCACTATGTACCCAGGTTTCAGAAGGTGGTCCACGACGCGCTGGAGCTGGGGCGGACCAGCCTGGTGACGGCCATGGCTACGTGCCACTCACTCACCATCATCGAGGGACAGATCTCAGGGGACCCGCTTGACCTCAAGATGTTCGAGGCCACTGCCTGGGTGAGTAGAGTCTTTTCGGGTTTTGCCACCATACCTTCTTAATGGTCACAGCCAAAGTCTGCACTTTAATGAGGCGGAGAACTACTTTTCTTGACCTTTGGGTACCAGTAATAGGCTACCAGTGTACCACACCGGGAACTTTCTTTGCCACTGGTTCCAAGCTGCACTAATAGCCTATGGCTGATACCCAGTGGCCCAGAACAGTCATTCTCCTTATTGGACAATTTGGTATTTGAAGGAACCACAAAGTTTGGAATAACCTTGTAGATTGCTAGATAAGGATAAATATCATGTATACAAATAAATGATAACAGAACCTTGGTAAATTTTGTATGACCTTGTTTATCATTATTAAACTTGTTGACTTCTTAATGACCTTTTGCTTCTACATGTTCCTCTTGTCTTTAATAACCACATATTATAATGCTACCATAAACCCAGGAAATCACATTGTTGCTCAACGAGCTTCCTTGGCTGGTGTTTTTACTTATCCTTTTGATTGGCATTTTTGACCTGTTGACCTTTAGATGACCTGTTGACCTCTAGTTGACCTTTGAATGACCCCGTTGACCTCTGTAGGACCTGGAGGAGCCCGGGGAGGACACGACCCGGTTTGATGTCATCATGCCGACCACGGTGCGCCCCAAGACGCCCGACCTCGTCCGCGCCTCTGAGAACTACAACACTGAGGAGGTGAGATTTACAGGCTGGCCAGAATTTCACAGATCCGCTGAATTCCGCGGTTTAAAAAGATGTTTTGGGTAATTTTTTTAGATTCGATGATTTTTAGACCCGATCAGAAAATGATTTATGTATAAGGGGTTAGGTGGCCCTCTCCGATTTGATGTCCCAAAAAATTGCTGTAATTTGGGGAAATTTGAGGAAATCATTCTTTCCCTTACAAATCCATTTCTTCTGAAGAATGAGGGTATGTTTTTTTCGATATATTTCCCATTTCCGCGGAAAAGATCCTCAGTGACTGGCATGGCTTGATTTAGAAACGTTATCTGATTTGTTAAAATTTTCAATTAAAATCCTATGAGTCACAGCATAATATAACACTGGCATCCATATATCAGATGCGAATATATGTTCATATCGTATTGTTAAAATGTAAAGGCCCTAGAAACAAATTTTTACATATTTCTCTTAATTAACAAAGACCATAAAAAGATGAGATTTCGGTTTATAACAGCATTTTGACCACAAATTATCTTGCTAATTGTCGAGTATATTAAACTTTGTTTTCCATTCAGAACCTGCCGTACGAGGTGGGCATCCTGCGTCAGTTCACCTTCTCCTCCCGCCTTCAGCGCATGTCGGTCATCGCGCGCACGCTGGGGTCGGACCACTTTGACCTCTACGCTAAGGGTGCCCCCGAGATGATCGCCTCGCTCAGCAAGCCGCACACAGGTAGGGGACACATAGAGAGTTTATATGATTGATTTTACTTTCGCAATCTGGGATATCTGTTTTTGACTCTTGTTTAGAGGTGAAATGATGTTTCGCCTCTAGTCATCTAATTATGAGAAAAAGACGCTGGGCCATCTTGCCAGGAACCAGCTAAGTGTTTGGAAACACTGCCCCAGCGCATGGCGACTTCCCGATCGCCGAGCCTGTCTAGGTGACAATAAACCTCTCAAAACTCATCTCATCTCCCAGAATGAGATCACTTCAATAACTAGTATTTTTATATAAAGATATAACAACATTTGATAGACATAGTTCTATTCATACTTAATGACCATTTCCTAAGACTATTTCGCCTCTCGTGGAAGCTCCGCTCCAGGACAGACATTATGACTTGTTATACAATGGTTGTTAACAATTGCATCAATTTATCAAATGTTTTTCTTAAATCTATGTTGGCACTACTGCATGAGGCTGTTTTCTTTTAGACTGAAAAACTGTTTATTGTATCTATCTCAACTCAGCCGCTTACTTTTTTAATTGATAACAAAGAAATTAAAAAAACATTGATATGAAACATATGCATATATGTAACTAAACTTTATAACTTGTAACACTGTTAACACTTCATAACTTGTGATACTCTGCCATTAAATAACCATACCTCCCTGCCTCTTCCCCTCCAGTGCCGGCTGACTTCCACGACGTGTTGATGCGGTACACCCAGCAGGGTTACCGGGTGATCGCCCTCGCCTGGCGCCCGCTCCACAAACTGAGCTACGTCAAGGTACAGCGTGCTCAGCGGGAACAGGTCGAGTGTGATCTCGAGTTCCTCGGACTGCTCATCATGGAGAACCGACTCAAACCAGAGTCGACCCCGACAATACGCGATCTGAGTGAGGCAGCTATAAGGACCGTCATGGTCACTGGTGAGTCAGAGCTTGTGATAATTGTGCAATTATTTTTTTCAAAATCTCATTAGTGATGAAATATATCATTTCTTTCTTAGCCAGAAAATCGTATAAAGTGCTAGACGGATAAATATCTGAGGCCGATATACAATTACAGAGGAACCCTTGACTCATATATAACTTTTACTTGCATTAGCAGGAAAAACAAAAATTAAAAAATAAAGAAATATAAATTCAGGGCATTTAGTATGGGTCAGTAGGTTGTAGGTCAGCTCAAGCGCTTTCTAAATCCAAACCCCAGTTTTTTTGTAATTAGCCAAGTCAGTATTCACTCAATTGACTTGTTCACTCAATTATGATATATTTGAGAACATACTGGCAGTTTTGGGCATGGCTCAATATTCAAACTACCTCAAATTTCAACCATGAGTCATATATGCCCCCCATTATAAAAAAATGATTGTGACCACTCTATCTGTCTCTAGGTGACAACATGCTGACTGCGTTGAATGATTGCGACCACTTTATTTGTATATATGTAACAACATGCTGACAGCGTTAAATGATTGTGACCATTCTATCTGTATGTATATCGATATGAGGCGAAAGAGCTGGCTAAAATGCGACCACGTAAAACAAATAATAGTAAAAAAAAATTTAAAGTGTTTATCTGTATGTAGGTGACAACATGCTGACAGCGTTGAGCGTGGCCCGAGACTGCGACATGATTCACCCCGATGGTCAGGTTGTGCTGGTGCACGTTATCCCGCCCCGTGAGGGGGAGCCGGCTCGTGTAGAGTGGACGCGGGCCGAGGACCTGAGGGACCGGTCGGTCGACACAAAGACCAACGAGGTCTCGCCCACAAGAGTAAGTGGAGTCTTTTCAGGTGCTGTCAGTCAGAACTTCTTCAGTGCCTCATGTCTACTTTATTTCTTGGTACATGAAGCTGTGTCCCCACTTGAGGGAAGAACCACCTTAAAGGGACCCAAAACCAATATAAATGACAAGTGTAAACTCAGATAATTGTAGAAATAAGTTAGATGAGTCTAGTTAAGCTCAGTGGTAAGGTATCTGCTTTGAAAACAAGATCAAACTAAAGTAGAATTCCATGAAATATGGTAATATTTCCATTTGTTTGTAAACAAACCCCATTCTTGCAGATCCATATTAATTGAGTTGAGCAAGAAAAACATGTTTTTTAATGATTTTCTGGTTTCACATTTTCTGGTTTAGATTTTAACATTGGCCAGAAATAGGCTCAATGAATGGATTTCCATGATTATTTGAGTTTAGAAAATTTTCTTGAATTTATTGCTATTCACCCCCCTTAACTGTGTGGTCTACATTGTCCGTGTTTTCTGCCCCCAGAACCACCTGCCCGTGGAGCTGCTCACCCAGAAGAGCGTCCACCTGGCCATCACCGGCAAGTCATGGGAGCTCGTCCGCCGCTACTTCCCGGACCTACTGCCCAAGGTAAATATTCTCCTCTAGTAAAAACATTATCATAACCATTTAAGTGTATGTGTATGTCAGAGTGAATTTCACTAGTGGGTATTGTGCAAAAAACATGCACAAAGCATACATTGATAAACAAGCCTATCTGTTATAGTTTCGTCCGTGTGCTAAAATGTTTTCCATCTTTATCTGTTCTCAGTTGGTGGTTCGCGGCACGGTGTTCGCCCGGATGTCCCCCGACCAGAAGATGCAGCTCATTGAAACCTTACAGGAAGTTGGGTGAGTCAGAATAATGATACTCGAGGGTCTTTTTATGATAAAAAAGAAAAGAACATGATAAAGTAACTGGATTTTCCCAAACACGTTTAATGGCACAATATCCTAAAAGAGAAATGGGGGAAAAGGGCCTACATTTCTTTTTTAATTGTATCCAATAGCTTATTACTAACTGCTCGACTGCTAATTACCTTGATGCATATGTAAAGATACACAAATTTATGTACTTGTTTTATTTCCAAAACAAAATGGTGAGATAATCAATCAGGTGGATCTGGACCCCCTCACTTCCATTTCTAACCCTTTAAAGAATTTCATAAATCTATAAATTTCTGAAACAAAGCTGTATGACGCGTACCGTCTCTCCTCCTGCAGGTACTATGTGGGTATGTGTGGTGACGGGGCTAACGACTGTGGGGCGCTGAAGACTGCCCATGCAGGCATCTCGCTGTCGGAGGCCGAGGCATCGGTGGCCTCCCCGTTCACCTCTAAGGAGACCAACATCAGCTGTGTACCCACCGTCATAAGGTCAGTCGGTTTGATACATGTATTTGATGTTTTGGGGTGAGTGTAATTTCTCAAATTTAAACATCTAGTTCTTTCTATAGTTTTAGGTACGTCCTGCATAATAACGACCCAAAAAATGTTTTATAGTGTAAGTCATCATCAAGTGAAGTTTTTCCTTTTGTTTCACTTTGAGACTTTAAGAAACATTCACTCGCATTTTCAAAATATATCAGTCAGTTTAATTTCTGTTGTCCATCCCAATCAGTGAAATATCCTTAACTATGTCTCCGAAATGAAGTAATCTCGATTGTTAAGTGAATTTTGTTTTATATTTATTGTCATCTCTCCTTCCTTCCCTCCCATATACACGATAGAATTGCAAGATTAGATAATACTTTTTCCATGCTTCATCCTAAACACCATGGGTTGTTGTTTTTTCACAGAGAGGGTCGCGCGGCGCTGGTGACGTCGTTCGGCATCTTCAAGTACATGGCGTGTTACAGCCTGACACAGTTCGCCACCGTCTGCATCCTCTACTGGGTACGGGCCACAATAACGGCGTACTTTTCTGGGGCACTTGGTATAAGCCATAAGTTATCAGTGTGCTATGCCAGCAACTTTCTGTGCCACTGGTTCCCAGCATAGCTCACCAATGAACAAAGAACATTACGCTTGGAGCAAACAAATAGACTATCAAATTCAAAGAGAAGTGAAGGAATTTTAGACTCCCTTAGTTTTTTCCCCCTAAAAATACGGAAATGTTTTTTTTGCATAGTTCTGCATCCATCATGATTGTAGAGTGGTGTTTCTGTGTAAACTTTTTCTCTTCTTAGCTCTTGAATGAATGTCCTCATATTGCCACGTAACCTTACATTATCACAACATAGTGTGAATATATGTGTTAATTACTCGTGTTTTGTGTGCACAGATCGGGGCGAACATCACCGACTTCCAGTTCCTGTACATCGACCTGTTCCTGCTCACCAGCCTCTGCATCACCTGTAAGTACGCGACTCAATCTGGGACGAGATGATCTCCGCTCCGTGAAAGTAGTCCATAAGAACAGTCTCTACCATTGGCTGTTGAAGCAGTCAAATGACAATGATATTGTATCCAAACAGTCATCATTGATGAAAAGACTACATAAAAGACATCAAATGGATGATAATGGGTGGTTAGACATCACCGAACATTTTTAAGACTGTTCAGATATTTTTCAGACTAAGTTTTCATAAAAGTCCGAAAGGGTTCGGGGACGTTAATGAATAGTGATAGCTGGTTGACTGTTTCCCATTTATTCATCAACCCCGACCTACATCCCTGACGAAACGTGGCAGTCAGGTGTTTGGCATTTTCCTTTTCTTGATATACCATTTGCCAGTTCGTACTTGGGGTAAATTATGGAATACAACACCTCCCAGAAAACTAACTTCCCGTCCACAGACCCAATGCTCAAAGATAAGTTCTTGTCTCCCTATATCTCTCATAATTACTGTCCGGAGAAAATATTGACAGTTCTTGATAACGGTGTTCCTGATCTATAAAATAATAGAAAATAAGTATTAATTTACAAGGGATAGCTAAGACCCCCCCCCCCCCCCAAAAAAAAAGAAAGAAGTTTTCTGCCACCTCCAATGCTGTAGCATAGGCACGAAATCAGGAATAGTTCTGCAGCAAGAGCAAACTGGCACTCGGTCTGTAAGTTATTCTGTGAGAAAATGATTCAATATTCTTCCTACAAGCCACCACTCATTGACAGTCGTTGCCGTTTTCTCCCCGTAGATGGCTACACCCATGCGTACCACCAGTTGGTGCCCCGGCCGCCCCCCGTCAGCCTGCTGTCCTTCGCACCCATCGTCTCCATCGCCTCGCAGATGGTCATCGTACTCGCCGTGCAGGTCTTCACCTGGCTCTGGACCCGCGAACAACCCTGGTACGAGCTAAAATATTTAGTTGTTTTTTCCCCAAATAGCTTAATTATATAGGCTTGTCTCCGCCACTTAGTAATGATCAGGTTGTGAAATCATCCCAAGGGTAGATCAAAGTTGGTCCTTTCCAAATTTTGTTAAAAGGATTTTAGTTTATATTAGAAGTCTTTTTTATTTTGGTTTAAAGTTCTTTTATCTTTTTTTGGTTGATATGAACGCTAGTTTTTATTAAGGGTCTTTATATAAGTTTGTTAGGGTTAGCTAAGTCTTTATTTCTTGTGCCTCATCGTTATTCCGTTCTTTGTTTCTAATGCTAGCCAGTGGTAGAACCAATCTCCGATTGGGGTGTTCAGGTCCAAAACGCAGACAACACTTTGCAAAGGCCAAGTTTATTATGGAGTATCAAAATGCCACACAATCGCTGATATAATTCACAATGAGTACAATGTCCTTATGTACAGGAATGTTTGTAGCCCTCGGAGGTAAGCTTTCCTATTACCAGTCTGCCTATCTCCGTATAGCCTCACAGACTGACTTAGTTCCTTCTTTAATCACCAGATGTCACCAGACTCAATGCGTCCTACTACCAAGCTCCTGAATCCCCAAGATTCATATTGATCCAAACGTGTATTGTCTCTGCCCAATACTGGCTACTGCTGTCCCTTTATACCCATGATTATTGATTTCCCATGGTAGTGCTGCCACTGATAGACTAGACCCTCCTGCCGTTACCGAACGCAGGCTGTCATACCTATCTTAGTCGCTACCTATAGCTTTTATCGAATTCATTTACAATTTTGGACTATTAGTGATATAACCATTGGCAGTCTGGTGACCTTTCCTTCAATCTATCAATCTATTCAAAATTTGCCATTAATTACATGCACGAGGTATTAATTGATACCTCGGTGCAGATACACCGCTTGATAATAGACAAAACTGCTGTACAACTGCGTCGCGACAATATTAACTATAATAACGTTTTATAGTAACTAAATAATATGAAAAATATAATAGTAAATACATGATGTGACATTTATATTTTCAAGATTTAGTCTGAAATCCTATACTACATGGTGGTGGCTTAGCAGCAGCCATTTTTTCAGATAATATAAATCGGTTCCTAAAAATAAATAGGCAATGCTAGGTAATAGTTTGTTGGTTCTTTTTCTTTTTTAACAATTCTGACTTGAAATAATATTCCTCTGAGTGGCATGCTCTTGCTTGAAGTGATGTTTATAACATGTAACAGGTTCGAGGCGTTCGTGCCCAATGATGAAGATGACTACGTGTGTCACGAGGTGAGCACACTCTTCGCTGTGTCCTCGTTCCAGTACATCACGCTCGTCATCGTCTTCTCAAAGGGCGCACCCTACCGCAAGACCATCATCTCAAACTGTGAGTCTCTTTACAAGGACCAGTATTTGACATAAGCTGATTCAAAGGTGTGTTAATTGATATAAAACTAAAGCCCACATTGAAAATGATATACATTTCTACATTTTTTTTGGTACATAATAGATTATACATTTGTACGTACATGGTGTCGATTGGGATTGTTATTGAAAGGGCCGTGAAAATTACAGAGGATGTTCTGAATAAAAACTTTTTTGTTTTTTTCCATTGACACTTATAGTCGTAAAAATATGATATTAAACATTAATTCTATCTATAATTAATGGGAAACACTCTTTTCATTGACTTCTGATCTTGAAGTATCCGCTGATGACCGCGTTAACTAATAAAACCTTTTGGCTTCATTTATCAATTGACATTTGATGTCAGAATATAAACATTTTGATTAGAAAATATTTGGAACACCAGTTTCATTGACTTCTGAACGAATTGTAAACCCTTTTGACTTCAGACCTAACGACTAATTAACCTTTTTGTCTTCAGACTACTTCTTGGTGAACCTGGCCGTGTGTACGCTGGTTACCGTTTACTCTGTCATCTACCCATTCCCCTGGTACAACGACCTGCTCGAGGTAAGTCTAAAGCCCCATACCCACTAGGCGATTTTTACTGAGTTGGCCAACTAATCAGTACTAGAATCAGCCGACCCTAGTGCGGATTCAGATTACCAGTCAGTATGGTATATTGAAAGATACATGTTTGATACGAGTCAGCCCTAAAATTGGCCGATTCTTCTAGTAGAGTCGGCTGATTTAAGCGCGGATGAGTTGGCCGTCAAAGTCGCCTACCGGTAGTGGGTATGGGGCTTAAGGAAGTGTGGGTTGGACTAGTGCTAGAGTGGCTTAAAGGGAACCTATCACAGAACTACACGATTGTTATTTTTCGATTAGATAGATTGAGGATATCGTTTACATCTAGTTCTATGACAATGAGCAAAATGAGAACATTCCTAGTTAAGACACAATCATGGGACATTGAAAAACTATGACATCATCTGGTGAATTCAATGTCATAAATTCATTTTCTGAATCTCATACAGTTCTTGTATTTACCCATTTTGGGTAGAAGCTCTTAAATAATTTAGTTTGAGAACAATATTCCAAATAACCAAAAGCAAATGTCTTTTTTCAGATAATACAATTCACGCTATCATGTCATGAAATTCTAACAGTATCTAAAAGAAAATATGCTGAAGCGATAGGCTACCTAATACTTTTATCCAGAGGGATGCGAATAGGTGTAACAAGTAAATGATGTATGTATTTGGCTGAAATGTCCTAACATCTCGATACGCTTCACTTTTCAGCTCAAGCTTCCGCCCTCCATACCATTCCGGTTGCTTCTTGTGGGGATTGCACTGCTCAACTTCTTCGCCAACTTCATTCTTGAGGTAAGTAATAAAAGATACCTCTGTTGTGCAGTACTGGTCATCCAAAGGGTCTTCTTTACATACGCAACAAGGGGGAGAGTCTGAAATTTTGAAAAGAATGCAAACATACGTTACTGCATAAATCTAATGCGTACTTTTGCCCAAAAGGGTGGGGGTGGGGTGCAAAATACATGATAAAATATGTATGTAAAGATGCGGGAGGCCCCTAATCTAAAGATCCTTGGTTCCGTTTCTGGTCTGTTTTCCAACCAGAGTCGTGGATTTCGACTAAGCATGGGGCCTTCCATTGAGTGCGTACACACCAAGAGCAGGTGGAGTTCTGAAGATTTCGAATTTCCAACTTTTCTCGTGTTTTTTTTCGCTTTGATTTTATATGAATGGAAGATATGTTTGTTTTTAATGTTATATGTGTCTTCAACGAATTTGAATAACAAATTTGATGCATATATATATTGAACTACATTGAGACTTAATATTTGCTTCAGACCTTCATCATGGACAATGAGAGTCTCAAGGCCCGGGCTGAGAAGTTCTCCGAGCGTATCCGTAAACGTAAACTCCTGCCGTATGAACAGATCCAGAAGGAGTTGACTCAGACCCCGTCTTGGCCCCCCATCTCCACCGCCATGCCCCTCGCCGATGTCCTCCGCCTCGAGAGCGGTCAGTCCCCAGATGGCGCCAAACTCACCATCGAGGACGAGGCCACTCGCAGGGTTCGCACGCTCAGTGCCATGTCGTCCCTCTCTGGTGGGTCAGCGGACGGCCGCAGCACCACCGACTACGTCACAGAGAACGTCAACCAGAGCTTTCAGCCCGACCCTGACGTCACGTCGGCCTCTGACGTCACCTCTGACGTCATGCCCCTCAAGGCAGCGTCCCCCGATGACGTCACCTTCTCCAGCCGGCCGCAGTTAGAGCGGGAGGACAGCCGGGCCCCGCTGGTCTCCAGCGACATGCCCCTACAGACTCTGAACACTGCCGGGTACAAGCTGACCACGGCCTTATGATATCGGGCCCCCAAGGTCAGTCAAGGTCACCTTGACGAGTACAGGCGTACTCTGGGCGCTGGGGTCAAGGGTGAGCGAGGAAAGCGGGGAATTTTACCTGAACGAAAGATACCCAGGGGATACTCACAAACACTAACCTTCCTGTATATAGACCTATGTATCATCATCAATTCCATCACAGTAACAACAAAAAACTATTCTATTGAGATACTGCTCACTGACAAGGAAAGGTGACACGTGACATGACACGTGACACGTGCCGCCATGTTGTTCCCACAGTAATAATATACACACAATAATGAACTGTATATAAGTAGATATACCATAGTGGTGTGGACATAGTTTTGCACCTCTGAACAAAATAATGAACTTTTCTTTTGCTCTAAGGCAAAAGGTGATTTTAACAATGCAATGTTAAGAATGTTGAAGCGTCTTTTTGTTGTTGAGTGTCACTAAAATTAATAATGAATGTTGAGGATATTTTAAGGCGGCTAATACTGACAGGTAAGTGTACATGTACTCGTATCAACTTGTTGAAGACTGACCATTATTTCAACAAGAAGTGCTAGAAAATGCTGCTTGTAAGGGTCCCTAGAGCCCATTCTGATGTGAGAGAGATGTGAATGATATACTTGTACATCAAGATCTATGAGCAAGCGAACAAGAAGCTCAAGATCTATAAGCAGCGAATAATTTATGAATGTTGTGAGTGTAGTTTTATCATTAGTGTCTTTGTTCACCAACTGTTACTAGAATATGGGCTGAGGGTTGTCAAGCTGATTTATGTGCCACAAATGTATATTCCCATAACTTGACTTAAAGACAATCGCGCCATTTGTTACCGCGCACCACGGCGCGCAGCTTGCAGTATGGGTGTTGAGTGGAGCGTGACGACCAGTGGCTAGCTGCAGAGGCTAGCTGCAGTGGGGGAGGGGGCAGTGCATTATTGGGTATAACTTTTTAAATATTTATCTAATCTTCATACAATAAGCAGTACCGCAATCCTTAAGATGTTGGGAACAATATTAGAATGTAATACTTCAAGATATTTAGCATTTTGATAGGTTTAGGGAGCACTAAAACAAATAGACCTGGTGGGCTAATTCCAGACTTGCAGGTAGATAATCAATATTTCTGGCTAAATTCATGCGGTGACCCCTTGTTTTCTTTGTTGAAAATGAAAGCTAACAGCCCAATGCACCTTATGTGTCATTTTTATTTATTTTTCAACTTTGATTTTTTTTGTGTGGACTTTTTTGTCAGAAATTTGATATTTTTAATAAATTGATTTTTAAGGAAAATAGACTGAAATTCAGTAAAAAAAATTAAAAATTTCCAGGCCATGCATAAAGTTTGTGGACATGTGTCTTTGCTATACATTTGAGTGATTAGATTGTTTATTTGAGGATTAGTCTGAAAGTTTTCATGATAATTGTAACTGTGAATATGGCACTACAAAACCTTAGTTTTGAAGGAATTATGCACATATCATTCCACCTGTAGTTAAAAAGTTAGCACGGTGACCCCCTATTTTTTTTTTCATTTTTGGACTTTAAACATATTTATCTTGTATTTCTCTGAGTTTCAACCAAATCTCAACTTTAGATCTATAATGGCGCCATTGCCCTTAAACGTTTAAGCACTGTTATACCAGGGGTGCCAACTTAAAAACACATCCATGATATTTCATTCTTATGATAAATTAAAACAACCATGATTGTTCAATTTGTGATCGTGAGATTTCAGTGTGCCACAATATTTCATGAATTCTCCTTTCAATTTGTTGGTCTGATTTTTTCAAATTCAAAATTGTTCGTATGTCCTTCCAACACACATTAAAAGAATATTATATGTGAATTCACATAATATATTGTGAATAATTTTATCAAGATTTATCACATAATTTTCATGTCCACAATATATCATGGATGTTTTCTGGGCAGGATTTTTGTATCGTGGTCCTTGAAATACCCCCACGATATATTCTGGATGATTTTTGGTCGGCACCCCAATATATGACGTGATATACCACAAGGCAATACACAACACTGACGTTACTCCCACCGTAGCGGTGTATAGTTCCACTTTTGAATGCGAGGAGGCGGTTTTGTATGTACTAAAAAAGGTCAGTTGGAGGAGTGGAAACCAATGTCGCTCCTGGATCTGTGTACGGTGCATTATCTGCGTTTTGCCTCCAGTAATCGTGTACTCGTAGGATGAGATTAACTGACTAATAAAGCAGCACACTCTATAGTTTGAACTCTAATTCATTCTAATAACTGGAACACTGGTGATCCTGAAATATTATGGTATTTTCTTCTCATTTCAGATTTATTTTCAATCTCACGAAATAAAACAAGTGGGGAATATAGATGAAGAAATAACGTTTTGTGGACGGCTTTTAGTGTGAAGATTTTTATGCTAATTTATTTAAAAGATGTTACGCTTTTGATGTGAATATTCTGTTTCTTGTACGAATTAGTGTTACTGATCTCAACTAATTATAGGTCCAGGTGTTCAAGGGGATCATGTATAGAAAAAGTTTTGGAAATAATTTTGCTATGATCCTCGAGGTATATACTTTTACTTTAGTATAATTATGTCATTTGCAGATAGTTTGTCGATTTCAACGGTTCCAGTGGGTCATGATTCAGAAAAGCACTAAGAGAATGCAGTGGTCATGGTAGAAATTACCCAAGTTAGAGATTATTAGTGTACACTTGCTTGAGATTAGAAAAAAAAATTCTCATTCGAGCACAAATTGCTCGAAAGGTCGGTTTACATGAAATGCATGTATTATCATTGGAAAAATATATTTTAGTTTATTGTGCGTGTGCAAATTTCCTCCTATATTATAGTAGGTCGAAACAAACCAAATGCGTGTCAAACATTTTTTTTTTTTTTACGTAAAGACACAATTGATTTGGAAACAAATATCACGTAAACTACTTGTAATGTAACAACAAAATTACAGCTACAGAAAACCCTACAACCGTAAACCTGTTTCCTTTGATATTATTTTGGGAAACCTATGTACTGTTTAAAGGATCATTTGCACTGTCGAAGACCTTTTCCCTTAGCTGTTTTTGAAGGGAGCCAAAAGCAATGTTCTGTTAACATTTGACAAAATTTTGCAAACTCAAAAAAACTACACTAGTACATTCTATGAGTCTAATTTAATATATAGGTATAGTATAAACTATGAAAATTAACTTTAACTTCACTTGAATTCCAGAAAACCCATGATATATCAGCTTTTAGACAGCGATGTTTGTAAACAAACCTATTTTGGTGGGTCACCAAAATTGAACAAGAACAAGTTTGAATGTATTTCATTAAGTTTCAGCCATTCTTCATGGTCCATATTTTACTATAAACCTAAGTTATGACAATAGAATGTATTTCAATAGTAAAATGAATTTTCAAAAATTTGGAATTTGTATTGCTTTTGGCTACCTAGGTAAACCTGTGCACTGTTTAAGGTGTCAGTTGCACTGTGAACGTTTTGCTTGGGAGACCCCAGTGGTGGGAGTTTGGTTTGTTATCCTTGGTGCTTACATGATACAACGTTTCCCCTGTTACCTTATTATGAGACGGCTCCCACTCTAACACCTTACTGTAAAACCACTAATTTAAGCTGCGCCCTATTTTATGGTGCACCAGATAACATTGTGAGTTTCACATTGACCACTTTTTTTTTATTATTTCCTCAAAAACTTTCAGACAAATTGTGTTTTTTTTTTCAAGCAGTTGAATATGACAACCTAAGTTCAGGTCTCACACTCATGTCAAATTTATGTGATGAAGAAATAACTTCTGCACATCTTTTTTACAGACTTGAACAATGATAAAGGTTGGACAAAACTTTGATTTGCGGCATCACCAAAGTTGGGGACTAAATTGTTCTCATTTCTGAGCCTTATCCTGATTTAAGCTGTAGCTTAACTTTAGAGTTTTTACGGTAATTATCAGGGTAATATTGCTATTAAGTATTTTACCATAATTCAGGAAAAATAGTCGGAAGAAACAAAAACAATTAATTTCTATCCCTCTATTGTTTATGACCTTGTATTAGAGAACCTTGTTTCCAAAGGTTTACAAATTCGGGTTCCATTTCATTAATCGATTAAATAGTATTTATTATTAGAGTATGTATGTCTTTTTAAAACTATATTCGCTAGGATCACAGGTCAAATTCTCTGTACAATTATGCTTTGCTTTTAAATGTTGATCATAATCTAGATTACAAATGCTTACACTGTTGATAGGATGGACATATTATTGAAATTCTAATATACTAACACATAATGGAATTTCCTTTGTCACAATGTGTGACTTGTTTGAACATATTGACTTTGTGCATATTTATCTAAATAATATTCGGAATTAGGCTATCTGTTAAACATATTCTTTCGCAATTCCGATCTCGTATTCAGTAATAAAACACAGTTTCTGTATACATTTTCTGTCCTAACTAGGTATTTTAACCTATTAATGGTAACATAGTTAACGCATGCATGCTATATTAAATCAAAATGTCAACAACGGTAAAATGGAGCTTCAGCGAAGGCTTGATTGAGTTACTGATGAGAGATTTCTGTGAATCTGATGTATCAATCCATACACGAGTGAAGAATGTGACAAATGTAGCCGACTTATCCTATCCAGTAATGCATATCTAATACTCTTCTTGAAAATGTTGGCCCATATTTTTCTTATGTCAAATAACTTGTAATTCACCCTACCACGGATAGCATATTCCCTGGGTTTTACCTGAAGACTTGCCTAAATCAAGGTGCATCCTTGGAAATATGACGACAAAGCACAAGGCTGTATAAGTAAAGACATTTTCACTAATCATGGCATTATTTATGGTTGAACGTCATAGAAAACCATTGATTAATTTTCATTGTGTATCAGTATGTGTTTACTAGTTTTTAAGTTGATCTGAAAATTCATTCATTATAGATAGATAAATATAAATTTTTGTATATTTTCTATAGATTTGGGTGTGTTTTTTGTTGACAAAATTAAGTAAAGTTAACCTGCAGGTGTTTAAAATACTGAAAATCAGCTATCGGTGGTAGGGCGAATCGCTTATCAGGAGACAATAATACAGAGATTAGTGACATATTAACCGAATCAGTTATCATAATACGCGCCTTGAAGTGGTCATGAAACACACTATGGCTGTTGTAATCTTTTATGGTTAAAGCCCCATACCCACTAGGACACTTTTACACAGTCGGCCGACAGTTCGGCACTAAAATTGGCCACTTCTACCTCTAGAATCGGCCGATTTTAGCGCCGATCCAGATCAAACATGTACATTGCTATATACTATACCATAGAGGTACATACTTATGTACCTCTCTGACTATACTAACTGGTGACTTTAAGAATCGGCCGATTTTAGGCTGATCTGTTTGCCAACTGTGTAAATGTCGCCTAGTGGAGGGCTCTATGGAGAACAAGTACATTTCATTACGTGTTATATTTGTACTCGGAATGCTTTGGGTGCCAATTTGTGTAAAACTCCTGACTAATTCTCACCGTGATCACTAAATATGTGACAAGTGTATGGGGACTAATAAAGAATGGTAAAGTCTATTGTCGTTTGATTTCCATCTATTAAATAGAAAGAATTGATAGGACTAGGAGGCAGTAGCAATGTAGTGCTTAAACCTCCCAAAAAAACAAAAATTGTTAACTAAAATATCTAAAGAAATGCATTCGATTGGTATAAGTCTGTCCTTAAAAAAATTGTCAAACGTTATTTTGTACAAAATAAAGGAGATTGTATTTCACTCTAACAAAATTATGAGTTTAATACCAGTTTTCATAGTTGAAATCTTAATCAAAACTAGTGGAATGTATTTCAGTTTTGACGAATGTCACTTTTGGGATATAGATTTTTATTTATTAGAAACCAGGATCGTAAGAGGATTAACCCTTAAAGGGCGCCAAAACCAATATAATTGACAATATTTTCAAAACTCAAGTTAGGATAGAAATATGTTAGATGAGTCTATAGTTTAGGTCAGTGGTAAAGTATTAGCTGTGAAAACTAGCCCAATCTGAAGTAGAATTCCACTAGCGACGATATCATTTCCATTTGTTTGTAAACAAACCCTATTTTAGTGGATCCACATTAACTGGGTTGAGAAAGGAAGAAAAGTTTTTAATGATTTTCGATTTTCCCCATATTTCATGGTTTAGATTTTGACATGGGCCAGAAATAGGCTCAAGGAATAGATTTCCATGATTACATGTATTTGAGTTTGGAAATTTCGTTGAATTTATTGGTTTTGGGTCCGTTTAATTCCCACTGCCGATTTAGAAACCTCCAAGGTAAGATCAACACGTGGAATACTATAATAAGAAGACACTATTATGGAGTATAAGGTCGGATATATTTACCTGCAGGTCAATTGGACCGCGGCCGTTAGGCCAAGGTCCGAAATTGACCTAAAGGTAAATATATTTGACCGAAATACGACATAAATGTGTCTTCTTTATTTTATGTGATGGCTAATAACATGAAAAAGCACTAATTTACTGAAAAATCGGCGATGTCGTAGTGCCGACGGCGATGTCATTGTCACAACGGCGATGTCGACATCTTGTTTGTTTACCTAATGCTGCTTTCTCATTGGCCAATACCATGGCAACGTCGGTCACATGGTGAAATAAAACGAGAAAATTGTTGGGGATCCCTTTTATTTCACATTTATACATTATTCTCTCACATTCACAACATTAGACATATCGAATAGGGGTCACACATGAGGTAACAGTATGTGCTCTGACATGACTACCCACCCCATGTACCCAGTTATTTGTCTCTGGTGAAATATACTTCCATTCTTGATTAATGATTTCTGATCTAATAGAGATTTACTGATGACGAATATTAAATGAGTTCGGATGACCATACACTTCTCAATAAAAATAAAAAAGAATCGTATTTTGTAGCACTTAGATATGTTTTCTTAACTTAATATAAAATATCCGAGACACTCTTTCTTCAGATGAACTGGTATGCAAATTTGTTAAGCTAGTTTAAAATGAAATATTAAAAATGATAAGTTTCACATGCTGTTAGATTTTGGTCCAACACGTATATCTTAAATTTGTTTTCGTACCTTAAGAACAATCTATATTCTTCAGTTTTAAAGCGGCAATCGTTTACCTCTTATGGTGGGTAAATATAATCATCTTCAATCTTTAAATATGTCGAACTAAATGCGCCCTACATGTAAAATCTGAAGGAGTCTATTAGTTCTTGTCTGATGAGTTCGATTTGCTCCCTCTGGCACACAACGTAAAGTAGTTTTAATTCGATGAGTTCGATTGTCCCCTCTGGCGCACTACGTGAAGTAGTTCTATCAAAAATGGTCTGAGGGTTCTATTTTAAGTTCTTTTCCGATGAGTTCGATTTGCTCCCTCAGGCGCACTACGTAAAGTAGTAGGGTTTCTTGACGTTGATGCCGTACTCGGAGAGGGCTGGGGTCAGGTCGTCCATCGTCAGCGTGTACCTCTTGTCCTAATCAAACGCAAACACAATAAGGAGCATTGGTTAATATATATACAAAATAAAAACATCTAAAAAAAACACCAAAAAAGAACGATAAAAAAGAATGACACACTTTCAAAGGCTCAAATAATAGGAGAAATTATCCAAATCATTTAGTGGTAATGAATGCGTCCACCGAAATAAACATACCAGTACTTATCAAATCCGATCCCCTTATGTAAAAACCACTTAAAAATCACTGTTACTATGTCACTATATTTTTGTAGTGTCTTATTTCATTTTCACATTTCGTGATGGTAACCCCGTATTTAGCCCCTAAACTTGCCGAGACCCATGAGTTGTCTAGATTCAACTTGAACATGGGTGTATAAGGCAAAGCTCTAACCACTTTCTCGCATACGGAGTTACAATGGTTATCCAGGGGCCAAGTTGGTGCGACCAGCTGGTTCATCTATCATACACTAGGGGGAGCCACTGACGCAGGTCAAACCCGCCATGTCAATATGAAACCGTTTATTCCACTGTATATGTACTAGTACAATGTATTACGATCTAACGCCCAGTGCAGGGGCGGATAGAGGGGGGATGTCAAGGGGGTCCTGACCACCACGCCTTTCTAGTTCTTAGCCTATAATATGCTGAACCACCCTCCCCCTTTCTGGAAAACCTGTATCTGCCCCTGCAGTGGCTATGGGGTATGCAAAGCTGATAAAATAAAGGCTAGTTCCATTTTTTTCAAAGGGTATATGACAATGGTTCGGTTGAAGTTAATTCGGTTGCAAATGTCGAGTAAAAACCTCTCAGATTTAGTAGGCCATCTGAAGTTTGTTGAAACTCTTAGATTGACTTACAAGCATCTCAGATTTCATTAACCCCTCCCAAATTCATAAGTGGCTGTATTTCCCAAGGATTTTGAGGGATTTCATTTTACGATTCCCTAAATTCCTTGTATTTTAGGAAGCTCAAATTAACATTAACATTATAGAAATTCGGTTTGAACCGTTGTTTGAGGAAAAGTGATTTTCTTCGGAAAAAATACGGAAAAAATCTAGAAAAATGTTCTAATTAATTAAACCCAGAGTTCACTGAGTTGAGTGGTTTCCCCTCACCTTGCCCTGTTTCTTGGAGCTCATGCCCGACGCCCTCATCTTACTGTGCTGCAGCGCGTCATTCACGATGTCCGAGATGAACTTTTGAGACGCAAGCGACACCAGCCGGATTCTGTAAGATTGAAAGTACACTGTCATGAATCGAAAGGAGAGTTTAAAGTAATGAACCCAAGCTAAAACGAACAGGGGACAGGTGGGTTCCTCCACCTCATAAACGACCATTCAGAGATGCCGCTCCTGACTAAGGAAAAATATTAGTCTACTTTTATCCTAGACGTAACTAGGAAGAGAATAACCTTTAGTAATAACGTCCTGAACCCAAAATTAGACTTGAAAGTTGAATTGCTTGATACTAATGATAAATAATTTTATAATCTCATACAGAAATTGGGTATTTTAGTAATAACTGGGTGGTGCAATCGAAAATCACTAAAACAGTAGCAAATCCCGGGGTAAGAAAAGAGCAAGAAATGCTTTCTCTGGAATTCAAATCTTTTGAAGTTGCCCTCCCTCTTCAATGCCCTGAATTGAATGAGCCGCACCCAAACATTATTAATTCATTTCTCTTATTTTACATTGGGGCCCTTACCTTCCCCCCATAGACAGTGTCCCGACCCAAATTTCATTTTCAAATTTCCTGTGTTTTCCCTGAGATTTCCTTGTCCCGCAGCAATTTCTCCCTGTGTCACATCCAGAAAGTTGTTCAAAGTTAAAAGCATCTGCATCCAGAAAAAAGTTTGGCCAAGCCAACAACAAAAAGTCAAATCCCTAATATCTTGAGAATCAGGGATTTCAGAACCTTGTTGTAGTAAATTCCCTGTGTTTTCCCTGTCAGGGAATTCTTTTGCCATTTCCCTGTTTTCCCTGTGCTGTTGGTACCCTGTATAAAACGACCACATGGATCGATACGTACCAACCCACCACAGTGTAAACGACTAAACCAATTGACCTGGATCTGTACGTCGTCTGTGTAAGTCTGTTTTTCCTCGTGAGGCGAGGGTTTTTCTGATTTCCTTTGGAAATCCGATCCCGACTCTGGTGCGATCTCTATGGATTATTGATCCAGGCTCTCATATGGGGGTATCGGGCCGAGTGAAGATTTTAGAAATAAAAAAATGTTTCTGTCATCTTTGTTAAATCTCAGGAGTCTTTGTTTCAGATCAATATCCAGATTAATAAGATAGTCGAAATTATCCTTCAAATTTGAATGTTTATTGCCACTGATCCTATTACATTTAAAATATACAAGGAGAAAACCATACATCATGATCAACAAGAAATTGTCCCTTTTCTTTTTTAGCAGAGTGAAGAGACTCTGGGGGTGTTTCACACTGGTCATAATTTTAGGATCGTATTTTTACTTAAGATATTTCCATCTTTTCATGGTTGAGTTTCAGACCTTATGATCTTACATTCCTATTGTTTTCTATATGTTATCAGAGTTCAGATTATTGATTGTTAAGAACATCTTATCTTAAATTTTGTGAGATGTAAGAAACGCATTTATGATTCCCCAAGTGTGAAACGCGCCCTATGTCCTTAGTGCGCGTGTACTTACATACGGGGGTCGGTGGCCTCAAATCCCGCCTTGTTCAGGTAGAAGGCCGTCACCGAGTCGGGGATCTGAAATGATTAAAAAAAATAACAATTTATCGTCTGTGTTTTAACTGAAAATCTATCTTATATTGTTTAAGTTTATTTGGACGGTAGGGTATCAGGTTAAGGCCATGAGGGACGATAGATGATAATCTTTGCATCCACCGTTTTTCCTCTTTATATTGTTTAAGATGATCTTGCAATTGACATAAATAGAAATGTTAGAAGTATAAATGGCAAAGCAATACAAGTGTTTGGTATTGGTTATCTAAAAGCCTCACAAACAAGCAACTTGATAAACGTGAAAGAATATATATGATGAAAAAGGAAAAACCTGTTCAAAGAAAATACTGATGTTCCTTTATGAAAATATAGGAGTGTAAGATTGCTTAACTTTAATATATTTCAGGGACGGATTTAGGGGGGTAGGGGGGTAGGGGGTGCACGGGGCACACGCCCCCCCCCCCCTTTTTTTTGGGGGGGGGGCAAATTTTGATTTTTAAAATGTAAAACTGGCGCCTCCCAAGGGGGCGTCGGGACTCTATTTAATATAGGCGCCCCTCTTTCTAAAGTTTCTGGATCCGCCCCTGTATTTTTTCATATTCCAACATCATTTAACTTTTGATCACAGACCTCCATTACCGGTAGTGTAGCCTCAGGAGGAGGTTAGTGGGAGGGTTTGATAACCCTGCGATCAGAATAACTTGTAATTTCCAATAATCATGTCCGTGACCACGTTACTCAACCAACCCCCTACATCACGTTACATAACCTATACTAATCAGACCAAAATATTCATGAGGAGGTGATGTAAGCGTGGCGTAACGACTGAGGGATCGTAACATGCCAATCAAACATCACCATTATAATATCAGAGGATTCCTGATTCAGGGTACCAACCCAAATTTCATTTTCAAATTCCCTGTGTTTTCCCTGAGATTTCCCTGTCCCGGCAATTTTTCCCGGTGTCATATCCAGCAAGTTGCTCAAATTTAAAAGCCTCTGCGTGCAGAAAAAAAAAGGACAACCCAACAACAGAAAGTTCTTGAGAATCTTGAGAATCTGGAATTTCAGAGCCTGGCCAAATGAAATTCCCTGTGTTCACTGTGTTTTGGCAAAATTTACAAATTCCCTGTGTTTTCCCTGTCAAGGAATTTTTAATGCCATTTTCCTTGTTTTCCCTGTGTGTTTGGTACCCTGCTGATTACACATAGTTCAAAGGAACTAAAAGAAACGTTTGAAAATACCGGTTATCGTATAAATTGTTGAAAACATGTACTAGGAAATAAGAAAATACAAATTCTAAGAGATGAAAAATTGGAACTTTAATGGTACTTGAAGACCACAGGGCTTAATATCCCAAACATTTTAAGGTCCGTTAATCAGGATAATCAATTTCAAAGCTTTTTAATACAAGCAGGACCTTACCAACCTTACAAAGTACCCTAGATAGTCCTCATTAACTGGTGGTTTTCGAGCTCACCTGGCAAACTTGTGTATGACCACCTCCTTTTTAATACACGAAATACACATTGCAACATTAAATGCAATTATAATTTGTATCATCGTTGAAAAATGCACTTTTAATTACATCAAACAGGTATGGGAGGAACATCGCTATGCGTGTTGTATCACCGTGTATCAATAATCACTGGCTCTATACCCAAACCCCTCATCACTATTCTGAATGAGAGGGTGGGGTGTTCCAGTGAGTAGCATGGGACTTTTGTGGGGCAGGTCCAGATTCAGTTCCCCAGGCTGTCTGTTGACCACCTCTCCAAGCTTTCTTTTTCACCTCCCATAGTGGAGGAGCCCCCCCCCCCCTATTTTGGACCAAACTTTTTTTAATGTAAATCTCTAGAACCTTGAGGGTCTGGTGGAAATTTTTACAATAGGGTGCCCCCCTTTTAATAATCTCTGGATCCGCCCCTGATCATCATCATTGATTCTGAATCCCCCCCCCCCCCCCCCCTGGTTACATCACAGGTCCCCAGGGGTCGTTAGTTGTGGTGTAACTCTCCCGTCCCCCGCCGGGTGGTGCCCGCAGCGAGGTGCATCATGGGAACAGGCGTCTCATGGTCAGTGAAGTCTGTCGAGCTCAGACCCACTGTTTCCCAAAGTGAGTCTGTACACCAAACACCATTTTAGTTGGGAATTCCCACCCAAATCCCAGCATGCTTTGCAGCCGCTGGTTTATGGCAGGTAGGACTATAAACCAGCCAGCAGCCCAACAACCATCAAAGGGGTTCCCCATGCCATCTATAGAGGGCCAATAAAAGAATTCCTTCCAAATTGCTATTGACCACTAGCAGCCATGCATTCTAGTAGGTTGGTTGGTTGGTTATTGGGGTTTAACGCCGTAGCAACATCTAAGGTCATATCACGGCGAGAACAGGATTTGACAATGCTGTCTTTGATGATCGTATCTATGGAATGAACGAATCTATGAGAAGATAGAGACCATACCCCTACACATTTACCGAGGTAGGTGTTCTTTAATGTGCATGGTCCCATAGACAGGGCCACACACACAACAGCCGGTGACTCTCCAGGAGTCTTTGATAACCCAGTTGTTGCCACTGGGAGACATGTAGAGGGGAGTAGCAGCCAGCCCACCCCAGCCCAGGATTGAACTCGGGCCGCCCGCACAACAGGCGGACACGCTGACCACTACACCACCCCACACGCCTGATCATTCTAGTAGGTGTAAGGACCTATTATGCAAGAGGTATCTAGGTCATGGAAGGACTAATAGTCAGTGAAGCGGAACAATGGACGTCGTCACGCCCCAGTGAACAGGGCACTCTGGGGGACCGGGATCCAGGGCCTAGTATTGATTGGATCCTGTGGGACATAGACTTATCTGCGTAGTCAGCAAAACCTACACATTCTGTTGATGATTTGCATTGAACATGTCACAATAGGTATGTCTGTTAGCTATCCTGTCAGTGGCTTGAACACAGTAGTAGTAGATCTTTTAATTCATTGACAATCTGATTTGGAAGTCATGGATTGACTTATGTGTCATCTTTTACAGTACACCATTTGGTCAAGTTTGAATAAAAACAGATCATTAGGGGCTACAATTATGACTAATCTATTTGCTACAGTTTCTTTACATCTGAATACACAGCTTGTCTCTTTAAGTAGTGGTACAAACAATGTAAGTCTGGCATGCATGTATATGACATCTATTTTTGTCTGAAAGTCCAACTGGTTGGTGACCTTGACCTCTGACCTCCCCCCGTCCAACATGGCGACCAGTTAATTAAGGGGTCACGTGATCACTGTGACCTCTGGACCAGGTAGGCTGTCATCAGTCAGCCGTTACCATGGTAACCGAGACTAATTGAGGAGGGTAATCAGCCGGGTTACCATAGCAACCGCCTTATGATCATAAGGTACAGGAAATATGTAGGGTATGGGAACTGTGGTGTTCAATTTATTTATTTTTTTGACACAATATCTTTGACCTACACATTTGTAAGGTCGCTGTTCAGTGATTAATATTACTAATGTTAATCACTGAACAGCGACCTTACAAATGTGTAGGTCAATGATAGTGTGTCAAAAAAATAATAAAATCAATCAATCAAAGGAAGGCCACTAATATTATTAGTGGCCTTCCTTTGATTGATTTTTCATACTTGAAATGTCCCCTCTCCCCACCCACCCATATATTAACCAAACCATACACTTCACTGTCTACTCACTTGGTGTTTGTTTGTTTGGTTACTTTAACGTCCAGCCAACCCTTCAGGGTTCTTTCCAGACTGTACAAGGTAAAACTTTTCAGCTAGTTTTATGCTACTTGGGTGGTGACCGAATCTATGAGATGAGGTGTCTATTTGTAGTAGTGGGACCCAATGCCCTCTTTATAGTGCTGCCTCACTGAGAAATCCTGTCGTAGGCCCACACAATATCCCACCCAGTCACATTATACTGACACTGGGCCAACCAGTCATCTTACTTAGCTCTTTAAACTGAGTGCCAGGTAAACAGTAAAGTCGGCTGAGTGTAATTTGGTTTGGTTTCCAATGCTGGCTCTCTCCTAGACCCCACAGGGCCTAAGACCTTGATGAAGTCAACGAGAGATCTCCGGTGACCTTGTACTGACCTTAGGGTGACCTTGGACTGACCTTGGACTGACTTATGACTGACCTTGGGGTGACCTTGGACTGATTCACATTGTGTTAAAATTTTAAAGAATCTGAGCAATAAAGGGGTATTTACACCAGGTGGCGCTGCAGTGAATACCCGTATTTATCTTTAAAAACATTTTAGACCTCCAACCCCAGATTAGATTTTTACAAGATCGAATACACATTTTAAAAGATTTCAGACCCCCCCTCTTGATGCATAAATACTTAATGGAAGGCCCCTTATATTCATCATACAATAAGAGATGTTTGTTGTACACATTAAAGTATAAACAAACGCCGTGGCTTTGTATAATCTCTACCTTGGTGACATATGACATTGGTATTTAGTAAAACCAATATGGGCCACCCAGAGGTCGACCCCCCCCCCCCACCTCCCCCCATACCTGGTCAGTGATCGCTACATGCCCAGAGGCCTCTGCTTGTTACCGGCCGGTTACACTAATATTATGCCCAGACCACCGGTGACCAGTCTGCCCCCAGGCCCTATATATGATCTGTGGCCTGTTTCATAAGGAACATCTGTAGCACCGTAAGTTTATATTTCCCTACGGTAGCTGTATGGGAATTTGAAACTAATGTAAAATTGCATTTCATAACAAAACTCAGGTAAATATATAAGTCTTGTAATACAAGTCCATCCCAAACTCATGTAAATCCATCCCAAACTCTTGTAAGTCCACCCCAAACTCTCATAAATCCACCCTAAACTCTTGTAAGTCCACCCCAAACTCTTGTAAATCCACCCTAAACTCTTGTAAGTCCACCCCAAACTCACGTAAATCCACCCTAAACTCTTGTAAGTCCACCCCAAACTCACGTAAATCCACCCTAAACTCTTGTAAGTCCACCCCAAACTCACGTAAATCCACCCTAAACTCTTGTAAGTCCACCCCAAACTCACGTAAATCCATCCTAAACTCTTGTAAGTCCACCCCAAACTCACGTAAATCCATCCAAATTCACGTAAGTAATACTGAAAGACACGTAGCTACAATGACCAAAAAGGTGATCGTAACTTTATGAAACACCAAACTCACATAGCGGTACGGAGGTTTGTTATAAAAAAAGTCCCCTGGTCTGGAGAAGGCATAGGGGGACGTGGTGAGGTGTGTGGTTAGGGCGTGCCCAAGGCGTAGGGATCCCTGAGTCACAGGATCAGGGGTCAAGTACGTCAGGTGTCTGTAAGTAACAGACAAAGGAGGGCCTCACTGAAGGTGGGTGATTAGCATGAGTGGTATAATGTGACAGATTCATCCTTAAGCCCCATACCCACTAGGTGACTTTTTCAGTCGGCTGATGTGTTGGTGGTAAAATCAGCTGATTCCTGGGATCGCATGTGTGTGTTTGATATGAATTGGCAATAAAATCATCTAATTTCAAGGGTAGTGTACTGACGCGGATGGCCAGTCCATATTTGTTTAGGCTTAGCAGCATCATGTTTATATCAGCGCACGCTTTAGCTGTAACTCTCTGTCAGTAGGGGAGTTAAGAGGAGGAGTCTACGTGTGACGTATCATACTAAAGGGGCGCCTGGCGCTCGAGCTCAGTTAGAGTTAGCTGAACACGGTTGTGAGTAACCATCCTGGAAAATTTGAGTCTTAGAAGCTGAGTCCTGGATTTGGAATAGAAGCAGAAAGACTGTGTAGAAAGGCGGGAGCGTTGACTGAGTATGTTTGGGGGGATTCCAATCGCCAATAAAACCTCCACAATTAATTGCATTTCCTTTGAACCATGGCCATATGTATCCATACTGTTACACTTCTCGTGAGTTCTATTTAATAGAGGCGGTAATGTTCGGATTGACCATCTGATCTATGAACTCCTATCTATTGTGAAAAGTGGGTCACTAGTCCCTAAGGGCACATATTCGCATAGTTAATCAATCCTATTAGTCACTATAAGTGTGAAATGATAGGTGTTGTGCGCTTACCATTTTTGATTGTTACAAAATCAACATTTTCATAAGTATTTTCTTTTTCTAGATTTCTCAGGATTTTCAAAACCTGATGACTTCTTCAACCGCACTTGCGGGGCTTCACCAGTTTTAGGAGTGAAAGGCGATAAACTGGCTAGCACTACTGTCTCGCATGTGGGTAGGCAAGTTCAACCCTTAATGGCCTTGGCTTGGCTGCTATACCTCTCTATGTTTCCCCCTGTGCCAACAACAGGGTTATCAAAAACTTAATTCCACCAACTGTTATATGCAGGGCCCTGTATATTAAAGAACAAATATCTTGGTAAAAGTTTAAAGGTATGGGCTTTATCTTTCAGAGGTTCCATCATTTCACAGATTCGATCATCAAAGACAGAACTGTCAAACAATTGGGGCATGTCGAATTTAAGAAATTGCCCTGTCGCATATCATTATATATCTAAAAGCCCAGTTGTTGTCAATAAAGACTATGTCACATGTCAATTTTAAGAAAAGTTCATGTTGCCTAATCGGATTTAAGAATAGCCCCTGTTGCATGTCACAAGGCTAAAAATTGGCCTAGTCGTAACCTGTGCCGCAAGCCCCTCCCCTGTTCGGGGCTTGCTACAACTGCCCATTCAAAACTGGGGCAAACCCAACTCAAGTCCTGGGACACAAAATATACAATGTGCACACATAAATTACACCCACCTGTGTACATGTATTAAGAATTGTTTTTCATACCATGCACACCTGTTTTTGTGGTGAACAGCATGTTTTTTACTCCAAATTTGAACCCATGAAGTGGACAGACTAGGGCTAGTTCCAACATGGCTTCCTCTATGGCAGAAAGGGTCCTCACCTTCCCAGAGTTCAATGCTTTTTCTCCACTTTTTTCTATGGCCTGCTCTCCATCCCCGCACCAGAGTCGGGGATGGATATTCCATCTAGCCTTGTCGCTGTGTTGGATTAAGGGGTCTAGACCCATAGCATTGTTCTTGTCGTGATATGACCATAGATGTCGCTACAGTGTCCAACCCCACTAACAAACCAACCAACCAACCAACCTCAAACAACTATGTCACTGTCACGCTTTGCGGCTTGGCCCTCCATAGTGCACCCAGGAGTCGGACGAGACCTTGGTATATGCCAAGGTAGGCGGACAGTTGGCAGACAGGACATGGAGAGGTAACCTTGGCCGGCCGCCCCGGCCATGGGACGGCTAAAGGGCCACTTTGATGATTAACCCCACTGGGTTCACGTTTGAATCGACTGCTTTCACTGAGTGAACCCTTTTTTCTTTTTAAAGACAATTACGCTATTTGTTTCTGTGCATCAGATCCATAACATAACAATTGACCTTAAGTGTGGGGATTTGTAGATAGAAACCACTAAGAAATATCTTACTATATTTTGCCTCCTCCCAATCCCTTATAAAGAAAAGAAGAGTGGTCACTTCTCATTTTGTAAGGGCATGTCTCCAAATTCCGCATTCACTGAAATACATTTTCATAATGATCTATGTAATATGCCTCCACCTACCCTTAAATCTGGTAATGCGATTGTACCTTTTCATTAAAACCATTATCTATATTTTACTAAAAATGTCCGTTTCAGAAAATACTGATAAAAACAGAGTGGCTAAAATGACTGTGTACTTTTACTATTCAGTGTAATTATAAATATATAATTGGTTTTTGCAGCTTACATTTTCTTAATCTACGCTTACGTGGGGCTCTGGACTGGCGGGGGGGGGGGGGTCCCGATGTCGCATGTCAAATTTAAAAAACAATAATGTCACTTGCCTCTGTTGCTTAGTTATCCCATTGTCACATGTCACTAAGGTTTTAACAGTCTGTCATGTCGTTAAGCCCCCATGTCGCATGTTGATTTACGAAATGGCTGTGTCGCCGTGTCAAATTTAGTGGTCAATCCCCATTAATGTGATGTGGTGGGTCACCAAATTAATAAAGTGAAACTTGTTGCCATTGCCTATTACTCCATGAAAGTTCCAGCTAAACAGCCAAGGCCCCCAGGGGGATCTTTAGGTCCTCCTGGTCTGTTACTGATACAGCGTCCGGACAGCGTCCTAACAGCGTCCGGACAGCGTCCCCACCCCGCTGGTGGGCGGCAGGACCGTGTAGGCCGTAGGAGAAAACACAGGTACCAGCGATGGGCTTGGCACCGTGCCAGAGGAGGCAGGGGAGGGGGAGGGGAGTGGCAGTTTGATGGCAGGTGAGTGGGTGGTGGGAGGGGGTGTATTGTTTTGAAACACAACTAGTTCATGGTTGTTTGTTGTGGTGATGTGTTTACGTGTTCAGGTGAACCTCTTGAGTGACCCACTTTTTTTATACTGGTTTAAAAATGGCTTTACAAGATAATCAGGTCTGCAATGGAAGGAGTGTGTGCGTGTGTGTTGGAAGGAATCTTAAAGGTTTAATGAATAACTGCTTGTTGGTATTAAGATCATTTATGGGTAGACTACTACAGAATACGTAATTATTCCTTTAAAAAGAGAAAGAAGACTATTATAGTTGCTGCATTTGAATTCACCAAGTTTCAGAATTGCAGTACTATGCTAAGTAATGTCTCAAGGAAAAGCCAGTTTTAACCAGTCTCACGGTAAACTGGTCAAGCTTATGACCATACATCGTACAGTTATAGCTCTACCAGCCAAGAAAAGACCTAAAATCCTTAATATTTCAGAGGGTAATTTGAGATGTCACAGGGTAGTGGCCATTTGCCTAATTGTTGCCATATGCCTAATTGTACATTTACATTCAACATGTTTGAATCAAATTCCTTTGTACAAGGATTAAGTCACGGTTTATATAAAATCTTAGGTCATGTTAAAATGCCATCAAATGTGATTTAAGAAATTAATTTTGAAATTATTATTGAGGCAAAAATCTGAAAAAAAATCTGAAATCAGACAAAAATCTGCAAATTTACATCCCTGTATGTAGAATAAGGCCACACTCACAAAATCGGTCCTTTCTTGACTAACAGACCTATAGGTTTTGCTTTGTACCCCAGTTTCTCACATATCCCGTTTGAATTGTTAAAAATATATTGCCTAGGCCTATGTCTGCTACAAACCCTCCCCCCATCCCCGGGCCCCACCCTCCCCACACTCCCCGACCTGTGCACTGTGCCTTACTCGGCCCGCTCTAATAATAGGACCAACTCACCCCTCCACATCACGGCTACCAACCTCCTCACTGCTCACATAGCGTTTTACTCAGAGCTGTATTTTACCTACACACCTCCTGAGTCTCTGATATACTCTCGGTACTATTCAGCTTCTGGAGGTTCATGGAAAAGAATAAAGCATTAGCAGTGGCGGATTTACAGCCCCCGCCCCCTTTTTTGGCCAATATTACATTTGTTTAATGTAAAACTCAGCCAAAAAGTAGTAAAAGAAAAATATTTCCAAAAGCGCCCCCCCCCCCTCCCACTTTTCAAAATCCTGGATCCGCCACTGGTAAGCCTGTAATGGTTTCAAAGTTAAAGAAATACCGGGTGCCTAAGTTAACTCATAGAATTTGTTTGTTTGTTGAGACAGACTGGGAAACTACACTGTACTTTAAGACTCCTAATTAAGCTCTAACTAGATATTGGACGATTCTTTACACTGGCCTTCAGTTATGGACCTTAGCAGCTGTTTATCATTAATTAGGCAGAGCCCACAAAATCAGTGTTGGTTTTCCGCAACATTTCCCAAGGAATATAAGTCTATGACAGTTAAGCTAGACCGTCTTACATAAACCCATAGAACTATACGCAGCCCTTCAGTTCTATGATAAAACAGACCACCTAAAAGGCCTCAATTCTATACATACTAATTAATTGGCTAAGGGTAAATATTCAATTTAAAAAAAAAAATTGTACCCACCAGTAGATCACACTACCGGTAGTTACGGACAAATTTTGGTTGGCAGCCTATATAAGAAGTGATACTGGGCCGTCTGAGTAGGAAGGACCATACGTTTTCAGCAAGAAGTGATATTGGGGTTAGGATGATAAACCTACACGGATGGATATTACTGCTATACATTACTTTCTCTTTTACCATGTAAATTGCTTTTGTTTTTCCAACAGATAAAATGAACATGCCATGTATTGCTATGTATAGAAAATCAATACAATGAAATGCTGAGGTAATTGGCCCCTTTACGTGCTGCCCCCCCGCGGTGACTCGTGTTACCACCCATACCTAGAATCATGTGTGTGCCGGTGGTATGTTCCACCTAAAGACGTTGTGCACATGACATCACAAAGTCAGAAAAAGGCTTGGCGCCATATTGGTGATCAATGTACATGAACAATCAGCAAGCATGTACATGACAAATTTATCTCATATTTATGTTAAACAAACTCGGCATATCATGTTGTATGAATATTTCTAGTTAAAATTTATGAATATCAGGTTACAAGGAAGACACATGAGTGTGATAGCCACGTGACGATCACTAAAGAGTGATCACGTGACCACGTCTGCACAAGGTCTGTAGGCCTTTTACCTTATCATACAATCACCAAACATGCACAAACAACCAACCGATTTTAGTGTGGGTAACCTTCCATAGTAGCAGCAAAATGCATTTTGTGTGGACATAGTGTCGATAAATTACAGTATCTAACCATAAACATGGATACCGGCACAAACACATCTCTCTGTGGGGCATCCCAGACTGTAGCACGGGTTGCTTCTAGTCTGGTCCGCTCCTAATTTCACATTTCACATTTGAATTAAAAGCCATAGCTTTGTTTATCATCCGTGATTTTAAACAAGTAAATAAGTATTAGGCAGCTCCTTATTAAAGGAAAAATACTTTGATGAAAGATAGACATCTTTATAAGGTTCTTGTATGTATCATTGCCTAAAAGTTAGTGGCCTTGTCATAAATTTTTATGAGGAGTGTGCTACTTGGCCACTCTCTAAGCTTCAGATTTGGGCTCGAGGGGTGGACAAGGCCAACATGGCAGAGTCCATAGAGGGTTTGTCTGCTTGTTGGTTTGAACCACCAGACTCAATGGTTGTGGAGCACCAGGATATTTCACCCTTGCTCCTGGATGATCAAATCTATGAGAAGGTAGAGACCATACCCCCACACTTTTTCTGAGGTAGGTGTTCTTTTTATATATAGTGTCCCATAGTCAGGGCACCACATACAAAGACAGGTGGCACGAGGCCTTTGATAACCCTGTCGTTGACCACAGGGACAATGTCTTATACCCGTAGAGGGCCTCCAACCCCTACAATCAGTAGCCTACCGTGGGTGTGTAGTCCTCAAGCTGCATGGTGAAGTCGCTGAGCGCCATGCCAGCTGTCTTCGGGGTTTCCCCACCTCCTGAAGGGGGGTCCACCACCATCTGGTCATCTGGAAGGTCAACGGAGAAAAACATGAACAACTGAAACAGGAGTAGTGAAGAAAATTAAGGAATGTAGAGGCATATTGTTGGAAGCAAAGAAAAGAGTAAGGATGGGGATATATCAGAACAATCCTTGCCAAGGGCGAGGGGAGAGAGTGAGAGAGTGAGTGATGGATGTTTACACCATACCAACAGCAAGGGTCATTCTTACAGCAAAAACAAGTTAGGATGAATTCTGACTTTTCAGACATGGGTTTTGACTTGGTCAGTCTCTGGTGATCATATCTAGTGAGATGAGGGTGACAGGGTGGGCAAACAGCAGGGGATCAAAACCAGGAAATCATTTTTGCTGTACCTCATCCCTTAGTGAACCCAGACACCAACCAGGAATTGAACCTAATGAACCACTTGGTCAGTGCTGGGTCCCCCCTATTGTCACCTTTAATGATCAGCAGGGGCTACTGGGGGCCTATATTCTACCCAGAGTTACAAATGTCTTTTTGTTGTCTCCCTGTAGACAACCTACAGCCATAGCTGACTAGAGTTATGATCGTCTTTTTGTTGTCTCCCTGTAGACAACCTACAGCCATAGCTGACTAGAGTTATGATCGTCTTTTTGTTGTCTCCCTGTAGGCCCCCTGTGGCCCATAGCTGACTAGAGTTATGATCGTCTTTTTGTTGTCTCCCTGTAGACACCCTGAGGCCCATAGCTGTCTAGAATTACGATTGTCTTTTTGTTGTCTCCCTGTAGACACCCTGTGGCCATGGCTGACTAGAGTTATGATCGTCTTTTTGTTGTCTCCCTGTAGACACCCCGTGGCCAATAGCTGACTAGAGTTATGATTGTCTTTTTGTTGTCTCCCTGTAGGCCCCCTATGGCCCATAGCAGACTAAAGTTATGATCGTCTTTTTGTTGTCTCCCTGTAGACACCCTGTGGCCAATAGCTGACTAGAGTTATGATCGTCTTTTTGTTGTCTCAATAACGCGCGTGTCGTCACCAATCAGCCCATAATAGTCGGCGTCCCCCCAGCATCCCTTGCCAACGGTCACTGGTGCAGGAATGGACCAGACATGCGCACTGATGATTAATACAATATGTCACTCTCCCAGCAGATGTGTGCTTATTTAGTATCCAGACAATATAAAGGGTCCCCCAGTCTGTGTTTGGTGAGCGGGGCCTGCTCTGAAGTGGGTCATAACGGTTTTTGATTGGTGTGTAATACTGGCAATATTTACTGACCGGGCGGGGTCCACTAAAACAAGAGGAATGGGTCTGGACCACTAAATTCGACACGGCGACATGGCCATTTCTTAAATTCCATATGTGACATGGGGGCTTAACAATATGACAGGGAGGGTTAGTGATATGCGACATAGGTATTTCTTTAATTCGACATGCGATGTAAGGAAAAATAAGCAACAAAAGACATGCAACATTAGCGTTCTTTAAATTCAACATGCGACATGGGGACCCCCATCAAGGGCCCCCTACAACAGCTTAACCCTTTTAACACCTGCTCTAACATTGACCCTTTAACTTTAAGTTTTAAACACCTTTTATTTTGGACAATGAAAGAAAAAGCCTAAAATGCACAATAATTGATAAAGAGGGTTTTGGTAATTTCTATTTTAACGATGCTAAGTTGATGTAAGTACAACTTAATCCAGTTGAAATTAATATGCAGAGAAGTTTGGATGTCACCATTGTTTCAGTGTGTATAGACCTAACCTGGCTTTGATCCCAGGTACCCTCCCGGTGGACCCATATAACCTGGCAAATATCAACTGTTGCCAACTTTCGCCTCTGCTCGCTGGGCTTTATGACAGATTGATAGTCCTTTGGTGGACCTTGAGCCTCTCAACGTTTGCACTCATGTTTACCTGTGTCTCTGGCTTAGGGAGGAAAACATGCTCAGAAGGCTGGCTTTCCAATTTCATATGGTCCTGAAATAGTATACTGCCATTCACTGTGGAAGACATTGTCAGTATTCATTAAGTTTTCATAAAGCTGGTTTTCCATATTGTTCTGAGCTAGCATACTACCAGTCGTGGTCTACTGTGGGGTCTACTGTCAGTACACCACAGTGTTTTTGAGAATGCTCTTTTTGATGGACATGTCCAATGTTTCAACCAGAATGTCCGACACATTGGCCTAAACGTTGGACATATTGTCACAAAGAAAATATGAAAATAATGGTAGATCATGCTGAAAATGTCCGAAATGTATAGAAAGAAGTCCGTTGCTAAGCCCATTATCATACACGTCAGAGATAATGTCCGGCACTTCATTAAGTTTTTCACAAGTAATGTATACATAGCCCAGGACTATATATACATGTATATGGTAAAATATGTTGAGTGTAAATATCCAACTTTCTGAATAAGCATTCATACCTCATACTGTATGTACTTCATTCTTACAAAACCTATATAGTTAATCATGAAAATACAGTACTGTAACAAAGGGAAGATCAGACAGTTCAGAAGAGGAACAAAACAAATTATCACTAAAAAGTATTGTTTGGACTGACCTGTACTATCATTATCCCTGTATGAAGCTAGACTGGTTCTAGTAATCAAACTCTACACACCCGGGACCTTTGACAAATTGTGGCCCACTTTAAGCACAAGGTGCATAAAAAGGCCCATTGTATGCCTTTCTGAACAATTAAGTATCCTCTTTAGTTTTAATTGTCACCTAGTATAAATATAACAATGAACCTTAGGTTTCATTTACACATTTACTGCAAAAATATTACTTGGGTACACTTGAGCCAAACTGTTATTTGACAGCCCACTACCTGCCCAAACAGGTCCGTTTTAATTTCCTTTCCCTTTTTCTTCTTTTCCCCAAAGACTATAACTGGGAGTCATTATGTGTAACTCGCTGGTTGCTGGAGTTTACCTACAGGTCACCATGTAGAGCCGGTCGGTACCCAACCTGTTTACCGAGTTGTAGAGGAGACCACTTGCCCAGTTTAATGACGACTATATACAAGGTCGAGCAGTGTCCGAAATTAAAGGCGCACCCTGCACCCGAGGTGCATGATTCTGCTGCAGGTGCATGATTTTTAAAAGTGTGCACCTGGCAGATGTACATTTTCTTGATAGAATAAATAACCTTATATCACTGAGGGTGCACTGAAAAGCTCCTGGGTGCATACTTTTCAAAGCTACGCACCCGGCGTGTGTTTAGATTTACACCTTAATTTCAGACACTGTTGAGATTAAAGAATTAATCGCACTTCGGTGTGGTCAGAAAAACCAAAAGCTCCGCCTCATCCACCTTGTTCAGTAGGTCAAATGAAAAAGAATTACAAATAGATGTTTGACGAAAAGGCAAGCAAGGAGAAAACAGGGATGCAAGTCAGGGTTAACTAAAAAATCTGAAATCCCAGAGATAACAATTTTGATTAATCTTAAAATGCCACAAAACGTCATGTAAGGAATTAGTTTGAAAATTATTACTTGAGGTGATGTGAAAAAATCTGAAATCAGATTAAAAACTGAAAACTTACATCCCTGAGACAAGATTTAAACTCGTTAGAATGATGTTCCCCTGACTTCATCTCTGGGAAAAAGGTCTGTTTTGTGTACTCCCGAGGAACACACTAGTTTTAGTAATAGACATGGTGACGTGATATCGAGGCTCAGTGGACATGGGTTTTGACATCAGATATAAAAGTGACATAATGTCGTAAAGTGAAGAAACCCCATGGGAATCCGGTCGTAAAAACGACTTGGACAGAGCCATTCCATACAATAGTTTATAATCTTGAGGGCTTACGAGAACATATATTTGCGAGAATATATATCTGCCTATACTTGGTATGTATTAATCACTGATTCACCTATTCTTCATGGATAGAAAATAGTCACCAGAATGAGCACTGCAAACAGAAATATGTCAATGCTCGCCATAAAAGATACATATAAACAGAATAGTGATTGAATTATATCTCTTTACCCAATATATTCATTAGAATAGAATGAGAGACAAGCATATTTCAGCACTAAAAAGCCTGGTTCATTATACACAGGCCAGTGGCCTGTCGCATAATGTTGCGGGGACTTGCTAAGGATATCCTTGTTACTGCCTCCATGTTGCCCATAATTCTAGCACCAAAATACTCGCACTTCTAATCCTCCTTCTGGGCTGGATATCTCAGGATTTTTAGATGTCAATATCTAGTTTTTTAAAGAAATATGCAGAACTAAAATGAGCCAAGAAGAACAGCTACAATTCAACAGTGGGACCCAATACAACAGGGAAGTCCTTACAACAGGGACATCGTTCGCTGTGTCAAAACTGTCACAGTCATTATATCAAAAATACTATAGCTACACTGGCACAGATGGCTAAGTCAACTCTGCCGTCATACCAGTTACTCTTTGACCTACTGACATTTTTATGACAAAATTGACCTTTTTTCCCCATATAATGGCCTTTATATTTTATACTACACTCAAGTCAATCAAACAGAACATGACTAGTATAACCAACTAGTTTTTATACTTGACTTTTTTCCCTTTTTAGTTGCAAAGCACACATTTTTGCCGACCATAAAACTATAGCTGTGTGAATTAATTGTGCTCCCCGTAACTTCCTGCACTCCTAGCCATATTTCAACGGGCGCATCGTTCATTTCACTCAGGCACGGGTCTAGCACTGTCTAGGCAGGCTCTGTACTGAAATAAACAACTGGAGCTCTGTATTGCAGGAGATGGGGGTCATCGTCTATTATGTTGAATCTAAGAAACAACAATTTCTCTTGAAGTAGATATTACCAAAGGTTCAGGTCTGTTAATAAGTGTTATAGTTTAAAGCCTAGTAGAATTCTTTTGCTGCATTACCATAGGCTAAGTCACATACAAACAGTCATGGGAAAATCAGATTACGATTACAAACACATACATTTTTTTTCTCTATTTTACCCCCCCCCCCCCCCCCCCCCCAATTTCCATGAACACAGTTCTTTTACTGGGGAACATAACTTCATTAAAAACAAGTTTAAAAGTGCTTTTCCATACATGTGCTGCGGATGCGTTTTTTCCATATAAGGTATGCGGTGGCTATGCGTTTTTCCATAATGGAATTCCAGATACCTCCGCATACCCTATATGGAAAAAACGTATCTGCAACGCATGTATGAAAAGGCACCTTAGGGCATCTGACCAAAGATGATCTCCTTGAATAGAGCTAACCAGTTTCACCCCCGCCCAGACAAGTGTCCACTCTAAGGATGGAGCCAGACCGTGACCGATCGATCGGCTGGACACGCCTGCCTGTAGTTAACCATGCCGTACCCCGTCACACCCCTTTACCCCACCATGTGGTCTGGTACCCACGGGTCGGGTAAAGGGCCGGTCACACTGCCCAACTCAACTCAACTCAATCGTCGTAGCTCCCAGTAATCTGTCGCATAATGGAAACAGTGAGGGTTTGGTGGGGAAATGTAAAACTCTCGCAATCGTGCCAAAATCCAGCATTAATTTTCACCCACTAATGATACGTTTTCTGGGCTGGAAATGTCAGCATTTTTAGATCTAAATGTTTATTTTTCAGAACCGTTTACAGAATTGAAATCGGCCCAGTAGAACAGCCACAATTCAACAGTGAGACCCATCGCAACAGCGACGTCCCCATGCCACAGGATACTATCTGATGGTCGTAGCTAATATCAAAGGAAGTATATAGTTATAATAGTTGATCAAAGGCATTCCCCTCTAAGACCTGCAGACAGATCCAGTTGTACATCTTCATCTTCCCAGCATGTAGAACCCACCTTAAACGTTGTAGGTCGTTAGTTACGACTTCCCCGACCAAAGTCTGTGACGGAAACCAATTTAACCATCCAGTTGAGTTGAGTTGGGACGAATACGAATACGATTGGACGGCAGTGTGGCCGGGGCTTAGGTCTGTCTCAGTAAACGGTCGGAGCACGCACTGAGTACTCTACGACGGTTGTTCTCTGGGGAAAATTCTGACAACTGAACAGCTGTTTCTGGAAGTGGTGGGGGTATAGGGATTGTGGCAAACATGTTCCCACAAAGAGACATATACGATCCCATACCACTTTATGCTTCAAAATGGCAAAGTTTCTGAGAAAATGGCAAAGTTTCTGAGGACTAGAAAGTGCAGGTCTGGCTGTCCACTGGGTAGGCGCTTCTATAGTGTGACCTGCCTAATATTTTTAATGTTATGATATAAACAAGTATAAATATATTCACTAATGACATTATGTACCTGTCCAGCTCTGTACAGAATCTACGGGCACCACTCTTAAGTTTTCCTCTCACGCAAGGAGTCCTTTAGGTCGAGTTCTAACGTCAATTTTCTTTACAAATAAATAAATATATATTTGACCAATCTCTGGGCTACAAGTGGCGAGAAGCTGGCCGTCTCTGTTTTCCCGAGCCTTTCATCACTTCTCACCATTCTCATCTCAGGGTAGCCTGCTCCCTCACCTCCGCTGTCTGATGTCTGGAATGGCAATATTCAGAGGCAAATACTTTGGGGCCTTCTATTTAGAATGTACGCACTCTTTAAAAAATCTCAGACCCCCCTTTCCCCATCGGCCAAAAATACGCATTGGATTGTACTAGAAGGTACGCACATTTTCAAAGATCTCAGACCCCTCTTACCCCCTTGATGTGTATGTACTTAATGGAAGGCCCTTAAATTGTCTAATGACAGGGCTGAGGTTCTCCACTATTTGTTCCAAAGATCTTCTCAAAAAATGCACCTTTTTATGACTTTTAGTGCAAAAAGAACTTGGCCTTTTCCTATGAAAATAGAATGATACCAGACATACAGAAAAAACAAGTCTACTTAGAAAGTGAGGAGTTTGAGTATTAGTTCGACCGGAAATGTCAGGTCGTCTCTGACGTCACAATGTCGGTCACCCAGAATGCCCTCTGACCGGAAGCCAGGTGGGCCGTCACCTGTCAGCCCCCCCCCCCCCCGTACTCCCCCCCCCCCCCCACTCCCCCTCCCCCCCAGCTGTGGCCGTGGTTACCATCCGTTACCGTGGTTACACGGTCCACCCACACCAACCACCACTACAAGGTCTTGTAGCAGAGATTCCTTCTCTGTTGTTGGCATGTTCCACCTCAATCCCCATTCATTATACTGCTACAGGACACTATGTTCTGGTGCACCCCATACACCTAGACTCTTTCTCTTTGAGAGGAAGAGAAAGGTTTCCCCTCTTCCTCTTTAAGAGCAAAGATTCTCCCTGTTATATCTCACATGAGGCTTATAAGGTGAGGTTTTCTTCTTGAAGCATAGAGGTTTAGTATTGATGTAAACCACCAGGGGGTGCATGTATATCCTCTTCTTCTTGAAGAAAAATCCCTCACCAAATGAACCAAGCATAAGTATAATAGGGAGTGAAAGGTCTGCTTCAAGAGGATGAGGGGAAACCTTCCTCCTCTTCTTAAAGAGAAAAAGTCTAGGTGTATGGGGTGCCTCCTGGGTGGGTGAACATCTCCGGGTCAAAGCTTTAAGGAACATACCTGAAACCTGGGTTACCAAGCAAAGTTTGCTTTCAGTAAAGAGCAGTACATTTAACAAGGTTTCAAAGGAAATATTAAACAAATTTTTAAGTAACGTCATCGTCAACCGTACATATTGGGTATACATACACATGGCCATACATATCATTTCCAGACCCTCCTCCTCCCATCTTTGATAAGAACATACTTAATGGAGGGCCCTTTGTTGAAAAAGAATCCGAAAAGCAAAGCATACTGATTGATATCGATTTTCCTGAAACTCTGGATGTTGCCAAAATCTATTCAACTTCTACCGTTGAGTATACAGGACAGTATTAGATGTACCGACTCCTAATTGTTCAAAGTTGGTGAAAGAAAACTACCAATAATTTTTTGAGTATAATCACCTGGTAATTAGTTTGAGAGAGTATAAGTAAACTGAGGGAACTTTAGCAACTCCAACGTATCACTTAATGTCAACATAATGTATCTTGTTGCTCACAAAATACTATAGGATGCAACGTGATGCGCCGCCCTTGCAAAAAAAAACTAACAACAGAAACTCCATCTTATAGCCTACAGCGTACGGGCAACATTAATATTCCACTGCTCCACATTTATAACAGAAATAAATGCTCGTTGTGACACTGTGATGTCAGCTATTGTTGCCACTAGCGGCATTCACCTTATGATTTGTGTACTCATTATGCTGATGGCCGTTATCAATGAAGACATTAATTCAATACATTCACTTATGATGGACAAGTGCATCTCATGTTTATTTCATGGATGGTGTTAATTATTTATGATACATTTGTCATATACGTGTTAATGATTTCCGTAGAACCATTTACCGCATTTTCCGCCTGGTGAATCCACCTGCTTTCCCGTCAATCTACATGGAATGCATACATTTTTAATGTACAGTTGATGAAATAGTATTAAAGCCTGAACTTTTAAATAATGCATTTAAATTTTGCTTTCGTTCTTTTCCCTTAACTGTGCAAGAAGCATTTCATAAACTATGAAAGTATATCTTTTGAGGTAAAAAGATTTGCCACTTGCCTGAGGTGCGATCATATATCAAACCTACAGATTTCACACCTATGCAACTCGCAACGTAGCCATAGTGATATCATCTTGGTATTCACTTATGATATATTTTGTATATAGCGGCCAGCGTTTTAGGTAACACTACATCTTTTAAAATTTTATACAATCACAACCCCTAAGTATGTCTCCCTTGAACGCCAATTCTCTCAACAGAGGGCGTGGTGGGGAAATGCCTCTATTGGTCGGGGTGAGGAGTGGTAGACTCAGAGGGGAGGGTCTCACCCTGAGGTACAAACATCCCACCAGGGGGAGTGGTGGGGAAATGCCTCTATTGGTCGGGGTGAGGAGTGGTAGGCTCAGAGGGGCGGGTCTCACCCTGAGGTACAAACATCCCACCAGGGGGTGTGGTGGGGAAATGCCTCTATTGGTCGGGGTGAGGAGTGGTAGACTCAGAGGGGCGGGTCTCACCCTGAGGTACAAACATCCCACCAGGGGGTGTGGTGGGGAAATGCCTCTATTGGTCGGGGTGAGGACCGGTAGGCTCAGAGGGGCGGGTCTCACCCTGAGGTACAAACATCCCACCAGGGGGCGTGGTTGGGAAATGCCTCTATTGGTCGGGGTGAGGAGTGGTAGACTCAGAGGGGCGGGTCTCACCCTGAGGTACAAACATCCCACCAGGGGGTGTGGTGGGGAAATGCCTCTATTGGTCGGGGTGAGGAGTGGTAGGCTCAGAGGGGCGGGTCTCACCCTGAGGTACAAATATCCCACCAGGGGGTGTGGTGGGGAAATGCCTCTATTGGTCGGGGTGAGGAGTGGTAGACTCAGAGGGGCGGGTCTCACCCTGAGGTACAAACATCCCACCAGCGGGCATGGTGGGGAAATGCCTCTATTGGTCGGGGTGAGGAGTGGTAGGCTCAGAGGGGCGGGTCTCACCCTGAGGTACAAACATCCCACCAGGGGGCGTGGTGGGGAAATGCCTCTATTGGTCGGGGTGAGGAGTGGTAGGCTCAGAGGGGCGGGTCTCACCACTCACCCTGAGGTACAAACATCCCACCAGGGCGAGTGGTGGGGAAATGCCTCTATTGGTCGGGGTGAGGAGTGGTAGACTCAGAGGGGCGGGTCTCACCCTGAGGTACAAACATCCCACCAGGGGGTGTGGTGGGGAAATGCCTCTATTGGTCGGGGTGAGGAGTGGTAGACTCAGAGGGGAGGGTCTCACCCTGAGGTACAAACATCCCACCAGGGGGTGTGGTGGGGAAATGCCTCTATTGGTCGGGGTGAGGAGTGGTAGACTCAGAGGGGAGGGTCTCACCCTGAGGTACAAACATCCCACCAGGGGGTGTGGTGGGGAAATGCCTCTATTGGTCGGGGTGAGGAGTGGTAGGCTCAGAGGGGCGGGTCTCACCCTGAGGTACAAACATCCCACCAGGGGGCGTGGTGGGGAAATGCCTCTATTGGTCGGGGTGAGGAGTGGTAGACTCAGAGGGGCGGGTCTCACCCTGAGGTACGAACATCCCACCAGGGGGTGTGGTGGGGAAATGCCTCTATTGGTTGGGGTGAGGAGTGGTAGGTTCAGAGGGGCGGGTCTCACCCTGAGGTACAAACATCCCACCAGGGGGCGTGGTGGGGAAATGCCTCTATTGGTCGGGGTGAGGAGTGGTAGACTCAGAGGGGCCGGTCTCACCACTCACCCTGAGGTACAAACATCCCACCAGGGGGCGTGGTGGGGAAATGCCTCTATTGGTCGGGGTGAGGAGTGGTAGACTCAGAGGGGCGGGTCTCACCCTGAGGTACAAACATCCCACCAGTGGGTGTGGTGGGGAAATGCCTCTATTGGTCGGGGTGAGGAGTGGTAGACTCAGAGGGGAGGGTCTCACCCTGAGATACAAACATCCCACCACGGGGCGTGGTGGGGAAATGCCTCTATTGGTCGGGGTGAGGAGTGGTAGGCTCAGAGGGGCGGGTCTCACCCTGAGGTACAAATATCCCACCAGGGGGTGTGGTGGGGAAATGCCTCTATTGGTCGGGGTGAGGAGTGGTAGGCTCAGAGGGGCGGGTCTCACCCTGAGGTACAAATATCCCACCAGGGGGTGTGGTGGGGAAATGCCTCTATTGGTCGGGGTGAGGAGTGGTAGACTCAGAGGGGCGGGTCTCACCCTGAGGTACAAATATCCCACCAGGGGGTGTGGTGGGGAAATGCCTCTATTGGTCGGGGTGAGGAGTGGTAGACTCAGAGGGGAGGGTCTCACCCTGAGGTACAAATATCCCACCAGGGGGTGTGGTGGGGAAATGCCTCTATTGGTCGGGGTGAGGACCGGTAGGCTCAGAGGGGCGGGTCTCACCCTGAGGTACGAACATCCCACCAGGGGGCGTGGTGGGGAAATACCTCTATTGGTCGGGGTGAGGAGTGGTAGACTCAGAGGGGAGGGTCTCACCCTGAGGTACAAACATCCCACCAGGGGGTGTGGTGGGGAAATGCCTCTATTGGTCGGGGTGAGGAGTGGTAGGCTCAGAGGGGCGGGTCTCACCCTGAGGTACAAACATCCCACCAGGGGGTGTGGTGGGGAAATGCCTCTATTGGTCGGGGTGAGGAGTGGTAGACTCAGAGGGGAGGGTCTCACCCTGAGGTACAAACATCCCACCAGGGGGTGTGGTGGGGAAATGCCTCTATTGGTCGGGGTGAGGAGTGGTAGGCTCAGAGGGGCGGGTCTCACCCTGAGGTACAAATATCCCACCAGGGGGTGTGGTGGGGAAATGCCTCTATTGGTCGGGGTGAGGAGTGGTAGGCTCAGAGCGGCGGGTTTCACCCTGAGGTACAAATATCCCACCAGGGGGTGTGGTGGGGAAATGCCTCTATTGGTCGGGGTGAGGAGTGGTAGACTCAGAGGGGCGGGTCTCACCCTGAGGTACAAATATCCCACCAGGGGGTGTGGTGGGGAAATGCCTCTATTGGTCGGGGTGAGGAGTGGTAGGCTCAGAGGGGCGGGTCTCACCCTGAGGTACAAATATCCCACCAGGGGGTGTGGTGGGGAAATGCCTCTATTGGTCGGGGTGAGGAGTGGTAGACTCAGAGGGGCGGGTCTCACCCTGAGGTACAAACATCCCACCAGGGGGTGTGGTGGGGAAATGCCTCTATTGGTTGGGGTGAGGAGTGGTAGGCTCAGAGGGGCGGGTCTCACCCTGAGGTACAAACATCCCACCAGGGCGAGTGGTGGGGAAATGCCTCTATTGGTCGGGGTGAGGAGTGGTAGACTCAGAGGGGAGGGTCTCACCCTGAGGTACAAACATCCCACCAGGGGGTGTGGTGGGGAAATGCCTCTATTGGTCGGGGTGAGGAGTGGTAGACTCAGAGGGGAGGGTCTCACCCTGAGGTACAAACATCCCACCAGGGGGTGTGGTGGGGAAATGCCTCTATTGGTTGGGGTGAGGAGTGGTAGGCTCAGAGGGGCGGGTCTCACCCTGAGGTACAAACATCCCACCAGGGGGCGTGGTGGGGAAATGCCTCTATTGGTCGGGGTGAGGAGTGGTAGACTCAGAGGGGAGGGTCTCACCCTGAGGTACAAACATCCCACCAGGGGGTGTGGTGGGGAAATGCCTCTATTGGTCGGGGTGAGGAGTGGTAGACTCAGAGGGGCGGGTCTCACCCTGAGGTACAAACATCCCACCAGGGGGTGTGGTGGGGAAATGCCTCTATTGGTCGGGGTGAGGAGTGGTAGACTCAGAGGGGAGGGTCTCACCCTGAGGTACAAATATCCCACCAGGGGGTGTGGTGGGGAAATGCCTCTATTGGTCGGGGTGAGGAGTGGTAGGCTCAGAGGGGCGGGTCTCACCCTGAGGTACAAATATCCCACCAGGGGGTGTGGTGGGGAAATGCCTCTATTGGTCGGGGTGAGGAGTGGTAGACTCAGAGGGGCCGGTCTCACCCTGAGGTACAAATATCCCACCAGGGGGTGTGGTGGGGAAATGCCTCTATTGGTCGGGGTGAGGAGTGGTAGACTCAGAGGGGAGGGTCTCACCCTGAGGTACAAACATCCCACCAGGGGGTGTGGTGGGGAAATGCCTCTATTGGTCGGGGTGAGGAGTGGTAGGCTCAGAGGGACGGGTCTCACCCTGAGGTACAAACATCCCACCAGGGGGCGTGGTGGGGAAATGCCTCTATTGGTCGGGGTGAGGAGTGGTAGACTCAGAGGGGAGGGTCTCACCCTGAGGTACAAACATCCCACCAGGGGGTGTGGTGGGGAAATGCCTCTATTGGTCGGGGTGAGGAGTGGTAGGCTCAGAGGGGCGGGTCTCACCCTGAGGTACAAACATCCCACCAGGGGGCGTGGTGGGGAAATGCCTCTATTGGTCGGGGTGAGGAGTGGTAGACTCAGAGGGGAGGGTCTCACCCTGAGGTACAAACATCCCACCAGGGGGTGTGGTGGGGAAATGCCTCTATTGGTCGGGGTGAGGAGTGGTAGCCTGAGGCATACTGATAAGGGACAGGGGAGGCAGACGAGTTAAAAAACACAATTTGTCTTATTTTGATTATTCCACCCACTGTCTAGTCTATACTTTTTCAAGCATGGGAAAACATAACTAGCTTTCTCTGTGATTTGTTAGGAATACGTGTATACATCAGCCATCCTATTATAAATTGTCCATCTAGACATGCCATGCCTTTGATTGGAGTGGGGGTAGATGTTGTGTTTCAATTATAACAAATCTAATTGTCTAGTGTCACTGCCACTAATTAACATTATTCTCAATGTCACGATTTTAGAAACGGTCATGTCACCCTGTCGAATCTAAGGGTTTACAGCTACACATGTTTTTAATTAGGAACATCTTCAATGAGAAGCTTGTGTAAATTGCGGATTCAAAGAAGGTGATACTTAAAATTCTAGGCAGCAACAGGACAGTCCTGTTTTACCCTGTACAGAGGTGAGTATTGTCAAAATCAACAGGAAACGTCGCTTAGTAGGCCGTGTTCTTGATTTTTGATGGAAAAAACAAAGTAGGCTGGTTTCGCCAAACGTTAAGCAAAGATCTGAAGGCCAGACCACACTCCCCCATCACTTCAACTTGCAGTGTGCGAAATTAAGGTTTAAATCTGTGCACATGCTGGGTGCATAGCTTTGAAAAGTATGCACCCGGGAGCCTTTTAGTGCACCCTCAGTGATATAAGGCTATTTATTCAATAAAAAATATGTGCATCTGCCGGGTGCACACTTTTAAAAATCATGCACCCTGCTGCAAAATCATGCACCTCGGGTGCAGGGTGCACCCTTAATTTCAGACACTGAACTTGTTATAGGTCCATTGACCTGTCGCAGAATGGGGTCTTGATGTTGTGAATAATGGTTTCTTCAAATCACACACTGTTGTGTGAAAATCAAGCATAAATGTTCACCCACTTTTAATTAGTTTTCCAGGCTGACAACTTCAGGAATTTTAGATCTACATGACTATTTTCCGGAACTGTTTAGAGAATGAAAATTGGTTGAGTAGAACGGCCTTTTAGGTTTAAGAGAATATTGTTGACATGGTTAATATAGGGTGAAATAAGTTCTAGTGGTCGACCGCCAATAATATATTACATTTACCATTTAAAAAAAATGTTAAGGGTGCTAGACACTAGGGGCAATATAAATGTTTCTAACTTTGGATGGAAAAATATCTAGAAACTACCCAACGAAGACAAACGATTTTGATTTGTTAGAATGTCTAAAAAAATATTGTGTGGGAACAAACGGTAACACTAGTAGGTGTATCCTGGGCCTGACCACATGGGCCTTCCACGCCCGACGACCTGTGTAATTGGGCGGGGGAAACAGATGGTGGGTGGAGGCGGTCGTGATATTTGGGTCGGTCTGTACATGTAGTCCGAATATCTCTGGAGATTGGTGAATCATATAGAGATCATGTATTTGGTTATTTGGATTCAGGCAAGGTTTGTGTAGAGTGGACCTGATTGCAAATCCTGTCCCTGAAGCCTTTTAATTTGAGTCTTAATGTTAATATTCTAATCTCACACCTGGCCGTTTAGAAAAATTGGGTAATCTACAGAATCAATCCACTAAAATGCTGTACAAAATGCTCCACCCATGGGTTATGTTTAACATGCAGATTTATAAACATCTTTCTAGTAAGGTGCCTTCCATTTAGTAGATATGCACACTTTAAAAAAATCTCAGATTAGAACCTATAGCAAAAAGATTAGTTATAGTTTTATCTCTCAAAGAATTCACTTCTTGTCTTACTGGACTGAATGTTGTACTGTACATGACACATAATTTAACCATGGCTTCCAGATTGTCATTAAAAGATCGACTACTATTCATCCTATAATGTGCATATAAGCAGTCATATAAACTATAATGGCCCCTATTGTTATTCTCACTATCGGGGGCGTCCCGTTGTTCTATTATCGGCGCGTAGTGATCCGCTGCATAATGTCGGCTTCATTATTCATGGCGTTTTGAACACCTCATTCAGAATGTACTCATCGGGGAGTCCTCTCACGTCCACACGGCCCTAGATAGTCGGCCTTAAGGTTAGACAGGGGCTGACCGCCAATTCTCCCCACCAATGATAGATTATTTACTGCACTCTACCTGCAGACTACCCTAGATCAAGGTACAGCTTGGAAACATTAAAAGTCTAATTAATCATGCATTCTTTTTTTTATCTAGATTATTGGAAAACACAGTAATTAGGATTTTTCCAATTTGTATCTATATACTTCATATTTGTTAGGTTGGTTTGAACTGCAGACCATTTATCCATCAGGTAAAAATAGGGCAAATAATTGTATATTTTTTTGGCAATATTAGCATGCATGTACTTAAAATAATGTACTAGGAGAAATAACATGGTAGTGCTGGGTCAATTTGCTGTGATGTTGAGATTAGAAATTCCCCTTCTCTAAGCAATTTCAAGAATAAACAAAAGAAATTGTTAAGGCATTTATTACAAAATTAACTGAAATGTTAGTGCTGCAATGCTGTTGATGCTGTGTAACCATAAAATTGGTATGATATTGATTTGGAAAGAGTGAAACAATACTTTTGGGTCAATTATGTACTGGTGAGTCTTTTCTAAGACTTAATTTTAAGATGTTATTTGGTATACCACTACAGACATGTATTGATTGCTGGAGTTTGACGAAAACCGATTTGTAATCGAGACAACCCAGGATAAATAAAGAGAATTAAAAAAAAAAAAAATTTTAGTCGGGGTTACGGTTAGACTAGGACCGACAGTCAGCATGTGGACGTAGAAATACTTTATAACTATATATGTATTACAGGAAAAAGCTAGTAAAAAAGTAGGAAGAACCTTTCTTACTTGTGTTCAGAAGCAACTAGGATGGAAAAGAACTGTTATAGTAGTCTGGACTATAAATTGGAATCAATTATATAAGACTAACAAAAATACCATGGTATTGATATTAGACTGATGTATTGTATTTGTAAGTAAGTCTTCTATGAAATTGGAAATCGCTAAAAGAAAGAAATTTTAAGATGGTGGGGAAAAATAGTCATAGTGCAGACCCCATCGTCTATCCTTAATGAAGTCATTAAAGAGTCCATTAATGTCCATCTCCCGATGACCCCCACAGATTTAACATCATAACCCCCCCCCCCCCCCCCCTCGAAACACTCCAATATTCATGAAGTCACCAACACGCTTTGCACTTTTCCGAAAAATATTTATTCCCTTCATACGTTCAAACCATGCAACAATATACCTCGTCCGGCCGTCCGTGAGGGGCGCGCGGTGCACGCCGGGAGGACGAGGGGGGCCGTCAGACCGTGAACAGTACAGGGTGTAACCATGGCAACCGGCTCACGTATACCACATACTGGGTGTATAGTGTGCCTTCCTCAATCAGAGGAGTAGAGCCTCCTGATTGAATCGGACATAAATCTTAAACCCATGATCCACGATGCGATAAAACGCCAACCGATTTTCTTATTAATTTTTTCACATATTTGTATATAATGATATTTCCCTGTGAAAAAGCTATTTTTCTGACTTGGATTATTCAAAACTCTTTGAAAAATGGTATATTCTATAAGAAAAACTATTATTTAACGAGCCGATTTTTTTTTTTTAAAAAAGATCAAAATCGGCCCAAAATCGCATCGTGGTACATGGCCTTCACTCTCTCGTCCTAACAAAGTTTTACGGCCGTCATATTAAAATACACTTGCACGGTATACTTGGAGAAGTTTTCCAAATTATGTGGAAATTTATGTATTTCACCGATTTACAGATCATGTCATGGATCTCTCATTAATTATTTCTCTTTAGCAATAAGAAACAGACTGAATCGCTCATTATTCTCTTTACACACCATTTACAAACACCAAAATGTTCTTTCGCCTTATTTTATATCAAATTTAGGTATAATGCACATAACTTAGTAAACATTCAGGTAAGCTTGTTAAAGGTAACTTGGAACACTCTGACAAAATAGCAGCAAAAGATCCCAAATCCATGGCTTAACTCACTGCCATTAACTTCTCATTCAACAGTTCTTATGATAATATTTATTATCCGAACTAGCAATGCCAACTTTCCGGATCACAACGTTTTCAGATAACCTAGAGACTCAGTAAACTCAGTTGAACTAGCAATATAAAGTTTCCCAATTTACTCAGACAAGCTAGAGGTACAATGGCAATTGTTTCAATCGTAATATCATCAGGCAACTTTATAGAACAATCATATTATATCGCAAAAGCACGATTTTTTAAAAGCTGGATGCCTTCTTGAATGAACTCATCATTTCGCACCGTAACAGAACTCAAACCAGGCAACTAGGTTTACGCGGAAATACAGCACTAAATATAGCACTAATAATAAAATAATATTTCAAACATAATAATGAACCGACTTAAAACTATGGTAAATCAACTCTAATGGCACCTCAAATAAAATAATCAAGCCTAATCTGTAAATTATTAAACCTAGAAAATATACTGGTTATCTTTCCCATGAATACGCGTTGTTTCGTTTTATTAATCTTCTTTTTCTGGCAACTGACTTGCGTAATCACGTGGAAATAAGCAAACCTAAAGACATAAATGATGAAATAAATGAAAGTGAGTTATTCTCACACTAAAGATGACCCTAGCACCAGTCAGCATGTGAGCGCGTTTTGATTCTTCATTAATGCACCGTCAAAACCAAAATGTAAAACACACTTCCCAATCATGAACTTTAAATGGCTTTTTAAAACACTCGAGATTGACTCTCATAAGTGCCAAGATTTGTTTTATAGTGTTCAGGACGAGTATATTTTGCATACGATGAAATATTATTCGTTTTATGACATACGTGAGATTTACAGAAATTTCAAACACAGAAATGTATCCATGTGCTGCAGTAAACTCACAAATAATGAAATTCATTATTTGGAAAGGTATAGCTTACAGACTTCTAATAAAATAAAGACAATTCCCAAATGAAAAGACGTTTGTTTTGAGTTCCTCCTTGTTACTTAATTAAGTGCACCCAACTAACTGCAGGTCTTGTTCTCATTGAAACATACTATTTAATTGAATTTTGAAAAAATATTGATGAAGAGATGTGACTGAGAGTTAAAGAAAAAATCTGAAACTCCCGAAAGAAGTTTTGAAATTGTCTTAAAATGCTATGAGACGTTAAGTAAGCATGCTTTTGAAAATCAGTATTAGGTGATGATGCGGAAAAAATCTTATATCAGACAAAAATCTGAAAACTTTGATGCCCGTTGATAACCCAATAGAAATGATTTGATTCTAAGCAGAAACAGTTTTGGGCGGAAACTCACTTTAACCTTCATTCATGGCTTCACGGCACCGCGGAGATCTCTAAACGTATCTGCACCAATGGCATCTACTTCTACAGAAAGCTGTAATACCCTCGACTTATCGCACCTAAAGGTTTGACCCACAATACTGACATAGACAAAGAACCGGTAAGATGCTGGAAATAAACTCAACGAATATACAACAAAAAAGACAAAATAAATATCCCTACGGTAAAATAGGCTAAAATGCCCCAAACACGAGTATAACCTATGACTACTTCAGATCTGCTATTTATAAGCGTGCACCAATTGAAACAATCCCATTTGTGTCCGCATTATTGTGCGCAAGTTGTGCGGTATGCTCTATTCATATTTAGCTATTTTTCCGTTAAAACCATATTACTAAAGATCATCCTAAGCTGGCGGTTACTCTGAAGGCCGCCCTCAAAAAATATCATGTTTCCAGTCCAGCATGGGGAATTAAAAGAGATGACCCGGGCTGCCGAGACCTTTCTTTTTTTTAAATATATTTTTGTTGTTTGTAAGGGTATAAAGAGACATTTTTGAAAGAAAAAAACCACGAAAAAAAACCACGAAAATTTAAAAAAAAAACCACGAAAAATAATAATAATAATATAAAAAAAAAAATATCGTCCCAACCGGCTATTGCATACTCAGCCCGGCCGGTCCACTGGAAACAGAATTTTTTTTAGGGCGGCTTCAGTTACACCTGTATAAGCTAAATTGTGTGCGTGCATATATAAATATGGAAGTTAAAGCTTTCTTTTACAATGCGTGACAGCGGGAATTTCAGAAAACAACTTACAAATGAACTGGTCGATTGAAACACAAACTTGGCATAAAAGAACATTTAACGCTCGTTCTTGTTCAACATTCACTCTGTAACGATCGGTCTTGGACTAGAGGCTTTGTGTTTCGCGAGAAAATCTATCAGGGAAGCATTGATGATCTTTCTAATAAATCTATGTTTCTTGAAATAGTATGATAGGCTCTATAAAATTTGAAGGTTACATGTGTGACCATTTTCAAGTAATACTCTTATTGAATATGTTTTCAATTCAAATACTGCTGAGCTTGACTATGAATTTTGAAATTGGAATCGGTAGCTAAAGAATATCATACATGCTCTAGTAGGGGTATATCGAAATAAACTTAGGGTACATTACAGTATCTTTGGCAAGGCTAAATAACCATGGTAGGTCCCGCGATAGTAATATATCATATAATCAAGGCTACACAAAGGCTTTTGTACAAAAAAGATTTGTACATGGTATACATAACATTACAATACAAAGAATACATGACAGGAAACGCTAGCGAAAAACCCAATTCTCTGACGAGGCTATCATCTGTTATTCTTAAACCACAATTAAAATAAAATATATTGTCTGTTTGGATTATATATCAATTTCCATTTTTTTCTATTGAGATTTCTATTCCTTTCCTATAATTTAGTATTACCTAAGGAAACAAACTCGGACAGCTATCACAAATTTTACGGGATTGAGATCATTACTATTTTATAGTAACTGGTATTAGTAAATTGTATAATATTGATATGAGGAAACATGTTTTTCCCAAATCTGTTTCCACTACAAGTAATCCCAGTTTCAAGACAGCTTTTAAACTTTTTTCTCACAACTTTGTAGAACCTTCATTTATCTAGATCTCAAAGAACAGACATCCCTGGAGACCAGAGACAGTTGACCGAAATAGCCCGACGGTGTAACTATGGCAACAACTGGGTAACCATGACAGTGATTAGATTCCTGGTCAGCGTGTTGCCATAGTAACAGACCCATTGTCTCAGTAACAGCTGGAGGCCGAGTCGACAGGAGGCGCAGAGCACGGCGATGTCATACAGGCTGGAGCGGGACAGCGTAAACGAACGAGCTGTTTTGTGGATACGGCATAGCACCACACTTGGGAGAGCATCCTCAAACGCTCTGTCGAGATGTAGACAACATAGAAGGCATTCCTTTCAAGCAATCGCCCATATGTTGCTTGTTGTGATCAGATAAGATGTGTGCGATCGAATGCCAATCGAAATGCAAACTGCCATTAAGAGTTACTGCTGGTATAATCCAATAGGTGTTCGCTTTAAAAAGTGGTTGGTGAAGAGGGAAAGAGACTCCTGAATAGAGACTGGATTTCTATCCTGCTATATGAAGATGTACATAGTTTATTATTATATACACAATTAACACATGCAATTCTCGCTGTGGGAGAAAGCTGGAAAGACTGGCTCCTTGACTGATCATGGTAAAGCAGGGGGAAACCCGAAGCATGGCAGGTCTCGGTCCAAAGCTGTGACCGCTCGGGAGACCAGTCACTCTGCCTCGCGGTCAGTTCCGCGGTCACTTTGATTGCTTTTTGTGATCCCTGCAGGCTGTTACTAATTAAGGCGTACGCTCCCAAAGCCTAGATAGAGTAAAGCTGGCCATCACAGTCATACAATGCCATCATACGTGCAGCAGCCAACGGGCAGAGTCCCAGATACTTGGCTAAGTTAATGATCAAAGATTCCTTGGTAATACTACTCGAATCATCCTTTGGCATTTTCTAAGAATATTTCTAGGCAAGAACTAGATTCTGGTAGGGATTATTTTGTAGGCCTCGAAGCTATTTTTCTCATTCAATGGCGCTGTACAAACTGAAACTATTTACATTTAGTTATCTGATCTATTTTTGCCCTTATGGAAGAGCACTTCGTAGCCACTTGCATTGCTTAATAAGAAAGTACTTTTCTATCTTGGTATGATGCTACAGGCTTTCTCATTGAAAATCTTTAACAAAGATACGACTCCCTCCTGTTTAACATGAAAACTTCTGTGTATCTTCTCCTTTACAGTCTGTAATCCTTCCTCATATAAAAAAATGATGTAACAGGCACACAATAATCTACTTTATGTTCAAGTCTTCACCTCAGAGTTGATCAATATATAATAGCTGTATGATAGCATTTCTCTGCGACAAGCACTGGCAGACCATAGACAATCCTTCCAGGTAAATTAACTCTCCGAATCAAGTCCGATGCAGTCACAGACTAACAAGGCATGCCCCCTTTTTAATATTATTATTAAGCCAACGTTTTCTCCACTCAGGACGTCTCGGGCACAGAGTGAGAGAACCGGCTCGGGGCCTCAGGGGCATACAGCCGCTGCTTGTCCTTAGATAACCGTGGCAACTCAGGCTTGCTCTGCCAATGGTACACGATCTCCTGATCTGAAGGGCATGTTTTCTTGAACACAGGGAAGGCGTATGCGTTCTCCATGTACCGCCAGAATCCCTTCAGTTCCACGGGGATGTCGAAATCCTTGAAGGCCTTAGCGACCACCCGGATGTGTTGGATTTTGGGCAGCATGATACAGTCGAGGTGGTCAGGGTAGTCGCGGGTGAGGAACAGGTGGGGCGACTGGTCCAGGTAATTATTCAGCTTCTGCAGCTCGGCCAACAGCGGAGTGGCCGAATGAGATACATCTTTGATGTAGAAGGAGAACTTAGAGAAGACGTCCTGGCAGGCTTGGGCAGCCTTCACGCTGTCATAAGCCATGGGCGGGTCAGGGAAGTGCTCGTCGACGTACTGGATCATCTCATCAGGATCGGAGATGATCTCCTTACCGTGCATGATAACCGGCAACCGGCTGGCGATCTTCTTGAAATCCAGTGGTGCCTTGGCCATGTTAACCGTCTTAACGGTAAAGACGATATCCTCATCTTTAGTTTTGATTAAGAGCAACATGAACATTCGCTGACAGAATGGGCACCCTCCAAGACTCTCTCCATCTTTGCCTGCCCGCACAAAGAGCACCAGATTATTGGGGGGCAGCTCAGTAGCATCCAGATTATCCGCTGGGTTAATGATAGTATTTTCCATTTTTGATTTAGTACTTTTCGTTTATGGCTTGGTGTCGAAACTTCCTACGTCTGCCGACAGGGGACAGCCCAAGTTCAAAGGGGACTGGGTCACACGTAGATCGAGCTCACGCAAGATGTTAGCTCACTGGTAGTCACCTACGAATAGAGTAGAAAAAGGGAGGTGAGGGCAGGCGAGAATATCGGAGTGATGGGGGTGCCATTCATATGGCTGTACATGATGCTCTTAAACACTCGAAATAGCAAGAATATATCCGACTTCATAATGTGTATTATATGTTGATATAGTCATGCAGTTGCTAAATATATCATCTTTGCATTTTGCAGGGTATTTGAATTTCATGTCTCCATTTGGTTTAAAGTTAAATACAATAAATAAGTTTATGTACATGCAGGTATCCCCCCCCCCCCCCCCAAGATAAGATCTTTGAAAACAGAGCATCTCCTAATTTTAGGGACTATATAACTGATATTTATTTGTACATCTTGGAAATTCAATCCAATCTCTAGACAGCAGCAACAATTCACAAACTTTACAAGGTAAGATTATTAATTTTAATCCAATATGGTTCTGCAAATTCCTGGAAAAGAAGGCCCAAGGCATACGTCACACAACACAAAATGTGTGCTTTTCTACAAAAACTGTTATGATAGCGCAGCTATGCGTCATGGGTGTATCATGACAAACAATTACTTATTTATTGAGCTTTCAAGTTTGATTTACAATTTACATTATGAAACTTTCATAATATAGAAATATAACAGAGCTAAATTATGCAGTCGCCTCTTTTAAAAGCATTGGCACATAGGCCTACCAGAAAAAAAAGAGTAAAAAAAAAACACAACCAAACCCAAACCAAACTAGATCTACCTACCTAACATAGTAAAGATAACCTTCTAGATCTACATTGATAACGTTACAGCCTTCACTGCTATCCCCAAAAAACTGACTGACATGCCGTGGGTTTGACTTACAATGGCACAGGCCAATGAAGACAAAGTGAGCCGGCTGATGAACATCTAACATTACTTCACCCCTCCCCCTGAGTCCCATAGAGGATGAGATAGACCAGGGACAGTCTGAGTCATCAGTCTCATTATTTAGAGAGGCCCAACTCTCTACAAATATCACTATTGCGAAATAGAACCAGATCTGATGAGTCACAGCAACCGAAGGAACAGGAGGAAAACACCGAGTCTAGTCTTTTTAGCCACATCATGAAAGAAATAGATATCAAAGAAGAGTTGCAATCACTGAATCAGGCGCGATTCTGAATTTCTGGGGATGAAGCCACGCATCTACGCTTTTGTCTCGAGCTCCACAAAAACCATGTTTACATTTTTCTTCTGAACGCTGGGACGCCATAGAGGTGCCAGAAAGAACCACGAACACGTTATCTAACTTGTAATATAAAATTGAGGGACTTACTCTCGTTTGTTGACATGATTTTCCGTAATTTTGTCCCCCGTCTACGATGACATCTCCCTTCTTGCTGCAAAGATGGCGGAAATCTAGGTCACGATGAGACGTGAGCTGTGATTGGTCCAGAAGATCGACCAACCAGAGGATCCGTCTCAACGTAGTTATAAATTTTGTCAATAGATGGCGCCACAAATTAAAGGGCCAGGCTTCACAAAAGTGCACATTTGGCATTGTTAAGGGACAAATTTCTATCTATCCCAAATGTAGTTTTATTAACTAATAAAAATAGGAAGGTATTGATGAGAAGATTCTAGCCTTTTTTTTGTTTATCTTGAAGAAAGACCAATTATTACGATTTTTATGGAATTTTAAAGGTTTTAATGATTATCATAATTCTTTAGCATTGAAAAGTACCCATCACATCATATCTGATAATAATGTGCTAAAACATATTTTACAAGTTTCCAAAAGCGTCTTAAATATATAGAATTTGATATAGTTAATCAATTTAAATGCATATTAGCTACACAAGCAAATAAAGCATGAATGATTTTGATATCTCTTATTTACTTTTTATGTGAAAAAAAACCGCAAAACCCGCATATTTCTGTAGAAAAAATAATGGAAAGGACATGAAACGTCCGAGATATCTTGGACTTTTCACTAATTTATTGTATATCATTATAACAGAATAATATTACATTTACAATTATTTTTCGGATCTAAGCTAATGGGAGGGACATAATGTTAATCACAATTATGAAAAATGTAACGTTTGGCATGTTTCAGGCATACTAGTCATTGAGTATCATTTCCGCGGAAAATTGAGAAATAAATAATTATTCGATTTAAACCTCTTTTTTAAGGAAGAATTGGATCTATTACGTTATGTAATAGAGAAAAATAAGTAATTCCTCTTAAAATACAAGAAAAAAATCACTTACAAAATATTGGGCAAATTTTCATTTTGGTCACCAAAATCTGTCAAACCCCCCCCCCCCCCCCGCCCCCTATAGAAAAAAATATGTCTCCTCGGTTTTGTGCGAATCTGAAAAATGACCCAAAATATTTCAAAAACCGCGGAATTCCGCGGAACTCTGGTATGCCTGTATTTTCTTTGTCTGTGCACGAAAACTAACAACTGTCTATTTTAAATATTACTTTTATTTCCAACCTGCACATGTCTCTTTGGGAAGTAGAAAAAAAAAATTCCGACCTACCTACCCTAATTTTTTAGACCTATGTTACCTGAACACAACAATGGTTTTTTTTGTTAGCCTTATTATTTCAAAAAATATATTTTGGTCCTTTTTTGGGTAGATTGATGAAACGTCTAAGACTTAGAGAAGATAAAAATGGAAACCCCTTTTAAAATTATCATTATTGTTTGTTCATATGACAGCATACAAATTATGTGACTGATGAGGATCCACATAGAAAAATTCATGAAAATCCGACTACAACTTTTTTTTTGCTAAAAAAAATTTTTTATTTTATTTTTTTATTTAGTTTTCCATTTTTTTCATCTCGGACGTTTCAGGACTCACAGACAAAGAAAATACAGGCATACCAGAGTTCCGCGGATCCGAGGAACCAAATCCTGGGGCCATAATTTCAGTAATCACACAAATCAGGTATATTTTGATTGGTGTTTCATGGCTATTTTCCGTCATACAAAGTATCTACACCTGACAGTCCCTCTATAAGGTTATTTTGAAATGTCATCACTACTTTTGGTAACAGACTCAATTATTACAAAACATTCAACACATTTCCCCTGATTAGAATAATCATTTGCATCAGTTATAAAAACATAATCTAAATACTGTACGATTTTAAAGACTTGTAGCTCATAAATTGTACTTATTATCAAAGATTAGGAGATATATTACTCAAGGTGCTTGTATTAATATTTTTAAAACAATGATTTTATCTTTAATTGCATATGGTGATGCAATTTACAGTGGAACTACGTTAAAGAATTTGGAAAAAAGTAACGAGGTTATTCTATAGAGGTTTACTAATTTGTGTCAACTCAAATCAATTTGTAACTAAAGACGAATTACTCATCCACTGTAAAATAGATTGTTTACCAAATAGAAGACAAACACATTTACTGACTTTCATGCATAAATTAACTATACATGATGAATTGTTAAAAAAATCTACTTATGCAACAAGATTACATGGAGCTCCAGTGTTTAATACATACAAACCTAATAATGAAAAGGCTTAGATGAATCCATTGTTTAGAGGAACTATGACCTGGAACTCTTTAGATCCTGTCATAAGAAATATGAATATCAATGATTTTAAGATGGCGGTTAAGAGTATTGACTGAATTTTCTCTATCCATTGAAATGAGTTTTTAACCATATTAATGTTTATCCTTTTTGTCCACAAATTGTTTAAAGAAAACGTATTTTGGTGCTACATTCAACAATTTCAGGCATCATACCGCCCTCCCAAAAAAATAAAGGAATTTAAAGGAAGTTTTTTCTGTAAAAATAAAGGAATTTTAAAGGAATATTTAGAGAACTTTTAGAGAGTTTAAACATGAAATAAGGCAAATAATATTGTAACAGGACTGCCTTCCTGTTGATTTTTTCTGTGCAGCACTGCGTTGACCCACGTCGACTCACGTCGATCAATGCGTCAACTCATGTCGATCGACACGTCAACCTGGATCGATCGACGGCTAGAAAATTTTGCAATTTTATCGCAGATAATATGGAATTCTATGCATTTTATGAGATAATGTGAAATTTTCTTACTCTAGGAAAAAAATAAAGGAATTTAAAGGAATTTTTCATGAAAATAAAGGAAAATAAAGGAATTTTGCCTATTTTCACAAAAATAAAGGAATTTAAAGGAAATTCCTTTAAAATAAAGGAACGGTATGATGCCTGCAATTTAGTCGGATTTATTACCCAGGCATCCAGGCCCTTATCCCATTTTATTTGAATGTATTGTTATAGGTTCACAAAATTAATATTTATGTAATGATCACTTTTTGACAACATAAGCACATTGTGCTTTCAGGCCTAAAATATAAACAAGTGTAAACTTATTTTATGTCTGATGAAATTTATTATAAACGAATTAAAAAAAAAAGTCCTAGTGAAGTGAGTTTCTCACAAGAAACATAATGCCTCACTCTCTTGCAGAGGAAAAAATGTATAGATTTATCCTAAATTCGAAATTGAGACTCTCCTAAAGTTCAGACCATATTAAGGGCATAATACTGAAGGGCCATAGAATCAATTTTTAGTCTTACTGCAGTTAACAATTTGCTGGCCCTTCAATAATTATATTATACATATTCTTTTCCAAAAGGATAAAGCTCAATTAATTATTACTGAGACTGTTGTCGTGTTAAGCACCTTAGACTAAATTAAATAGCGTAATATGGACAGAACCACATTTGTGATTGAAGTTGCAAGCGTATGTATCATTTCAATTCATATAGAATTTGTTTCATAGTTTTCTTTAATTAGAGTAACAAAATGTGGTTCTCTGAATCCAAGAGTTGATTGCTTAAATGAAAACAAAACATCAATTTCTTCGTTTCTTTTACTGACTATAATCTGACTGTACATGATAATGAAATAACTATTTGCACTAATATTCCCAGCAAACAAAGTCACATGTTACAAGGTTTTCATCATAGTACTTCCTCATGTTAATTTTTTTTTTCTAAATTCTTCTGTGACTAATAGTTCAAACCTCTAGTGATTTGAACCAGGTACTTTCACATAATTTGATAGAACTTTACCACTGAGCTGCTGAAGTTACACTAGTCTACATCGGTATACCAGATATATTCAACATTTATAGATCTTTCATGTGTAGTAGACATTAAGCAATTGTATTTTCAGCTATTGCATTTCAAAAGTAGGCCCAACTCTCATTAAGTCATTTCAGGTGATAATTTTAACTCATAAATTCTTGAATAAATAGATTCTACTATTTTACAGTGAATTTAAAATGTAGTAAGCTGGAGTAAACTCTTTTTTTTTCTGAGGGTTTTGACGTTACCTGACCCACTGAAACGGGGGTCAAACCCATGCAGTATCGGTGATGAAACATGTTTTTTGTTGAGTTTAGATATCTCTTAAACTAACATCAAAAAGAGGTACTTTTCCCATATGCATGTTATACAACAGGTTTTACATACCACCAGGGTTTCTTATACAGTTCTTTGATAAGATAACACATATAAAAACGACATACTTTTAGACGTACTTTTAGACGTGCTTTTTAGACATACTTTTTAGACTTTTTTACATAATGATTTTCAATGCGCCAGATTGTAATCAGAATGACAACTAAAAGTAAAAACATTAGTACAGCTTTGGTGAAGCATTAACATAATGACTATGATCCTGTCCCCTTCAATAAAATATTTGTGTCCGCTTAGATGAAATATCATAATTAACATGAAACTGAGACAGGTGCAAACCCATGGTAAAACCTACTTATAAATACATTGCTCTGAGATAACCTGAGCACCAGTTTTACCATTCTTTATGGCTTGTGCTAAACTGGTTAATGCACATTTCCTGCTTGCTGGGTGTGAATTTTCTAATCTAGTATGTATGTTTTAGTGATGATGGAGGATGAAAATATGATTTTATTAGGATAAATGAAAGCTATTTAGTGTTGCTAGTTTAGTCTTTTAGTTTTGCTGGGTTTCTACAAGACTCCTGGTGATCGCATCTATGAGGGGAAGGCGAAGAAAGAGTGAATGAGATGAGAGTGAAATGATGAAATGCTATATTATATTTGGCTCAGTGTGATTGGAGAAGAAAATAGTTATTGATGAAACTATTTATATTTGACCATAGTACTTCAAATTTTGCATTAGTGTGTTTTACAAATTTCTACATATTTACATTACTTTACCAAAATATTGTAAAATTAAAATCATAGCTATTACAAACCACAACCACTTGGTTTGTATCACAGCAGGCTTAGAGGAAGAAAATTATGGAATTGATGAAAGAAATTGTTACTGATATAATCATGAAGTAAATGTAAAAGGAAGAATCAGTCAAAATGTATTTGAAAAACTTACCTAATGGCGGGATTTCTTGCGCTTCTATAATGTACAAAAAGAAATATATTGTTAGTATTGTGCCCTCCTGAGTTAAAGACCCTATAAGGTATGGATTCAACTTTGAAATGAAAACTTTTAGAGTAAAATAAAAATGATATCATAGGACTACCTTGATTTTGTAAACAACTATCTAAAATGTGCAACTTTTGTTTGTCATATCATTGAGCCTTTGTAACAGAACAGTTAAATCCTAGGTCAATACAACTTAAGATTTCATTGCCAGTCACTTCATAAATATATAAGTTTTTATGACAAGCTAACGGTCCCCGTCTTTAGCAAATTCCTATTTCTAACAAAATTTAGTACTGACTTCACCATGAAAAATGAAAATAATTGAAAATATACTGTTATATTTAGAAACCCATATTCCCATAGATCATGATACTTACTGAGCACCGACGCTGAGCCTTCCTCTCCACCTTCATGGCTTTTGCATATCTCTTGGCCTGGAAAAAGAATTTGTGAGAGATGATCAAAATCCTGCAGTTTCTGAATTCACCATTAATGGTGTAGAAATCATAAAGTTGTCTTTATTAACACTCTATGAATCCTAAAGAATGTAGAGATTAGCTGACAGTAGTCAATTCACCAATATTATAGATTATTTCACTGTTTTTGAATAAACCTTTCACCAGTACTCAGCTCTTATTGAGTTAGGTGTAGATTCTATGATGACATTCTCATCATATTAGATGTGCATTTTCTTCACCGTAACATTAACCTTGGAGTTGTCAATTGTAACCTTAAAAAAGTAGACCTAACTCAACTCAAGGTAGTGTAGCAGCCCCTGGGTCTGCAACTTTGAGTGGGTGTTTAGTTCTACCAGTTAACACTAGGTGGAGGCACCATATTTTGTGACCTTAGAGTTTGAACATCAAATGGGTTTATGTCATTAGTTAGATATTAGTATTAGGTTTTGTATGTTGACAATGCAATCAAAATATGTATTTTGATAAAGGTTTCACTAGGTAAAAATATTGTATGCATAAGTTGAATGGTTTCTTCTGAATGTGTATAAAGTGTGATGAAGTGCTTAGACACCTGTTTTGTATCTAAAGGAAAGTAGCAACTAACTGGCGTCTGCCTGAGAAGCTTCTTTTGGGATCCAGTGGAGGATTTACCATTTATGATAGCTCCACTTGGAATATCCTTCAGGCTTAATGGGAGCTCACTGAAGGGAGCTGAGGGTTATTATTTGTTATAGTGGGTACCTGAGAGTATGTCATTAATTTAGTCTACTGGAGGATTGACCATGAAGGTAGCTCCAGCTTGAGACTTTATTGTGGTATTGGAGGATTGACCATGAAGGTACCTCCAATTTTGAGATTGATTTGGCTGGTGGGTAAGTATTGACCTTTGAAGGTTTTTCCAGCATGAGATTATATATTTGTGTGTGATTGCCTTTGCCCTGAAGGGGTAAATGGTTGGTTGGTTATTGGGGTTTTACACCGTATCAACATATCACGGTGATGATTGCATCTATAAAATGATTGTATCTATGAGAAGGAGACCTTACCCCTACACTTTTACCAAGGCAGGTGTTCTTTAATGTGCAGGGTCCCATAGGCAGGGCCCTACACACAGCAGCTGGTGGTCTACTAGAGACAGTTGATAACCCAGTTTTTGTCACTGGGGAGAACACAGAGGGGTGTAGCAGCCACCTTGAACCAGCCGGGAATGAAGGGGTAAATGTTTGCTTTTTTGAAGGACCATGGCGTATTGTTGTTACGCAGGAGTTATGTTAATAAACTTTATTTAACCTAAAAGTGACATTGTCTGGTTATTTGTCATATATCACCAATCCCAGTGATTGCCTAGGTCTCCTTCCCAGTGATGTAGCCAGAGGGAGCGCTACAGTAGTACTTACTGCATCGGGGTCAGGGGGATGATCGATATTTGCAGGTGTTCCAACTCCAGGGGTGAGGTAGTAACATTTCTTTAAAACAAAATTGAAATACATTTTGAAAAAAAGATTTAGGTTATGATGTATTTATTTTTCAAATGCTTGTTTTCTAAACACAAAATAACTGTTTACAGTATGAAATTACACATGATTTGGGGAGGTTTGATCAATCTTTACTAAAATTCAGTGACTCAATAACCCTGTACCTGAAGCATTAGCCCTTTTTCTATTGTACCCTAGGCCTTCTACTAAGTAAAGACCTAAGTACTTGGGGAAAGAACCCTTTAACTTGAATAAGTCAGCTTTTTGATACTTGAATTTTTACTCAGACAATCTCTAAGCTTCCCCAAATCCCAAAGCTGCTCAGCTTACAGAAACAACACAATCTTTTAGAGATTGTTTCAATTAGTTTTCAGTCAAATTCAATTAAAAATTATATAACTTACTATGTTTTCACTGTCACTGTTAATTTCTTCTATGAAGCTACGGTAATCGGCCTGCAAGAAAAAGAGTTGAATTGTGAAGTTAAAAAGAAAAGCTCATTTAACAATGGTTTTCCATGTAAATAATGACAGATATAACAGTGATTTATTAATAGACAAAAAACAATAAACATACGATATAAAGAGAAGTTAAAGAAAATATAAATACTAAATATGGAATATTCAACTATATAAATTAAATTAAATAATGGTAAATTAAGCATTATTTTGTGCATAATTATAACTATATCTGTGTTATGTATTGTTCAACCCATATTTTTTCCAGGATTTTGAACTGAAGTATAGTTTCTGCTTATTGAACAAGTGTAGGCAGTTGGTTCCAAGCCGTGGCACCTTTATATTATGGGCTTCTACTATACAGCTGTACTGTGACCTTATCAAAGTGGAATTTTGGGGTGACTGTACCCTGTGTGGTTGTCTTTGGATTTGTGATCCAGTCTTTCCTATCTTTATATCTATACATTAGCAATAATGTATGTACTAGTCTTCTATTCTCAAGAGGTCTTATTCTACAAAGTTCATGCAAGTCGTGTACATGATAATCAGAGACGTTCTGAATATTTAAGCATATTCCTAATGCATGATTCTGCATTCTCTAGATTTTTGCAAGTCCTGCAATCCCAAATAATACAACATCAGGTCAGCACACACCACAGAGCTTTATTTACTTACAAATGTTACAGACAATACTTTTTAACAACCTTCTTCCACTGTTTTCTTCTGTAAACATAAGATCTCATAAATACCATAAACATGTCACGATATTCCTTGAAGTCTTGAAATATATAAGGGAAAAAAACAAAAGAGAAGAACAGTCCAAGTGGTATTTTAGATACACAAGTCTGGTTATGATTCACTGACTCCAGTCTACCGTGGTACAAAAGATTTATGTAGATAATTAAGCAAGCAACAATATTCAGCAATTGTACTGATGCACATTCTGCTATCATAGATTCCAATGAAATTACAAAGCATATGTTCTTGACAGTAGCTAGTCTGATGGTACTTTCTCTTTTTTCTTTCCTTCTATTCTTCCTATGCACCTTTCAACTGATAATTTACAATTCAACTCATAAATCCATTGATATACATATAGATATCCCTCATGAAATAACCATTGCCTATATATATATAAGATTTAGCCCAGAGAAATATAAAATTTATAGTTTTGGTCATGTCTGTCATATTTATCAACCCCAAAATATAGTCTAATTCTGAGAAATGCTCCAAACAATATCCTAATATATGTCCCACCCACTGCTTTATTCTCTTAAGACATTTATAAATAGATTGGCATGAAATAAAAAAAAAAGTGGGTTACTGTATCCTTTTCTCCACACACTTTACATTTATCATCAACAAGAACCTTTCGTTTACATAAATAATCTTGACCAGGGACAATGCAATAAATTATTTTAAATTGAAGGGACTGTATTCTAGTTTGCAGAGAGGCTTTAAATGCCATACAGTTAACCTTCTGTCATTCTTCTACACCAAATGCAATTTCAGGAAAATCTCTCTGCCATTTTTCATGCCACTGGAAATTTTTTTTTTTCCCACTACAAATGATAATATATAGGGTCTTTGACATACAACTTATTATGTTCAAAGGTTTATCCTCATGATGTATGTATATATCTCTAAATGATGTGTTCTGAACATCAATAGTCTTATGCTTGATCCATGGGATAGCTGCCTTATTTTGTAGAACTTCCAAAAAGATGTACTTGTGACCACATACTTCCTTAATCGTATTATCATCCATCAATTTTTCCTGTTCTGAGATCAGATCTGTAACCTTCAATACCTACACTCTGCCAATAATTATTATGCCAATCCACCATCCTTCTATTCATTAAAATTCTTTCATTTTTTCATGATATCTCATTTTATACTTCTATATCAAAGATAGGATTCCTGTTATAAAAATCATTCCAAGATACCCATAAGTCTATGTAAAACAAGATACAGATATCTTTTCCTAGCCTTCTAGTCTTGGTAGTAAAGGTTATATAAATAGAATCATCAACATTAAGTATCTTCCTAGGATAAAAGTTCCATGATTCAAAGTCATTACAACAGAGTCTCCCTGGACAACCCAGGATATTTTAGAAACCAAAACCAATGTCTCAAGATCAAGCAATCCCATTCCTCATCAGTGATCCTGCACATTGTTACATATGCTTCTCTGTTTAGGCTTGAAGACCATAATGAATGAACATATCATTTTTTTAAATTCATCAAAGACTCTTTTAGGAGTACAAGTTATAGATGTTGGATATAGCAATATTGATATAAGCAAGCTGTTTATTACTACCACTTTTCCTTTAATGGCTGATTTCTTTTATTGCAGTCTTGGCAGATTCTTTCACACTTCTTCAATTTCTCTTCAAAATTCCATTTATATCTTGTACCCTCATTACAAATTTTGCCAATTCTCACACTGAGTAACACCAAACACTCTATTTCAAAGGGTATATTTCTTGCTACAGAGGAATTTTCTTGCCCGAGGGGCAACACTTTTGTTTTATGTTTATTCAAGGTCAGACCAGAATACCTTCTAAATCTTTATAAGCAGTTAAGAATGAGAAACAAATCAGATTTACTTCTACAATAACATGTTACATCATCAGCAAAGAGGGAAATCTTTATTTCCCTAGTACCTTGATGATACAGGCAATACCTTGAATGGTCATCTCCTACCTTACCATAATTGCTATTTAGGACTTCTACTACAATAACAAATAAAAATGGGGATAAGCAAAAACCCTGTCTTGCGCCTCTTGTTGGGGAGAACCAAGATGTGTTAGAACTATTATTAGTAATACATGTCTGAGCACCATTAAATATAACTCTTATCCACTGTATAAAGTTTTCCACAAACCCAAACAGTTCCAAAGTTTCGATTATACACTCCCATGATACTGAATCAAATACTTTAATAAAACCAAGGTTATTCCTTTTCTATTACAGAGTGTTCTATCAAATCTTCTGCAAGCCTGTTTGATCTGAGTATAATATCTTTAAGGGGGACCTTTAATCTGATTGCCAAGGCTTTAGTTAATATTTTTTTAAATCTGTGTTTAATAAGGTTATGGGGCTCCAGTTTGATAGTTTATGTTTATTCATTGCTTTTCTTGGGATAAAGGTAGATTATCCCCCTTCTTTATTCTTTACTAAGGATACCATTATCATAAGAGAATTTGAAGCTCTGAATCAAAAGATGTTTGATATATTGCCAGAAAAATTTGTAAAACTCTACTGTCAAGCCATCTGTACCAGGGCTTTTGTTACTCTTCATAGAACAAAGAGCTTTATAAAATTCATCTTCAGATAGCTCCCTATCAAGTACATCCCTTTGTCTATCTGATATCTGGGGAATTTTAGATTTGTTTAAAGCTTTTCCAAGAGCTGACCTATATGACTCATTTTCAACTGAAGAGTAAAGTTCTTCATAAAAATCCCTCAAAGTACTCATTATACCTTGAACATCTGTTGTTAATACCCCATCTCCAGTCTCAATAGCTGTAATCTTCTTCTCTAATGCTATTACTTTTTCTAAATCTAGAAAATATTTAGTAGGTCTTTCACTATGGCTTGACCAGTTAACCCTAGATCTCAAAATTGCTGCTTCAGCTTGCAAACCCTCTCTGACTTCAAGATCTCTTTTATAAGACACAAGACGCTCCGCGTCTCAGACTCTCTACTCAGATAGAGAGTAGACGATCGAATTAGTTTCACCAAACAGCTGATGTCGCCATTGCATCTTCACTGTTTTTTGTTGTTGTTTGTTTGTTTCTTTTCTTTTCTTTTCACTAATGAAAAGGGGGGGAGGTTCCCAAAATATACAGTAGCAGTAGGTAGTAACGATGCACACACTCACTAAAATGTACCCTCCGACCCCTCTAAAATCATCTACTGAGATTTCGCGCCATTCATCTCCACTCTGCAAGCAGAATAGGGTGCAAACCTACAAATAATCTTTTAGGTACCTGCTTGGAGAGTGACGATGCATGTTGCCGTGACGACGCACATCACCGTGACGACGCACGTCGCCGTGACGATGCACGTCGCCGTGATGACGTACATAGTCATTGGTCTGAAATATTTGTAGGGTGATGCATGCGAAACATTCACATTATACCAAAATGGAGAAAAAAAAGTCAGTTAATTTCAATGCTGTGCCACTAGAGCTAGCTAGGCTTACGAAGAGCACAGGGCTGGATGGATAATGCTACTTCCGGACGTGACGTGACGATGCTCATTGCATGATATCAGAAATATTTTTTAAAAACAGACGTTGTTACGATATTTGAATCAAATTTGAATGATGAAATAATTGAAGCTAGAGAAAAGGTTTGAGATTGAAATATTCAAATCTATTTTTGCCGTGAGTTCCCTCCGCTGGAGCCTTTGCTGCAGGTGGGTTAGTCTAAGCCTTAAGGTATTATGGAAGGGTGAAACCAGCAAAAAAACATGGCGGATCATGGAGGAAATCTCGTTTTCGTGCCGTTTTATATAAGAGGGTAATAAGTTCCTCTTCCACATTTTCACCCTCATAAAGCTTACAAGTAAGTTGGATAATTTTCTCCTTGAGTTATATTTTGTTTAGTCCCACAAATTATTTGGAACTAGTTTTTGACTGAGGTCATCTCTTCTATAACATTCCTTATCTCCTCTACATATGCTTTATCTCTTACCAGATTATTATTCAACTTCCACCAGCCAGGACCTCAAGCTACATCCCCCATGGGGATCCAGGGTGGGGGTTCATCTTGGGAAGAGTGTCCCCAGCAGCCCTTGCTGTTCGTAGAAGGTGACAAATGGGAATACCAGACTAGGCAGCTCAATTGGTAGAGTGCCTGCTTTGAGTCTGGGAGGTCTTATCCTTGCTGAGTCACACCAAAGACTTTAACAATGGCAGTGGTCACTTGGTATAAAGTAAGAACCACGAAACGTGCAGTATGGTAAAAGAACCCTGAAGGGTTGGCCGGATGTTAAACTAACCCAACAAACATCCCCCATGAAAATTTCCAATGTTATTATACTATGATCAGAGAATATACCTGGCAAAATACTTGTTTTTTTTTACTCTCCCTGATATTCATTCTTGAATTAACCATGGATGTATCCTGGAACCTTGATTTCTATGAAAGGTATATCTTTTCAAGTTAGGGTTATTTGTCCTCCAAATATCTATAAGACCCAACCTGTAAATCATTTCCAAGAGAGATGTCCTGTATCTTGCAGCAATTATTGGGCATGAGTCTTTTTTTATTCTAAATGTGGATCTAACTGTATATCAAAATCCCCTCCCAGGAAAATGGTATCTTGGTCTCCCAAAACAAGCACCTCTTCGACCAGGTTTAAGTTCAAGATTTGTGTATATTTTTCCTGTTGTGTAGGAGCATAGATATTTCCTATCCAAAAACATTGATCTTCTATAGATATATCCAATTAAAGATATCTTCCCCAGCATCACATAAAAGAATCTTTTACTTCACAGTTTAACCTGGTTTAGATAAAATTGCAACTCCTCTAGAAGCAGAATTCCCATGCGCAAAATAAGCCTCACCACCCCATTCTGACTTCCACAAAGAAAAACAGCTTTCATCACTGTGAGTTTACTGCAGCAAAATAACATCTCACTGACTCTCTCTCATTTTCATAAAAATAGACTTTCTTTTACCTCTACTGCATAGACCATTTACATTCAAAGAACAAAGTTTTAGAGCCATTCATAGGTTATAAAAAAAATCCTACTTTCCCCTCAAATGCTGATGTAAATCCAGTCCCTACTCTGATTACTAAGATAATGCTTATTAGAATTACCTCACAATTTAAATCACTGAAACAAGAATGTGCATGTAGATTTAAATAAAATAACCATAGAGCAAAATTTACCAGCTTGTACCATAAATGAACTGAAATATGCAAAATCAACTTAAGCAGGAGTAAACAAAATATAACATCTAGCAATGAAATGTACAATTTTCCCATTACTATGTACAACTGCAACTTCTCAAATAAAATATCAAAAGTGTCTCTAATCAGTCTGATACTGTAAGAGACATAGTGTTCCACCACCCCTAATAAAAAATCAAAACATGGGAGAGTTTTCTTTTAATCTAAATTAAGGAAAATGAAAAATAAACCTAGCCATATTGAAGAGGAGTTGGATGCCTTAAGTTTACCTTTGAGTACTATTAAATATTTGACTGTACTGAGCTCGGCTGGTGTTACTTTATCTTTAGTTAATTCCAATGATATTTCGTTGATATCGTTCTTATTTGTTTGTATCTTATATAGAGATGTTGAATCGTTCGTTAGACTGCATGTTGTTTGTCACATGTCATTTACGTTTTTACTACTTGAAGAAGTATAAGTAAATGATTACTGTTTAAAGTTAGGGGAGTTCTTCATTATTGTTTGTCGTGTTAGCTAGCTTTCGTTCTTAATCCAGTTAGATCTTTATCCTGGATTTTCATCTGTTCTTCAGTAGTAGAGATTCTAAGTAAAGGGGCTCATTCCTATACAAAGAACACACGCTAGGCAAGAAGTAATTTTATTATATCCATGTAGACATTCTGAAGATACAAGAACATAGTTCTTCCATCCATACAATACATGCCATCCATCTCTCAATGCTAACAACATCAGTAACTTTCCAACCAGGTATAGCCATGGTTAAGCTTCCCCTTTCGAGGTCTATACACTCAGCAACTGTCGGGAGAGTCACCTCCCGTCTGGAGTACTGGAGACTATCGGTAGAGTCTCCGTCACATCCAGTACTCCGTCCTTAAGGCTTAGCCTAAGCTGTCCCAATCCTTACTATCACCTTAGTGTAGCGGTTACTACAGTCTCAGCACTACCAATTATGATCCGTTTGTTAGACTATTGCTCCCATGTGTTCTGATCGAAGTCTATATTGGTCTGCTCATCTATCCTATGTCTCATACTGCTTATATAGCGCCAGCCAAAGGCTTGGCGCTATATGCATATACTCTACCACCTATAATAGTGTTCTCTCTACCTTTCATACTTCTCATTCTCACTTACATTAAACTAATTCTAATTCTACACAGAAGCTACCGTAGATGACAAAACACTTTATCTCATAGTATTCTCTTAAGCTGGGCATTCCATACACCGAAATCATAACGCTCCCAAACAGTCTTTCCTATTGCACTAGTGTCCCTTTCGTACCTGTGCGTACCTGTAGAAGAACAAATGAACTCAGTTACAATCTTTTCCGTGTGAGGGCGTCATCATCCACGACAACTCCATACATTATACCTAGGCCACAGGACAGTGGCGCCGCTCGGCGCCCAGCTCACATACTAGCAATAGCATCACTTGATTCACTATGTACCCTTGCCAGTACCAATGAGTTTACGACAGTTAACACCAATTTCTAAAGAATATAATAATTCTTTTGCACTGGACTTAAGTGCAGTACTGATACATTGACTCCATACTCATGGTATCATAGATTAGAAAAATCAACTAAGGACAGTAATATAATCAGAACCAAGTAGCTCAAGTAACAAGTAGTACCCTATTAATCATCTGTAATTTGCTATTTACTTGAGTTAGTTATGTGACAATGGCAATTTGTGACCCGATCTGACAAAATGAGTCACAAGTTGCATGCAGTCAAACTGAGATATGTGACCTGATCCGACAAAATGAGTCACAAGTTGCACGCGGTCAAACTGAGGTATGGGCCTCTAAAGTCGGAAATGGGCCCCACCATCAAAAATGACTCTTTTGCATTTTTTTATTCTTTAATATCAGGACTATCATTTCCCCAAATATTTTTATAAAATTCAAATTCTAAATGTGCTAGAATGGCCCCCAAAGTGGTTCCTCTGCTTCAGCGAGTTTTTTTTTCTATCAACTTTGCCAACTTGTGAGCCATTTTTAGGATTCCAGAATCTAAGAACTTTTGGTACTGCTGAAAAGTGCGGGACCTCCTCTAGCCAATTGCATTGTCGGATTTTGAATTTGGACAGGGATGGACCAATCAGAAGGTGGATCATGAAAGCCCTCTACCTAAACAACCCTTGTCAAGAAGGTCACGTGGTGTCACGTGGTTTCACGAGTGCTCTGATTGCTTAAGATGCCCTCGGTGTGCTGGAAATGGGACCGTTTATGTAATTTAAACGTCCGATCAGCAGAAGCAGGCGCGCATTCAATGAGGCCTGACGCGATTAAGAGTGATTAATTGTTCTAACTGCAAGAGCAGTTTGGATCCCAAGATTGTTAGGTTTCAGTGGCTACCCCCAAGGACCGTGAGGAGGCCCTGGCAGCAGCGCTAAACATGATTGTTCGGACTAATCTTCATGGCGGCACCAACGACGATCAATGGAGAGAACTCGTGGAGGATTACTTCGTCTTTGCCGAGGACAATGGGGACTTATCGGAGGTGGAGGAGGTGCAACCTTGTCTGAAAAGGAGATAGAGGCTTTGGAAGGGCCACAGGATCCACGGGAAGACGATGGTTGAGCCCCTACTTATCCCTGATCCGATAGAACAACTGCTGCAGGAAGAGACTGATGGTTACGAAAATGTTAGGTAGGCCATGCTTGTTTGCAACTTGTGATTGAAATTATTCGAGTTGTGTAGCTTTAAAATTCCTATAAATACAGAACTTTTAGACCTATCCTGCCATCAAAAGTTGCCCAAACATGTTTTCTAAGTGGTAATTATTTTCATGATTCTAACTTCTTCATGTCTTTAGGTTCAAAATCAACAATTCCTGAAAGTACGATGCTGTGACCTAGTTAATGGCATCTCACATGTAAACAATAGACGTGTCGGCCGTTATGCTCTCAAAGGCCTAATTAAAAGTTCTTTGCGTCCATCTAATGAACTCTATTCAATCTATAGGGGTGCCCCCACCTATCTTTGACATTAATGTAGACTTTTGTCATGTTAAGGTTCTTGTGTAAGTACCACA